>QXTE01000107.1:1169735-1226843 GCA_003942145.1 Platysternon megacephalum
TTAAACACTGGAATAAATTGCCTAGGGAGGTTGTGGAATCTCCATCTCTGGAGATATTTAAGAGTAGGTTAGATAAATGTCTATCAGGGATGGTCTAGACAGTATTTGGTCCTGCCATGAGGGCAGGGGACTGGACTCGATGACCTCTCAAGGTCCCTTCCAGTCCTAGAATCTATGAATCTATGAATTTATTCCAGTAAGGATCTGGTCCAGAGACTGACATGCCCCCTGTCCCACTTAAATAGTCTTATTCTGAAACCCTTACAAAGATATCCATGCTCAAATATCACAGTGATGGACACAGAATAAAATGAAAGGCTTCCATAGAGAAGCACTTACCCACACATGCAGTCTCACTATGACTTAATAGGATTACTCACATAAGTGCTACTCAGCCTGAATAAGGGTTGTAGAACTGAGGGGCAGATGGAGACATTTTCCAAGGGACAAAATGCAGTTAGGTGTCCAATCCCTAAGGCAGACAAGAGGGAGGGGGGGGAAAGAGAGGGGAAAAAAGGACAAGAATGAACAATTCAGTTAACAGCAGATGTTGAGTATTGTTAAAAAGGTCGTACGGCTTGCTGGAAGAAGAAAAGGGACTTGAAAGAGAAGGGTGTGTGTTTGGCAGAGGAGAATGTGTTATAAAACAGAAAAGAAGTGTATACAGTGGTAAGGAAAAAAGCCAGGCTGTTGAAAGAAGGAAAAGTAGGGCTTTTTTTAAATTTACGCTTGCAGTCCTTCATTGAGATACGGACCAGCCAAAATGCTTCCTTTAGTGTACCAGCATTCCATTCATTTCATAACGTTAGATTTTGCCTGTGCTTTGCCCATCTTTAATTTCTGCTAGTTCTGTGCACTACACAAAGGCAACACATGGGTTTGGCCAACCATGGCAGTTCTCTCCCTGAGTGAGGTCCCTCTCTTCTATTGGAAAATGGCGGGGGGAAGAGGGGACGCAAAATGAAAATATAATGCTTCAACCCCTTTCCATGCACTATTCACTGCAGTTAATTTAATGGCACAGCACTTCTGTGTTTTTCAAACTGAAGGATGTGTGGAAGATCGTCTTCTCTGATGACCTAGGTTGTGTAGCAAGACATTCTTGAATTGGGGGAATCCGAAACGGTGAGTCCAAGATCCTAGGAGATAGGTAGCACGCACAGCAAAGGACTGAGGGGCACTTTCAAAAGTACCCATATGAATAACCAATCATAAGTTATGTTGAACCATCTAAAACACTGACCTAAAGCACCCACTGTTTGCCATACAAAATGTCTCTCCCTCCTGCTGTATTTCTCAGAGTTGCGGGATCTGTAACATATTTGTATTCAGTCACCAATGTCATTTTTCTTAAAGATGGGCCCAAGCTTCGAAGTGCTGAGAGATCCAGATCTGGGGGCTTGGTTCAGTCCCAGTAGAAAGAAGGCTCCAACTGAGAAATTTAGATCTGAAGCCAACCTTTTCCCAACTTCTGGATGTTTTGATCGATGGTTTTCCTTATGGCTCCTCTCTAATTTGTTGGTGTGGGCATTCCATGAGAAGTCCCAGCTAAGGTGTTCAACAGAGACTGAAATTTCTACAACAGGAACTTTTTCTTCCCAATTTGGTCTTCTGCCATCAGAAAATAGGGAGCCTGTCTTACTCTAAGTTTGAAAACTGCATAGTACGAGCTACCTCACCACCTCCCTGCCTCTCTCCTCACTGCAAGGAAGTTTAGCCACACCCTGTTCTGTATGTCTTTTTGTCCACAATTCTCCCTTCCAATACACCAACTATCTCCTTCCCCTCTATTAACATGGGTAGGGATGGTGTCCCTAGCCTCTGTTTGCCAGAAGCTTGAAATGAGCGACAGGGAATGGATCACTTGATGATTACCTGTTCTGTGAGTTCCCTCTGGGGCTCCTGGCATTGGCCATGGTCAGAAGACAGGATACTGGGCTAGATCGACCTTTGATCTGACCCAGTACGTCCATTCTTATGTTCTTAATAATCTGTGCCTGAGCTGTGCATGATCAGCAGGGAACCCGTGCCACAGGGCCATGTAATCTGATGATGTATTTTAGGGAATAATCACCCATTAATTTTTAGTTCATTTACAAACTGGCCTTAACCGCCATTGAAATGATTTATGTATATCCCTCTAGTGTGTTTGGAAAAATATTAACTCGCCTTGAAGCAGTTAGGGGGCCGTTAGCGCTATTGTATGTTCAAGACCTGTCAGCCGACTTCACTCTATGGTGGATGGAGCTTGGAAGCAGGACATGGGGATACCAAATCACCTCGGGCAGAGCTGACCTTATCATGATGATTCGAAGCTTAGCTGGAGCTGAAGGGCGACGACTTTGCTGCCTGAGACACACTTTATATAAGGTCTAAATTTAGCAAACATTAAAGTCATTCAAGTAACTTTTTTTTTTTTATGATTGTTACAGTATTTTGTAACTTCTGTTCCCTTCTGGCTGTGATTCGAGAAACCTTTCTCCCCCCTCCTCCTTGACAGCAATCGCTAGTTGTAAAATAATAGACCATCAGCCAGCAATAATTTGCAATCCAAACAGACTTGACGCTCTCTGACATTTATTGAAACCTCAGACCCTGTTCGCTGGTTTCAGTTTTCCTCCCTTTGCTCTGTTTTTACAGACAGACAAGTACTTAGATTTGGGTTTAATAATGAGGAGAAATTTCGTCTTGGCCCAGCTTTGCTTGTGTTGGCTGCACTGGGGGCTTGCAGCAGACGGGCGGTTGGAGTTAATTACGCTAAATGGTGAGAACATTATTTGACCCCACTGGTTCGGCACCAGATGGTGTACGTTGCCTCTGAGAAACCAGCAGAGACGTCACACTTTCAAGACTTCATGGGGAAGGATAACATATTTGGAGTTTAGTCATTGTTGTACAGCACCATCCATCCTGGAACAAGCCCGTGACAAACAAAGCAACAGATGACAGTGTTCAGCCTTAGCCACCGGGGGTGGATTAGGGCGTCGTTCTATTTGTTCAAGCAAATGCATCAAAAGCCAAAAAAATCCCTCTTGCTAAACATGCACTTAACATCCTGCCAGCACAAGGTATCAACTTTGGTAAATCCTTCCTGGAAAGTGAACTTTACATTTATGGGCCAGACATGATGGAATTTAACGTTTGAAAACGATTAAAGGATTTTGTTCTTTCCTAGTAACAACTGCATTTATCAAGGTGGCAGCCATGGTGGCCTTAAGAAAGTGTTGAAATGCAGCTGAACTGCTGAGCCTACAATGGTCTGGGGATGGGGGTATCCCCTGTGGCCTTTGCACATTAGGGTTGGGGAAAGCCATCTTCAGATATGGGAGGCAGGGACTTACTGATCCCATAGTGTGTTAATAAAGCATTATTGGTATTTACCCTACTCAAATATAGCTCATTGGGAAGTAAAGTTTCACCGATTTAAAGGAAAGTTGAAATTCCAATTATTCCTTGAATAAAACAATATAAACTATTTTGTATTGTTCTCACAATACATCTGGAGACTTAAACAGTACAAGAAGACAAACATAAAAGCTTTTTAACTGCCAAGGCATTATTATTTTTATTGTTTGCATAGCACTGACAGAGTGGTTGAGGCTGTCCAATGCCCAGAAGAAGCTGAGTTAAGTTTTCCACGTGTCTCCTTTTCCATTGGATGAAATCACTCATCTGTCACTTAAGGCCTAAAATTTCTTCCCCTGTTTTGAGTTAACAGTAGGTTAAATCTTTCAGGAGATGCACAGAACTCTGGATTAAAGTCTAGGCAATTCAAATACCTTTCAATTCACCTTTGGAAAATATATGATTGTCCCTTTTAAGGGAGCAATTCCATTGGCATAACCCCTTAGGTTCAATAGATGCAAGCCAGCAGAGAATCTGACCCTAAGTCAAACGTATTGTGTTAATAATGTGGGATCTCAAATGGTTTGGGGTATTTATATTTTTATACAACTCACTTCATTTTTAACATTATTTCCAGAGCTTTCCCATAAAACATGCATTGTCCATTCTGCTTGTTGTTGGATGTGGGCTGTCCATAAATTACGTAACAAATTTGTTGGTAATTTCCAAGACCCACTCTCCCCTTGTAACACTTTGTAACACCAACACAAACGTGCAAAATAAAGGACCCACCCACCTCCTAATGCTTTATGTAATGTATGGACAGCCCCATACACTCCTCGTTCCACCACAAAACTGCAGCAGCAGCAGCAAAGTTAGAAGTAAGCTGTGGCCTCACCTTATCCCAATAGCTGTACTGAATGTTTTGAAATAAGGCAATTAGGGGGGGCAGAGGGGAGGAAGTACAACCACCTTTTTCGATTGGACAGTTCAAAAGATTCCCTTGCAACAAGTTTCTCCCTACCCTTTCATTTTGAGTTTTGTCATCTCTGAGTTCTTCTCCAGTAACATGCTTATGCATAATAAAACCATTGTTCACGTGATGCCAAACACCCACACACAGGTACATTAGTGCAGTTATAGCTATTTCTTCTCTGTGTCAATTGGGACGTCTGGGATATTCAGATCCACTTAACCTGTTGAGTTTTGGCACATCATGGGTATACGGGTGCCACTTTACTTTAACTGTGTTGCATTCTTTGGCCTTAGGCTTATAGCAATGGGGCAATATGAGCTATTGGGTAGCCCATGTGAGTAAAAGCAAAGAGCTCCTGAGTTCTAATAATAGATTCTACCATTGACTTGCTCTGCGAAATATGGCAAGAGATTTCACCTTCCTACCTCTCAAGTTCTACATCTGTAAACTGTGGATAGCAATACTTACCACCCAGAAACCTATAACGCCTGTTTGCAGTCCAGCAAAATGGTGTTAGGGGACCTGCTGCTGGAGGGAGCCACCTTTAAAATGGGTTATAAACTCCCACGTGTGATAATCAAAGATCCCATGATGCTTTGCACAAAAGTAAGGGTTTCGCCCTGCTATCCTGACTAAAATCCTATAGGTTGACTCTCGTCTTACTTACAGTGATGTAAGTAAATCGTAAGTCCCTTAAAATAAATGGAGTTATTCTGGAATTTCACCAATCTCAGTTTGAACAGAATCACCCCTCCAAAGTCCTGTGCAAGGTTAAAGAGATGGCATCTCCCATCCAAGAGGTGGCTGCATTTCGGTGGTGGTGAAGTGATGCTTTGGCATAATTTTGTCGAGCACTTTGGGATCCTTCTGCATACATTGTGCTAGAAGACCAGATCCTGTATAACTGAAGTCAGTGGAGCTATGCTAACTTACACCGGTTGAAGATCCAGCCCATAATATTTAAATATTAATCATCCTAGTCTTAATTCTGCAACTCTCACCTTGAGTAGGTTGCATGTATACAAATAGTCTTATTAAACTCAGTAACTGAATTTCTACTCAGTTTGAATAAGGGTTGCACCATCCGGCCCTGTTCAAATGATTAACTACAAAACTTACTGTCTATACGTTAACCAAAATGGTATGCCCAACATTCTCACCTCAAGACCTGCTTGTTTCAACTGTTAAGCTTCACAATCTTTTCTTAAAATCAGGAAAAAAATACTTTGGTGCAATGGGGCTTTCAAGGAGAGCTTTCGATTCACCCCCACACTGTGACATTGGCTGTAATTTACTATGAAGCATGAGAGACATTAGCTCAAATTTTCAGAAGCAGATTAGGTTGAAAAGATTTATGACAGCATTTAGAAACATTAGACTTAAGACTGCATGCTGGAGCATGACAAAATGGCAGGTAATAACAGATCTCATTAAAGACGGTTTATTTAAATGGAACATTATCCTGTCAGGGATGTTTTCACTGCTGTATAGGTCTGATTTTCATCTAGATTAAATATTACCAACTCCAGGCACCGAAGGATGTGCACCTGAGACAGCTCAATACACACATTTGTTCCAGTGTGCTCACAAAGCGTGGATTTTTCATGAATAATTTGTGGATCCTCTTTGGAAAGTACAATGCAATTTCCTCTTTATTCTCCATCTCTGTTTATATTTGTTCATCTCCACATAATAAAATACAGTATATCTAAGGAGTAACATTTTCAAAAGCACCTAAATCCTATTTCAAAGTCAATGGGAATTAGACTCCTAGGTGTCTAAATCACTTTTGCAAATGGGACTTAGTGTTCTAGGAGAATTTGGAAATTGTACTCAGTAAGTGAAATCCTCGGCCTATTGAAGTCAATGGTAAAATTCTTATTGACTTCAGTGGGGCCAGGATTTCACTGAAAATCTGTATATTCAAAAAGAATCCCTAAAAGCAGACTAGGAGGTTTGGCTCAATCTCTCCTAAGATCGTTGCTTACTGTGTACATTTTAAGTTCTCATTTAAGTTCTCATTTTGCTTTCTCCTGAGCTGTGTTCCTTCTAACTCTCTCCTGATATCCTTCTCCTCTTCCCACTTCCCCAGCTCAGACACAAAACCAGCAGGGTCTCAGAGTCTGACTCCTCCCCAGATCCATAAAGATTACCCATCCTCAACTAGCCTACCCCTCCTATCCCACATTTGCCCTCCTATTGATGTGCATATTCCATTGGCTGGTCCTCGGATCTGAAATGTTCACCAGTGGGGTTTGGGACACTACTCTAATCCACTCCAGTAACCTTGCAGATCTTTCTTGGGTCAAAACGTTTAGCTCAATACGTGTTTTGTTGAACTGTTTTTACTGGTTTGGAGGTGGTACTTACAGGAATAGTGTGATATAGGTAGCCAATAGTATCACAGTGTTCAATGCCTTTTGTTCACATGCAGTTCTGGGGACTTCAAATGCCACCAGTGCTCTACGAAGTAAATCTCTTTATTATTTTTAAATAAGAATTTGGTGTTGTGCAATGAAATTCAGCCTGCATATCAGTTAGTATTTTAAATCTCTGAGACTGTCAATACCAGCTTTCAGTCACTACATTTTTATTTGCGATGAACAGAAATGTTGACAGCACAAATTGTTTTCATATGTAGGGTATTAGAAAAAAGGAAAAAGCTAGGAAGAAACAGCAGAGTTAAGGCAGCATAGCTATGAGTTATAGTAATTTTATTTTTATATATATAAATGAATATATCAGCTCGTATAAACTGGTGTTTCTCTATTGAAGTCAGTGGAACTATGTTGATTTATACCAGCTAGATATCGGGTCCATTGCTTTTATAGATGTTTTATAGCATTACATTTTGTATCAGTTCCTCCCAGTTTTCTTCAAATCAGTCCATTATTAATCTCATACAGGCAGTAAGACATTCCATTTCTCACAATTCTCTTATTCTGGTCAACCACATTTCTAAAGATGGTATTTTGGGGTTTTGCAACCATAGTGATGAAAAATGTCTTTAATGTGTGCAGTCAAAGTATTCTAAACATTGATCTGTCTTTCTTTAATTGCAGAAAATCAGGATATTTTCCATACATATTAGTCATAAGGATTTTTGAGGGGTGGGGAGAGGGAGAGGTGTATATTCCTGGAATATCTTTTTAGGGCTTTTTTTCCAGGGCATGTTTCAGAGAGGGAGATGTTTGTTTAATTAGAAGTTGGCTGTTTAGGAAAATAGCACCCAAGGTGAAAACATACTTTCCTGGATGCTGATGAATCGGAAGGAAACCAAGGAGCTATAAAAATATGATGCAAGATCATTAATGATTGAGAGAGGCCAATTTTCTCCTCTTTAGATTGGATTTCAAAAATGATTAGGGGGCTGGAGCACATGACTTACGAGGAGAGGCTGAGGGAACTGGGATTGTTTAGTCTGCAGAAGAGAAGAATGAGGGGCGATTTGATAGCTGCTTTCAACTACCTGAAAGGGGGTTCCAAAGAGGATGGATCTAGACTGTTCTCAGTGATAGAAGATGACAGAACAAGGAGTAATGGTCTCAAGTTGCAGAGGGGGAGGTTTAGGTTGGACATTAGGAAAAACTTTTTCACTAGTAGGGTGGTGAAGAACTGGAATGGGTTACCTAGGGAGGTAGTGGAATCTCCTTCCTTAGAGGTTTTTAAGGTCAGGCTTGACAAAGCCCTGGCTGGGCTGATTTAGTTGGGTTTGGTCCTGCTTTGAGCAGGGGGTTGGACTAGATGACCTCCTGAGGTCCCTTCCAACCCTGAGATTCTATGATTCTATGATTTTGGATGGCTGTCATCTACTGAATTGTGGATATCAGAGTCTGATTTCCACTCCCACCATTCCAAGGGCCAATTCCTCAGCTGCGATAAATCAGCAAAATACTATTAACTTCAATAGAACTACATCAATTTACACCAGATTTAGGATTTGTCCCTCAAACATTCCAGGTCCTATCCCCAAATGACCACAGTGAAGAACGTTTTAACCTATCACACTTGACAAGGACCTGTTTGCCAAAAACCCATCAAATCCATTTACCAGTGACATAAATACCAATGACATCTAACCTTAATACACATTTTTTGCAAAGTGCTTTACCTTTACTTCCCTGAAAATCTTGCCACCGTATTAAGCCCCGTTGAGCAGCTGGCTGACAACGCTCTGCTTTATTTGGCTGATCGGTAAAAGCTGGTCTTGTGATAGTGCCCACCTTGGCATCTCTCATTAGAACACTCAGCAGTTTGAAAAATGCCATTTAACAGCAGGTGAAACAACTGAATGGACGCACCTGTTAGACTTCCCAAGAACGATCAACAGCAATGGGCAGGATGGCGTGAATTAATGAAGTGACGGTGAGGAGGCGCACAATTTGCTTCTTGTAGACGGCGCAGCGGCCAGGTGGCAGGGAATTTCTCGGGAAGTTTTCGAACTGAATTTCAGAGTAGCTTGTGCAAAGTCTATCCTTGCTAACACACCTCTATTATTTTGGGCCCAGTCTAATGCCCATCGGTATTAGTGGAAAGATTCCCATATGGGACAAACACAACACAGCAGAAATCCACAAAACAGTTAGCTTTTACCTTCAGCTGTGGATACAAAACTGTGTCTGACCAAAACTTTATCCAACTACATTTTTCTAGTCTTGTCCTAATTTCCTGATCACCCCTGAGTCCCCATCCTCAGATCCTGTTGTGTTTTGGGTCCAGCTGGATGAATAATATAAATTATTTTCTGCAAATTTTCATTTGTGTTTTTCCAGTTTGCCTCAGCTGTGTCTGTGCCCCCCATTGAGTTAACTAACATTGAAGTGGTTGTGACTTACTAATATACATGCTTACATTCATGGGGGGAAGACTATAGATTTACAAGGCTCTGATCTAGCAGAGAAAGGCATGACAGGAGTCAGTATCTGGAGATTGATATTAGAAACATTCCAATACGATGCAACTTTTTACCAGGGAGTAAGTTAAACTTCAGAGCAGCTGATCCAAAGAAGTGCACTTGGAGTCTTTAAATCCAGACTGGGTGTGTTCCTAAGAGAATTCAACCATTGGTTAATGAGCTTGAGTGTGTCATTTAGATTCCCTCCATGATAGGGATCGCTGAGTGAAATTCTGTGGTCTGTGCTGTGCAGGAGCTCACACTGAATTCTCCCAACTGGCCCACCCTTGATGAATCTATAGTGAATTTTCAGCTTGCATGCTCAAATATTTGTAGAAAGTGAATTATATATATATGAAGGGTCAGTTCCTCAGCTGCAATGACAGCAGCAGAGGAAGCTTCTCGCGTGTTGCCCCAATAATGGTCCTCAACCCTGATCTAACAGGGTAAAAGTGCTACGACTTGTCCCCTGGGCCCCTTTGCTGAAGCAGCTAGCCAGGTAGCCCATTAGAGCCAGTTGTGGGGGATGTCCTACATTTTAAACAGAATTAAGTGAGTGGTCTTGGTGGGGAGTTCTCCCCTAATATTTTTGGTATGTTCTCATATTACATAGAGTGAAAAGTACAGTGACTTTCATCCAAGAATAGCAATTCACTTTTGGTTTGGTTTGGTTTTTTCCTCCAAAGAAGGCAGTGATGTTGATTTCATTGAGGACAGTGTGGTATTCCTGTCATAAAGCAAACAGAAATATTGTATGAGTGTTGCTGTTGTCATGTTGGTCCCCAGATATTAGAGAGACAAGGTGGGTGAGGTAATATCTTTTATTGGACCAACTTCTGTTGGCATGAGAGACAAGCTTTCAAGCCACACAGAGCTCTTCCTCTGACTAGTGTTGAGGACCATCATTCTTACCTGAGGAAGAGCTCTGTGTGGCTCGAAAGCTTGTCTCTCTCACCAAGAGAAGTCGGTCCAATAAAAGATATTGCCTCACCCAACTGGTCTCTCAAATAGAGACATTGTCACTCTGTAACATCCCAGTCTTCAGAATGCACGTAATAATTTTAAGTTGCTTTTCCCACCATTCCCCCATTTGCTCCTGTATCCATTTCATGCTTAACTCCCCCAAACCATTTTTAGTGACATTTTCCTCTGTGGTACTCACCAAAAGCTGATGAAAGAGGCCCCAGTTGAATCCAGGTGGGATCACACTTGACTGTTGCCATCCATGGCTCTGGAAGAAAATTATCAAATGCCTATTTAATGTAGGGTCTGACGGAGCATATGTGAAAAAGGAAGCATTGGCTTTCTGGTGCTGCTCTTTAATCCTGAACTGTGCAGTGGAACATACCACACCAGCAAAATCAGATTGTGGTTTTTCTTTTCTGGCGAGAACTATCATTTCTTTTTGGTTTGGGCTGTATCTTGCCTAGGGAAAAGAGGGCAGCATCTGTGTTCTTGGTTACTAAACAACTCCAGTGCACCCAGCCAAGCCACAGAAGCAAATCTTAAACTGGGGAGCAAAATTCACAAAGGTATTCAGCCTCATAGTCTTAAATTGCCACTGAGCACAAGATCATTCTCATGGTAACTGGCAATATTTTCTCCCACCCTCCATATCCCACATGTTTCTTGTGCCTAAATATCCAGATTTAGTTTCCTACTGTTTTTCTGATTCAGTCCCAGATTTCAAGGGGAAAAAATCTTATTAGCTTTGCCATTACATGTCAATTAATAGAGTCTTCTCATACTGGTTCTACACAAATTTGCTACCCTTCCTAATCTGGGAGTACTACTTTTGTGTGCATGAGTGGAGCTTGTTTTACAGTCCCGTTTAATAATTATTAGAGCTGATCAAAAATAAGGGAGGGGTGGATTTCATGATTTTTTAAAATTTCTTGGTTTTGTTCTGGTTTTTCTTTTTTTTTTTTTAATCAACCAGCTCTGTAGATGTTGGGGGGGGAGGGGGGGGGAATGGGAATGGCAGTGAATTGTGAAAATTTCATTACAAGTTTCCCATATAGACCAACAAAAAAATCTTGTTATTGCTAAAAAAAAGATCCATGAACTGAAGTGGATTTGAGTCAGTTATACAGACACAAGAAATAGCCTATTTCCCGGTATCAGTCCCCTGAACTGTCCAGTTTCCCACCTAAATCCACTGTGTTACTAGATACAGTCTAACCAAGCTGCCCATCAGGGACAATGAGTATTAAGCATCCAAACTACAACTCCCATGAGGCACCATGGCAGCTCAGGTGGATGCAGATATTAAATGTCAAACTGACTTGAGACAAAATATTTCCTTTCTATTTTCCACAGGGAAAATATTGATTTTGAATTTAAAAAAATCTTATTTTCCACTGAAAAAAACATTTTTACAAAAAATTTGTGGCCAGCTCTAGATATTGCAAAATATTATTTAAATACAAGAGTAAAAGAAGAAAATGATTCATCATTTGACCTTCCAGCACTCTGCTCCCCAAACTACTCCCATGCCCCAAAGAGTTCTCTGCCTTTCCCTCTCTCTCGTGGCTGGTCCACAAAAAAGTCAGTGGAAGTAGTACCTGACCCAAATCCATTGAAAACAATAGGATTCGTCCCAGTGATTTCAGTCTCAAGACTGTAATCTGTTAGCTTGAGGAGGAGATGGTTGCACTTTTAGTGTTGAAGGCTGTGGGTTCAAACGTTGTTGACGACAGCCCAAATGGGCCAGGTACTTAGGCAAATGGAACACTTTATCCATAGTGAATGCCTCATCTTGTGAAATAAGGGGAGGAGAGGACACTTTAGCCATTTTCACCAGAAACTGAGAAAATATATCTGAGTCTCTCCGTGTAAGAGTTCAACATGATGACCACATTGTAATCCACAAAGCAGGCAGCGTGTGGTTACAGCTGGTCCTAGCTACAGCAGGAGGGTTGGACCTTTAAGAAGGAGGAAGTTGCCAATGTGCTAGAATCTGCTGTAAGGAATTCTCAGATGTTGGCACCTATTTCAATTAAACAGTAATGTGGCAGGCAGAAAACAAGCCTGGAGCAAAACGGCTCACATCTCATCTGCTTTGTGTCCTCCCCATTGCCTGAAAAGGCTTCCTTTAGCCAACACACTCCACTTGGCGGCTCTATTAATTAGTTAGAACTGCTGTATATTTGTTCAGATTTCCCACTCCTGAATCTCTCCTATTACTTGACACTGCTGAAACACTAGCAGAAAGAGGGTTAAAATTAATTATAGTCTTTGGCCAGGAGATCAACCACGGATGTTGGATTATTATTATGGTAATGTATTTGAGAACGACAGCAGGAATGTGTGGAGACTGACGGGACCTGTGAAATGAAACAGGAGTGTTTAAACCATATCTGAACCTTAATTCCCTTCCTTTTCCTAATAATAATAATAAAAGATAGGAAAGGACGCATGAAGGCTGTGATTTGTGCAACAGCAACCTCACCAGCACACCAGGAAGCAACCGCTACAATGTAATTGTTCAGTATGACTCCTCATTATTGTTGAATGGCCTGAAGTAGGAGCCTGTCCGTGCTGACTTCCTTGATGCAATGCTTAGTACTGAAACAGGTATATTTGATCCTGCCTCTGCATGGGGGGGATGGATTGAATAACCATTTGAGGTCCCTTCCCGCCCTGCACTTCTATAATGCTATGCTCCTCTCTAAGGTGGCGTTCACCCCAGTGCAGGGACCAGTATAAGTGACCTTGTGCCCCACTTACTATAAGACCCACTTAAGCCTTCACAATGCTGTGTCTGAGCCTCTGGTCTGTTACGCTACTTTGATGCTGGTGTAACTCCATCAAGGTCAGTGCATCTTTCCTCTCAAACTAGGACTTAAATGGCTCATAGGCCTTGTGCTGATCCTCTGCAAAAGGGTGGTTTTCATGTTAGTGTCTTGCATGTGCCTCCAGGGATTGCCTTAAGTCTTCCCATGTCTAATTCAAATGGTCACACCTCTATTTAATGACCCCAAATATCCATTTAGGGCCCATGCCCATGGGTTGCTGTTTCCAAAGAGCATTGAGAGTGCTTGTTAATTTTCAGAAGTTTCCCAGCATGTCACAGTATCCGACCCTTAATACTGCTTTATTTAAAGTGTGAGATGTTCAGTAAAAGTGAGCGGATATTAATGGCTTACCTCTATAAAGGGAGACATTTTCAAAGGGTGGCCTCCTTTTGCACTTACAGAATGAATCACAATCAGACACATGAGTCTTGGCATCTCTAACTTCCTGGTCACAGTCACAAAGAGGTGCCAGTACTCAGATTTGTACCTGCCGTTCATTTTGCAAATCACTCTGGCACAAGCAGAGACTCTACCTTAATCCTTGTGAAAATTGACCCCCAAATGCAACCCTAAAGAAGCGAATACACAGGGACAAATCATGCTCCTAGTGAGGTTAGTGGCAAATGCTCAGCTACCAATTCTCCATTCTTACACTGGTGTCATTCCATTAATTTCAAATGTATCATTTTTTCCTTCTACTTAATTTCAATGAAGTTATTCGGGTATAACAAAACAGAGAATTGGACTCCCGATAACTGCTCTGGGTGCCAGAGCAAGGCCTCTAGTGATAAAACTTCAGTAAACATATTCCAAGTACTAACTTAATATTCCATATCTGTACAAAACAACCTAAAAATACCCATCCTATTGCATCTAAACTCTGAGATGTCACAGCGTTTGGTCGCGTGTTCCTTTGACTAGGGATCAAAGTCAGGGTTTTTTTCCTGGGCTCTGCAAAACAGGAGGCTGTTTGCACGCCCCGTCACAGGCTGTTTAACTTAATACGGTGCCTGCTTTGAATTTATGCCATGTGCCCAGCAATATAAATCAACAAATAAAATAAGCTATTGTGTGTTTAAATAGGCAGGGGTTGGCTAGTAAGAGCAGGTTTAAGGAGGATCATCACCAGCATTTTCAAGAGTGTCTAGAGATTTTGCGTGCCCCGTTGAGACACTTTGCAGGCCAGGATCTGGCTGACTTTGGGTGTGTGGTATAAGTACTTTCTGAAAATTAGGCCCCTTGAAGGTGTCACAAATGGGACCCCCAACAACTGGGTCCCTCTAGTCACTTTTGAAAACCTTGCCATGTGTCTACAACTGACCTTTTAAAGGGCTAACCCCTTTGCTTCGTGTAAATTGGCCTACTCAATGGAGAGACACCAATTTACCCACGCTGAGGATCTGGCCCTCAGTCTTAAAATCTCATGCTGAGACTGTTGCAATTCCACAAGACGTAGTAATGACCGGAGGTTAGTGTAGGCTGGCTGCTGATGTTCTGACCACATAACCCTATTCCAGAGCCTTTTCTCCAAAGGCCTAATTCAGGGGTTGGCAACCTTTCAGAAGTGGTGTGCCGAGTCTTCATTTATTCACTCTCATTTAAGGTTTCGCGGGCCCGTCAATCATTTTATCATTTTTAGAAGGTCTCTTTCTATCAGTCTATAATATATAACTAAACTATTGTTGTATGTAAAGTAAATAAGGTTTTTAAAATGTTTAAGAAGCTTCATTTAAAATTAAATTAAAAGGCAGAGCCCCCTGGACCGGTGGCCAGGACCCGGGCAGAGTGAGTGCCATTGAAAATCAGCTCGCGTGCCGCAGGTTGCCTACCCCTGGCCTAATGCATAGCCCACTGAAGTCAATCAGAGTCTTTCCATTGCCTTCAGTGGGCTTTGGAGCCAGCCACAAGAGCACTCCTTGTTAGCACTAGTGAGGAATTTTAAGAAAACAAAAAAAAAGCCTCGTGTAGACAAGGCCAAAGTGAATAACATCAGAAGCCTGGTCATTTGTCATGTACAGTCACCCAAAACCATTATTTCTTTTACACACTGTAATTTCAAATAGACTTGTATAAACAGTGCACAGATTTATTTTCTCAGACTATCAGAACCACTTAGCGTGAGTCACAAGCTAGATTTCAAGCAGATAATTTTCTTCTAATAGATTTTTGGGTTAACAAGATAAAAATTAACATGAAAATGATTATGTGCTGACTGAGGGAAACCTGGTTTTATTTTGTTCCCTATTTGTTTTACAAGGGAAGTCTTCAAATATCTTGCAGGGGCAAAATATTTAAAGTGTTTGCACATGTTTCCCATTTCCATTTTATATGATTCATTCACAGCCAGCCAAATGTATCTCTCTTTTGTACCTTTTTTAATGATCACAAAAGACTCCAGAGGTGCTTTTGTGCCTTTCTGTCTCTCTCTTTCTTCCAGCCCTGCAAAGCGGCAAGCAATCCTAGCAGCTAAGCAACGGGGCAGTAAGAAACGGCTCTGGACAAGCCTTCAAAGGGTTCTGGGGTGTCCTGTGAATTGCTTTGTCTACTCAGTGAAAAGGTGCAAAGTACAGAACTAAGGAGTATGCACCATGGTGAACTACAGTGGCTACACTTTGATAATGCCGATTAAACATGATGCTTTTCCTGCCAAATCCTGGCCCCAGTGGGAGTTTTGCCATTGACTTCATTAAGATAAGGATAGTGGCCTTTACCCTGATAAAAACTCCTCGGTATTCTACAAATTATTATTCTATATTCTGGTAGCACCCAGAGGCTCCAAAAGAGATCGGGGCTCCATCGTGCCAGATGTCATGCATACACGTAGTAAGGGATGTTCCTTGCCTTACATAGTTACAATCTAAATGGATAAGCAGACAAAGGATGATAGGAAAGAATTTTACAGATGGGAAACTAAGGCACAAAGAAATTAAATTACTTCTCCCAGGACACAGGCAGAGCCAGGGCTGGCTCCAGGGACCAGCGCAGCAAGCAGGTGCTTGGGGCGGCCAACGGAAAGGGGCGGCACGTCCGGCTCTTTGGCAGCAATTCGGCGGCGGGTCCCTCAGTCCCTCTCAGAGGGAAGAACCCACCGCCAAATTGCTGCCGAAGAATGAAGCGGCGCGGTAGAGCTGCTGCCGAAGTGCCGCTGATCGCGGCTTCTTCTTTTTTTCCCCCACCCCTTGGGGCGGCGGAAATGCTGGAGCCGGCCCTGGGCAGAGCCAGGAATAGAGTCCAGATCTCCTGTCCCCCAGGCCAGTGTTCTAACCACAAGGAACACTTCCTCTCTGGAGCAATGTGTCAAACCCCTACAGCTTACAGTAGTGTTGCTATAGTGTTTAAGCCCATTACTGTACAATACAGTGCAATTGCTTTATACGGGGAGGGAGCCCTCGGCCTATTTGTCTGACCCCGGGGAGTAGATGTTGCGCAGAGAGCCTGCGTTACGTATTGTAATGGGCACTGATGGTGAAATCTCATAAAGTTTCCAGTTATATTTGACAACTGCGGCAGGCAAGGGCTGATCACTCCACATTGAAACTCCAGTGAGAACATTGTAACCATAAGCACTCAAAGTAGCAAATAGAAATGTTCGGTTCTGTCCCCAGATAGTGCTGCTGTAGATATGTTCACTGGCAGTTGTTAAAGAGACCTTGATCGTGTCAAATTTTGAGGAGGAGAAGAACATTATCAAAGTGATTAAAGTTGCATTATACTTTGAAATGTGATAATTTTCCCTATACACCAAACTTCTGGCAGAGAGTTCTCTTCCTCTGTCAACAAAAGGGGGGAAAGGATGAAAACAAGTGTGAGGAATGATTAGGCTAGCACATTTTCTTTTCCTCCCTCCGAATTATGATGGCAATTTCCTAAGCAGTACTGTAGAATGTGGTGGCTCACATTCTAATCTCTTTATATCTTTTATCTTAGCGTAAATTCAGCGTCTCATTCCTTAAGGTAGGTGAAGTGACTCTAGATTTATAATGATGTAAATGAAATAAAAATTCAGCCTAGTGCTTTTAGCACAGAAGGCCAAACTGGTTCTGGCCCTCAGTGAGACCAGTTTGTATATGAAGCTATTTTCATGAGATTTCAGCTGCATCAGACATAGGACCGGAAAATCAGCACCTTCTAGTTTGGATCAGACAAAGAACCAAACAACAACGAACAAATAAACCACCAAGCCCCATAAAGGTGGCTTTGGATCTGGGAATCTGATTCCATATCCTCCTGAAAACTGAAGAGGTTTGGATTCAAGGTTCCACGTTTGGCCATTTGGACAACAATATCCATCAGAGTCCATGCGCTTCATATTTCATATAACGTAAAACAAATGTTTCAGTGAAAGAGACACAAATCCAAGAAAAGGAGCATAGGACATTCTAGGGCCAAATCCTCAGCTGATGTAAATCAGTGTAGCTCCTTCAGCTTCTGGTTTACACCAGAGGATCTTGCCCCTAGGGTTTAAGTGATCGACTTTAGCTTCCAGAAAAGTGCTGCAACAACTCCAGAGTAACATTAATTAGGCATCACCTGGAAGCAAATTTCCCCTCTTTTTCTCTTGGAACATTCTCAGCAGGCATTGTGGAGCTTTTACTAAACATGTCAGATTAAAGGTGCAACCAGCCGAATGAATCCAGTCCGTTCCATAGCATCATGGGATCATTTCCTCTCACACATTCAACGGTTGTCAGCATTTTGAATGGAAATCAGAAACATGTCCTTGAAGCTGGTTGGAATGTAGCTTAATGTATCAGGGGCAGCATTAGAAAAGAAGAAAAGAAAAAGGGTTTATGGAACTTTTCTACTGTTGCATTTACTGTAAAGCAGAAATAAATGAATTGCATTAACAAAGAAAACAAGACACTTGCTATCTAGGCAGCTAGAGGGGTTAGTTTATGAAATATTCTTCACAACAAAACTACACACACAATCTCTCTCTATGTAGTTCTCTTCCTTTATCTATAATAATACCCCCTCGCTCTTACAAAAGTGCATCTCATAGTGCTTTACAAAGGAGGTTGGTATCATTACCCCTGCTTTAAAGGGGGGAGACTGAAGCACAGGGAGTCAAAGTGATTTACCCAAATTCAGCCAGTATAGCTGGGAATTGAACGCAGGTTTTCTGAGGAGCTGTTCCATGCACTAGCCACTAGACCACACTGCCTCCTTATTTCTCTTAGTCTAGTTCAACTGCCTATGTGAAAATCATCAATCCTCTCTGATTTTTTTCCATCTTTGTGTCTTCTCCTGTTGAAGCCAAAAGACGTTTTTCTATTGATCTAGTTGCCAGCAGGAGCAGGCTCATAATAAGCTGGTAAACTATGCCTTATTATTATCAATTCTTCGTAGCAGTACCTAGAGGTTGCAACATGTTAGGCACTGTACCGACAGGTCATAAGAGACAGTCCCTCTTCCAGAGAGCTTACAGTCTAAGTACACAAGATCGAAAAAGCAGCAAGGAAAACCGAGGCACAGAGAGTTAAACTGACTTCCCCACAGCAGAGTACAGCCAGGGAAGAGATCAGAGCCGATCTCTTTTGAGTACCTGCCCAGTGCATTAGAAGACAGGGCCTTCTCCTTCCATCCCAAGTTATGGAATGGCCATTGCATGGTAGAATAACAATTTCACAAGAGGAGGACTCGTGAAACATCTGTTTAAACTTCAATATATTTAACAGTGGCTTTAAATATGGAAGGAATAGGAGAGGGGGGAAAAACAAAGCTGTTTTCTTAATTTAACTTCAAATGTCTATTTTTTTTTCTTTTTCTTTTTCTTTTCCAAATCTTATTCAGGCAAATTTTATTCCATGAATAAAGCCTTGAGAGCTACATTTCATTATCCTTCCTCCAACTTTATCTGGAATTTGCGTGGAAATCCTAGAAGCATAAACAGTGCAGCTAGAGCAAATGATCTATCCAGAATACCTACCCACTCTTTAGCATTTATCTCTCTATTCATCCACATGTATTTATATGAAGACAAAGTGTGGTGTTAGAGTGAAAGAAAAACCATACAGGCTCCTGTACGTTGTAGGGTAATTAAAATATCTCCTTAAAATGTAGATTTTGACTTTCTGCCCAGCACTGCACTGAAAGTTTTGCCACTAAATCCTAATTGCTAAGTAAATGTTCACTCGGTATTTCTCCTCAGAGAACAAAGAGCAAGCATTTTAGTGATTTGTTTTAGTATCATTTTTTGCTTGGGGTAATCTGTTCCCTTTATTTTATGTGACATTCTCGGAATTGCAAGTTACTAATCTTCCATCTTGGAGCGGATTACAGCTCTCTGAAACCAAGGCGAAAAAATGTGTTAGATTTCCAAGAGTTATTTACCCCTTCCCATCCAAAAGATGGATTTCTCTTCTCCAGCGCTGTGTGCACCACAATTTTCCCCTAAATATTCCTGACATGTCACAAATCACCACTTGGTTCCCAATTTGGAAACAGACTCCTTTTTCCCTCTCTCATACAGATCAGGAAGCTAGTGGCTTAGATCCAGGACTGGGGCATAAGAAACACAGAGGGCTCAGGGATTTTATTTACTTAATAAGATGCATGAAATTAATGTAGTTAAGCTTTAATATGATAGTTCTGTTATGTGATCTGGTGGCTTAGCACAGCCATGCAGCATCCCCAGGATAATGACACTGGGAATGAGCTCTATATATTACTGGACAAACAGATTCCCTCTCTCCTCAGGGGATGAAGGCCACCCTTTTCCACTTCTGCTCAGACTTACTTCCTGAAGCAGGGTCCTTACCATTTTGAAGACCCCACATCCATTAGAGGCTGTGTCCAGAAATGCCACGTACACAGACCCAGCCAGCCCAGTAACTCAGTTACAGTTTGATATGATGTTCTAGAAAAAATGGCACGCATAAGTACCAAGGCCCAGGGTAGGACTTTCAAAGGGGACCCGCTTTCCCAGGCACCATAGAATTGAACACCTACCTTCCTTGGGCCCCTTGGAAAAAATCCTTCTTAGATTGTCAGTTCTTTGCAGCAAGACCCGTCTTTTTTTATTCTGTGTTTGTACAGCGCCTAGCACAATGGAGTCCCGGTCCATGAGTTGGTCTCCTAGGTGCTACCCAGGGCCGGCGCAACCCATTAGGCGACCTAGGCGGTCGCCTAGGGCACTACTATTTGGGGGGCGCCGGCGCCCTGGTCGTCAGTGTAATTTTTGGGGCGGGACCTTCCGCTGCCGCTGTCGGGGGCAGCATTTCGGGGGCGGGACCTTCCGCCGCCTAGGGCGCCGAAAAAGCTGGCGGCGCTCCTGGTGCTACCACAATACAAATAAATAATAATGATTGTAAAAATAAGTATAAGTGGCCACAATATTATTTAAAAATCGCAGGGCCTGCTTGTGCCTAAGGGATCTGCTCACAGAGGGGACCTCAGGTGTGGGGATCTCCTTCCCCTCACAGGGAAATGATGGGAATTCATTCACCCCTGACAATGTTGACTCTTTCTCCTGGAGCCGAAGGAGGGCATCCTATTTGACTTGGAAGAGTAAGGATGGGGAAGGAATACATGGACCAGGGGTGACCTCCAGAGTTCGCCAGAATCACAGAAATCCCAAAGGAAATGTAATAAGGACAGAAGCTGTATTATCTTTCCTGCTGAAGCTGTGGTGAGGACCACTGCCCCTTTAAAAGAGGTGCCAGAGGCAGCCACGGTTAATGGCCTTGGTGTGAAACTACACTGAAGTGGAGGGCAGCGGTGTTGGGTGCAGCAGAGCAGCCCTGGAGATGCAAAGCTTCCACTTGGATGGTCCTAGCTGCTTGTAGATTTCTAATTTTTCAATGAAGAACAAAGACAATGTTTTGCAGGAGAACATTCCCGTATCTCAAACAGCTCTATCTGTTGCTGATCTGAGGATGGAGCCTGCATCTCCTGTCTCCCAGTACTGGTTTTAACCACGAAGATCAATTTTCTTCCGCTTCGCCCCCGAAAATGCCACCATGGAGGTTCCACAATTGAGTCACTTCTTTCCAGCTTTCTTGATAAAGAGGCAGCAAGTTCACATCTAGGGAGGGAGGGAATCAGGGCTTTTCATTGCTTTTCATTGATCCTACTCCAGAGAGATGGTCCTGTGACCGCCACCTCCTGGCCAACACAGTGCGAATGGAACCAAGGACCTCCAGAGCTAAAAGCATGAACTGTTACAGCTTGCAGAGTCTTCGCTCAGGTTGTGGCAAAGTAAAGTTGTGTGAATAATGGATTTTTTTGGTTTTGGTTGGATTTTTGGTTCTCCGTCAGTTCCAAAAAAAATCTAAACAAACAAATCAATAATTCATAATAATTCATAATTAACCCTCATTTTTGGTCAAATGAAACATTTCCATTCAACCCCAAACAATGTTTCAGTTCCATGGTGGGCATTTTTAATCATTTTTCAAAAGGAAGGAAATTTCAAAACAAAACGTCATTTCAACCTGAAAAATCAAGACATTTTGCTTCAGAACTATTAGAACAAAACTCTCCTGAAGTTTTTGGTGGGAGGCAATGGGACAAAGGGTGATGAAAACGATTCATGAAAATTAACACAAATTTGCTAAATGTTTTGGTTGACCTGAATCTGCATTTCCCCCTCAGCCCTCCCCCCCCCAAAAAAAGTTTTGGGGATTCAAAAATTCACTCCTCTCTGTCACAGACATTCCTCTGTAGATGTGCACAGAGGGAGACCTGTATCACGCATTCATCAGTGGACAACAGTTAGTTTAGATCTGATCCTTCAGTCCATCAGGGTACATGGGAAGAAGTGCCAACTGCCCTTCAACCTTCCCCACCTTGGTTTTCAATGTGAGGTGAGAGTGTTTAACATCTTGCAGGGATGAAGCTCTGTATGATGTGTAAACAGCAACTGATCATTGGGAAAAAATCTCAGCTTCTGTTCTATGATACCATAGACATGTATGTAAGTGAACCTATTACCAGTCATAAATTTTTAAACTTAAATCATCACTTGACACTTATTTGACAGTATGATAATTATTTTATTAAAGTAATTAGAAGCTTATTTTGGAAACCTTAAATCATTCTGAAGGTGGCATACAGCAAGAAATCCCTGCCTCCAATATACCTGCATTTTGCACTTTGACAGTGTCAGCCAAGCTGGCAGTTATTAAATTTCTTGCTAACCCATCCAAGGCCATGAAAGTTGCATTAGACTTGAGGGGGTGCATCTCATATTGCACTATTTGCACCACGCATCTTAGGCGCATTTAACAAGCGCAATTTCAGCTTTACGCGGTCGGCAAAAACAAAAACAAAAAAGAGAAAAATAACAATTTAAATACTGTTTCTGTAGTGCGGGTGATTCCGCCCGCCATTACACTGAATGTAATTTTGACTATACGCGGTTTTCGCTTTACGCGCTGACCGCGGAGCGTAACCCCAGCGTAAGATGAGACAGACCTGTATCTGGAAAGTATTTTCAATGCAGTCATAACCCCTGATTCATAGTCACTTATGTGAGTGTTGGACTTTGGAGGGGGGGCGAGGGGGATGGGAAGTAAATTTTAAAGTGGAGGGACTGAGGACAGGGTAGTAAAACCATCTTCTGAAATATCTTTGGTTTTGTCTTAGATGGTGAATTTATTCGGAGGTGAAGAATTGTCCTGAGTTATTTCAATAGACTTCATTCTTCTCTGACGTGAAGCATGAAAATATATAGTCAGGCTGTAGTAAGGAGTTTGACATTTGGCTCCATCAGCAGATGATGCTTTGAGAGAAGAATCTATGATGGAAGTCCAGGTCTGGGGTTCAGTGGGGAGTACAGAAGAATGGCTTAGCCAGTTGAAGAAACTGTCAGCCAAAATGTAAATAAACAGAGGATCCTGTCCACATCCACCAGCACACAGAGAGAAGAAAATCCAATTCATTTGTGTGTTCACTCTCAAACCCTCCCACAACACAGGAAACTGTGGGCTATGTGAAGGCTATAAATAGCTGCATGACTTTAGGTTCCTTCTCAGACATGGAGTAAAAGAATAAAATGCTCCCTCAGGAAAAACATGATCTTTTCTCCATGTTCAAGTTGTCAGCTTTGACAGGAATGCTACAAGCTAATTAAATTTTTGTTAATTTATTTTGTCTGATTTGGTGACTGCCTGTCACACAAATTGCTCACTAAGTCAGACTTTTCTTTCCTCTAGACTTTCCACTCTTCCCCCCACCTTCCCCTCTGCTATTAGGTCAACGGAGGGAAAGTGGACCTGTTTAACTCAAATAAACACAAGGAGCACTTAAGTTCAATCCACCCTCAATACTTCAGCTTCTTGTGTCTGCTTCAGAGAGAAGTGACTCATTCCAATTTATAAATCTCCCATGGGTGGACCATTCCTTTCTCTTTTCAAACAGCTATGATTCGGATGAAATATGAAAATGGAATTAAGGAATGGACAGTGGGTGAAGGACAGAATATATTTCATTCCAGATTTAAGGCTGTCCTTGGATTTTCACCAAACTCAGAATTATCTCACATTCATCAACTCTTCCCTGTACCAATTCCATCCTGTGAAATAGCTAGTGTCATGATTTCCTAATTCCTTTTGCTCCACTCTGGTTAATGTTGTGGCCACATGCTCACCAGTGTTGATGGGGAGGGTTTTCTCCTGTGTATAGATCTCTGTGAGCACACGCTTAGCTTTGGGGAGCGGGATTTGGTGAAGGAAAACCCATTGGATTTGCATTTGTGCAACTTCTATCCTGGTATAACATCTGTAGACTATTCAATGGCCAGTGCTTATGGGATATAGCTCCTGGTGTTACCATTTTGGGAGCTAGACAGCAAGGGGAAGAAACACTGAGATCTCAGGCTTTACACAGCCAGCAAATCATTGGATTCGCTAAACAAGACCCTTGCTTCTCTTGTGCTGTTCAAGAACATTGCAGCCATCCTAGGTGAGTGGGCATCTTTAGACTAACTAGACAGCAGTAGCTCTTAACGACAATTAAGGATGTGTGTATGTCTCTCTTTTTCTCTGTTTCATCCAAGTGCATTGTCTATTGACTCCTCTTGGAATCATCCCACTGACTTCCTCCATCCTTCCACATCTAGTTCAGCCTTCTTGTCCTCACCTAGAAAGCTCTGTCCCAGCATGTAAATCTCTGTTCTCCTCACTTGCCCTCTTCGCCCTCCTAGTGAAGATCACCTCACCAACCCCTGAAAATATTTCTGTCACATACCTGTGGGAGCTTTCTCCCACTCTAACCCCTATTCCTGGAACTGCTTCCACATCTCAGTTTGCCAAGACACCCAGCCTTTCTTCTTTTGTATCTCACCTAAAAATCCATGTCTTCCACCGAGACTGATGCTCTGTCTTAATATATCAACGAGGGAAACAAGAGAACAAGAAANCACACAGCCAGCAAATCACTGGATTCGCTAAACAAGACCCTTGCTTCTCCTGTGCTGTTCAAGAACATTGCAGCCATCCTAGGTGAGTGGGCATCTTTAGACTAGACTAGACAGCAGTAGCTCTTAACGACAATTAAGGATGTGTGTATGTCTCTCTTTTTCTCTGTTTCATCCAAGTGCATTGTCTATTGACTCCTCTTGGAATCATCCCACTGACTTCCTCCATCCTTCCACATCTAGTTCAGCCTTCTTGTCCTCACCTAGAAAGCTCTGTCCCAGCATGTAAATCTCTGTTCTCCTCACTTGCCCTCTTCGCCCTCCTAGTGAAGATCACCTCACCAACCCCTGAAAATATTTCTGTCACATACCTGTGGGAGCTTTCTCCCACTCTAACCCCTATTCCTGGAACTGCTTCCACATCTCAGTTTGCCAAGACACCCAGCCTTTCTTCTTTTGTATCTCACCTAAAAATCCATGTCTTCCACCGAGACTGATGCTCTGCCTTAATATATCAAAGAGGGAAACAAGAGAACAAGAAAACCCTCCGTGACTCAGTATTCTTCTGGGACACCTAGTGTTTTCCCTCTCTATCTACACTGTAAGCTCTTTGGTGCTCCTTATCTTCTCTGACTTGTACACCGCTGCACAGATTGACAATGCTTAAATACTATGGAATCATGACCTCTGAAGAATGCTGGGGAAACCATGTGGCAATTCTTAGCCAGTCAGATTCAAGAGCAAATATCCCAGTTCACCATGTGCTACCAAAGTATGTCACCACCCTTTCCATTTCTCATCGTCATGAAATTCTGTGCGTGTAAAACAAATCCAAAGAATGCATTCTAAGGTCTGATTGTCCTGAGATAATCATTCAAGGAACCAGGTAAAAAGAAGGACCCCAAGGTATTCCTTCCCCCCCCCCCCCTTCTTTAAAGGGGTGTGTACTAGGCAGGCATTTTGCAGTTCAAAACATCTTTAATAAGGATTCACAAAGATGAACTATGGCTAGGTTCAAAGCTGGAGGCAATCAGAGGAGAAGATGTAATGAACAATTAGCAGAACTGTTCAAAGAATCAGGAGGCAGAAAAACAAACCACACACACCAACCTAGCCTACAGGGCTCTCTTGCTCACGTATAGTCTATTTACATAAATATCCAACTTGGGGGATTCATTCATCCCAACAGGGCTTTGTGTTGTGTTATCATGCTTAATGCGGTAATTTCTGCATTAAAGGAATTGCAGTTTTAAATTAAACTCTAATGCTCTTTGGCACCGAGATCCCAATGTACGTGACTTTACACTCATAAACCTCTGGCAGTTCCAACCCCTTTCTTGTCAAACAGGAATGCACCCACGGTACATTCTGCACTTTCCCTCAACTCGCACGGCATATCTGGGGGCATGAAATCCGACAGGCGCGCTTCACAGGAGGAGATGGTATCACAGGTTTGTTGAATCTCAGCAAGAGATGAATGGCTTCCATAACAACTCAGCTCATAAGCAGAATCAGAAGTGATGTTGTTAGAAATGGCCAAGTGCTCTGCACAGTTACCTGCTGATCTGGTCTCCTCATAGGTCTCTCATGAATTCCATAACATTTAAATCAAGGCAGGTGTGAGGCAAGGGACAAGATTTACAAAAGTCATTAGGCACCAAGCGCTGCAGATGCCAACTTGTGTGACAGGAACTTTGTGAGATTTCCCAGAGCTTTGTGGCAACTTAGCCAATGGGAGCTAGGATCTTCATTCACTTAGGTCTATTAGGATTTATGAAAGCTTTAAATAAAATAAAGAAATTCAAAGGGATGGGGGAAGATCTTTGGGCACCTAAAGATGCACATAGTCTCCATTTTTTTTCTCCAAAATGTGTTTTAAAAAAAATAATTCCTCCTAGGGCTGAAATCTTGAATTTCACATCAGAGCAAGACAAGTAGGCATGAGGAGCGAGTGGCATGATTGGTAATAAATTGACACATTGCTTGGCTCACTTGGCAGTCCATGCTCTGGAAGGGCAGAGGGATGAAACAGCAAGTCAGGATGGAGGTGGCTTGGCAGAGCTGTTTGGGGGGAAATGCGCCGTGCCAGGCTGATTTGTGAGCTAGGCACATTGCAAGATAAACAGCTGGGCCACATCCTGTAGATGATTTCTCTGTTTGCCCACCGCATTTTTTCTTTTGACTTGTCTGAGCCTCTGAAATCCTTTTTGTGAAGCTGGTTCCAATGTTACCCAGCGCCTCCATCTTCAAATGAAAGTAGCTCTCAGGAAAGGTGGTTGCTGGTGAACCAAGATCCATTCCTGTATGTGACTATGAAATGGAGCATTATTTCACTCATATAAAAAAAGCCCCATATCCTGGGCTTTTAGGCACCTTTGAGGAGGTGAAAAGAACAAGGGCATAAATGGGAAAACCAGTAACTTTCTGCCACACTAAGAAATAAGATAATAATCAACCCAGATTTCAAATTCAAAGGATCTGTGACCCCTGCCCACCAATACCAGCTCTTTTCTCCCCACTACCTCAACCGAAAACCTGGCTCAAGAGATGGGCCATTCAGTGTCCGGAAGGTTAACAGATACAGACTATTTCAGACTGCTGTAGAAGGAAGAAATCCGAAGTTGAGGGCCCCTTTAAGAGAACACTCCTCCCTCTTACACTGAGGAGGGGCCTCCGTTTTGAGCATCCATGCTGATTGCAATTGGCCTCATGGCATGGGGAAGGGTGTGATCTTTCCAATAGACATGTCCCAGGCTACTCGGGGCTCTGCAGGTCAATACCTACATCTTAAACTCTGTTTAGATATGTACAGTATCGGGGGGGGGGGGTATTATCGTCCCTGCATTGAAAATATCCTGGACTTCATCCCACAAGAGAAACACTCCGAGGCTTTGTGGTCTTTAAGCATCGCTGTTATTGTATAATAGGTGCCAGATAATAGCTGCCAACAGGAGAAAGCCACAGTCAGTTTGGGATATGCAGAAGTTTTAGTCTGCAGAAGAGAAGAATGAGGGGCGATTTGATAGCTGCTTTCAACTACCTGAAAGGGGGTTCCAAAGAGGATGGATCTAGACTGTTCTCAGTGATAGAAGATGACAGAACAAGGAGTAATGGTCTCAAGTTGCAGAGGGGGAGGTTTAGGTTGGACATTAGGAAAAACTTTTTCACTAGTAGGGTGGTGAAGAACTGGAATGGGTTACCTAGGGAGGTAGTGGAATCTCCTTCCTTAGAGGTTTTTAAGGTCAGGCTTGACAAAGCCCTGGCTGGGCTGATTTAGTTGGGTTTGGTCCTGCTTTGAGCAGGGGGTTGGACTAGATGACCTCCTGAGGTCCCTTCCAACCCTGAGATTCTATGATTCTATGATTCTATGATATGGAATCAGAGATTCAGCACAGTCCTCCCCCCCCCCCCCCCCCTTCCTCATTCCAAGTGAATGCAAAGAGGGATTACTCTATACATGCTGAAGGCTTTGCTTGCTCACCCATCACCCTCCAGGTCAAAAGAAGGCCCAGTCCAAGGAGATCTGGATGCAGATCCATAAGTCACCCATGGGCAGCTCTCCTCCAACACTGGCTGAATGTGCTGCATCCTGAGCACCCCTCCAAAACCCTGCCAGTCAGAGACCTTGTAAGCTACAATCTGATCACTTACATTAGCGGCACAATACCCTGCCATATGCCATTAGATTGCCGGGCTAGGTGAAGAATCATTGAGCTCCAAAATAAAAGGGTCTCAAACCCTGCAGACCTTTGATCCCAGAGAGTATGCCTTACTCCCTTGAATACTCCACGGAAATCAATGGCACTACTCATGGGACTTTACCACTCATGTGGGGAAATTGGGGAGGTTGGAAAGGACAAAGCAGATGAGAAGAAGCCAAGAAAGAAGGGGACGGACACAGACGCTGTGAAAGAAGGTAATCTGTGGGACTCCTGGCATCTAAACCACACTTGCTGCTTATCCTTCACTGATGTGCAGCACTCACCAGTTACAATGACAATTACTTTGGAAAAACAGACAGACAGACGTTTGCAGGTATGCGATCTAAAATGGCACTTATTAATATACAGTAAGTCTCTCTCACTTCTTACTGAACTTTTGAGTGGTGGCTTAGTGACCCAAGTAGCTTGTCTTATGCAGAGGAGTGTTTAAGGATACTGTGATTATTGTGTATGTGTATCCGCTACAGGCTGGGGACTGACTGGCTAAGCATCAGTTCTGCAGAAAAGGACCTGGGGATTACAGTGGACGAGAAGCTGGATATGAGGCAGCAGTGTGCCCTTGTTGTCAAGAAAGCCATCGGCATATTGGGCGGTATTAGTAGGAGAATTATAGTAGGAGTGATTATTCCCCTCTATTCGGCACTGGTGAGGCCACACCTGGAGTATTGTGTCCAGTTTTGGTCCCGCAACTACAGAAGGGATGTGGACAAATTGTAAAGAGTCCAGCGGAGGGCAATGAAAATGATTAGGGGGCTGGGGCACATGACTTATGAGGAGAGGCTGAGGGAATTATGCCTATTTAGTCTGCAGAAGAGAAGAGTGAGGGGGGATTTGATAGCAGCCTTCAACTCCCTGAAGGGGGGTTCAAAGAGGATGGAGCTCGGCTGTTCTCAGTGGTGGCAGATGATGGAACAAGGAGCAATGGTCTCAAGTTGCAATGGGGGAGGTCTAGGTTGGATATTAGGAAACACTATTTTACTAGGAAGGTGGTGAAGCACTGGAATGGGTTACCTAAGGAGGTAGTGGAATCTCCATCCTTAGAGGTTTTTAAGGCCTGGCTTGACAAAGCCCTGGCTGGGCTGATTTAGTTGGGGATTGGTCCTGCTTTGAGCAGGGGTTGGACTAGAACCTCCTGAGATCTCTTCCAACCCTAGTATTCTATGATCCATACATATGTATATATATATATATACTATTAAATGCTTATTCAAGGCATCTTTCTAAGGCCTTAGTCATCTCCTTGGAGTTTCTAAACCAGAAGGTTCATGTTGCTTTACAGCTTCAAAAACTCAGGTGTATTCCACTCAGTGAAGGAATACCATGCAAGGATTCAGAGAGCTGAATGCTTTCCTCCTTTCCTCTATAGTCTGCACCTCTTCCTCCATGGACAATGCTAATGACACTGCCCCGTGGCCAAAAGCATTACGTCAAACCATGTTAAAGTTCCCACTGGAAAGGGAAAATACAACCGTCTCCTTTCCTCAGCTACCGGAGATACCTAGCTTCCCTTCATAGTCAGATACTAAAACTCACTCGTCGGCCTTCAAAATGACCATGACATTGTAATCATTGGGAAAACCCGTGTGCTTAGAGTGAAGCATGTGCTCCAGGGCTGCCCTGAGGAGGGGTGGACTCACGTTAAGTGATTTCCTGAATCAGGGCCCATGCCCTTGTGAGGTTGGCAATTTTACAGGTGGAACAATGGAAGTGTAGAGCTGGTAAGTGACTTTAGCAAGTCATCGGCAAAGTAAGGATTCAAGCTCAGGTTGCAACCTTGGCTCCATTGAAGTCAATAGCAGTGCAGGAGTTCCTGGCTCCCATTGCTACGCACTCTGCAGGAGGGTTATTTTGTTTCTTACCCTAAGGACCTTAATGTGCGTACTAATAACAAGGAAAACTTTAGGTTGCAATAAATGTCTGCCACCCCTCCGTTAAGCACTCCAGGACCCAGAACGGTACAAGGGACCCCCCTTTCTCATTGAGGCCCCAGGGCCCATGCAGCATCCCCTCTCCTCCTCACCATGTGAGCTTTGGGGAAGAAATTGCAGGGAGGAGCCTGAAGGCAGCACAGCAGCTACAGAAAGCAATTGAAGTCTCACGACTGGGGCTTGGGCGATCAGACCAAGTGGCCGGAGCGGGAGTCAGAGCCGGGAGTCAAACCTAGAGTCAGAGCCGGGAGTCAAACCTAGAGTCAGAGCCAGAATCAAAAGCCAGGTCAAAGGTCAGCACCGGAGTCAGAGTCCTGTGGATCTTCACATCCAGTAGGGACTGAGGGATGCTGATGATGTCATCAGTACAAGGCAGGAGTGACAGACACCGATGATGTCATCAGACTGTTGTCTGCAGTTTTTGCGCTGAACACTCTCTCCCTTATGCTGATTGGCCGTTTCCTTCAATAGGGCCAATGTGCTCCCTGTGACGTCAATGGCATCATTCCTATTGGCCTCGTTGGGAGCGAGATCCCATTTGTTTGGCAGGGTTGTCTTTCACACCTGTGTTCTCGTTCTGTCAGGTGAACTGGGTTTGATAGGTTTGCAACCTAATTCCGGTTTGTCTGCCATGCTAAAAGCAGTTACAGCTGTGCATTCTCAGCAGCCTCTGCTCTGGGAGGAACAGGATTGCAATTAGCAGGGAGGTGATGCAGGTGAGGAGGCAGCTGCTACGGTAGGGCTGTTGGGTGCAGGCAGGAGTGGAATCGCAGGTGCACATGTGGATATATATGCAGTAAGAGCTTGCAATTGTATGTGGACAAATAACTCCTAACAACCCAGTTGCTCTTGGTTTCTCACTACTTTCATGAGCATGACATTCATTCCCAGATATATTTTAACTGAAACCATTTTTCCTGACACTGAAACAAAAATAGCTTTGTGTTTTCAAATGACGTTTCTGAACCTCTACGTCCATGATTTGTTTTAGCACCTTCAGATATGCAGGAAATAATATGATGTGAAGCAAATCAAAGGTTCTCTCCTTTTCTAGAGAAGCAGGCTGTGTACTATGCCCTGACTCCTCCTTTATGCTGAGCTCTCTAAAGCTAAGCAGGGCCAGTCAGGGTATGTCTACGCTGTAATTAGGCACTCGCGGCTGGCCCGTGCCAGATGACTTGGGCGCATGGGGCTTGGGCTGAAGGGCTGTTTAATTACAGTGTAGATGTCCAGGCTCAGCCTGGCACTTGATCTCTAGGACCCTATGAAGTGGGAGTATCTCAGAGCTTGGGCTGCAGCTCATGATGGAACATCTACACCACAATGAAACAGCCCCGCAGCCCAAGTCCTGGGAGCCCAAGTCAGCTGGCATGGGCCAGCCACGGGTGCCTAATTGCAGTGTAGACATACCCTCGGTGGCTGGGAAATCTCTAATCAATACCTGGGTGCTGCAAGGATTCCATAGGTGGCATGAGTCAGTGCTGGAGTTAAGTGGAGGATGTTAGGGGGCACTCTACTGAAGAAAAATGCTCTCTTTCAGATGAGACATGAAAATGAGTGTCCTGACTGTTGTGTTCAGCAAGGTTTAACGGCACTTTTCAGGGATGTTAGCCACAGTGTTGAGATCAAACAGTAACTCAGCAAACTGCATTCACTACAATTCACTTGAATTGGGTATCCTTCTTTTCTTCCTGTCCTAAATGGCAGTTGCAGTGTTGCTGTGAGGAGTTCAACGGCTGCCACATTCCACCCCAGCTGTGGCTGCATTTCATTGGTGGGCAAAATTCTCTCTCTCTCTCTCTCTCTCTCTCTCTGTAAACTGCATATTTTATAAAATCTCGTTGGATTAGAAAATACACAGGTAAATGGGTGATTGGACAGAATTCCCTGAAAACAGCCTAGGATATGAGGGAGGGTCCATTTACAAAGTAGCTGCTCCACAGTAATGGGTCACTCCGAGATTTCAGAGCCTGTAGCCCAGTTCAAGGTTCTTCAAGAATTCATTGAGGTACATCAAGTTCTGAAAGAACTTTCTAAGCACCTTGACCATCTTGTGTCTCATATGCTTCCCTGGAGCTCTCACCATATTGGTGAAATTTATTTCTAGACTACACAAAAACTGGTGTGTGGTTTTATTTGAAAAGTGACTATCAAAATATTGTCTTAATGAGCTTATCTGTTCCCTATGTTCAGTCAAATCTGGCTAGTTGATGCAAGTAATTTTTTTACTCCTCTTAGCAATAAAAGGCCAACGAAGCTATGGAATAACTAGTCGCTGAAGGCCTGAGCTGTCACATGGGTGTGACAGGTTGGCCAAATAACCCACCATCAAGTTCTCTGTATCTGATTCCGTTTCCCTCAGCGTTCTCCTTTTAGCCTCTCTGTGTCCAGTAGCTTTCTTTCTTGGCATTGTATGTGGTCAAAGCTTAGAGTGGAACTGGTAATAGGGCCATTGTACTCCATTACATAGGGGAACTGCTTTCTCTGGTGCCCAATTCTGTACAGTTTGGAATCTAATTATCTCAGTACTTGTGGCAGGCCTTCACACCAGGATGCCTGCGTGTTATTTCACCAAACACCGTAGCAGGAAACACACTCACAAGGCTCTGCTCTGGTAAACATACTAACACAACATAAAGTGGTGTGTATTAATGAATGGGAAATCATATAGAGTGGCAGTAAAGCTATGCAGGTCGGTAATATGTAGAGGCTCTTGTTTCCGTGTGCTGTGTTGTACTGAGCCATGTTCCTGTTTGTACATGTTTCCCAAAGTTTGTGCACAGACCTGTCCCCTTCTCTGATCAGCTGCCACAGAACCTTTGGACTCCAGCGTCCAGTTCTCACAGGGACCCTGATGACTGGACAAAAAGAGCCCTCAACCATGCTTGCATCTGTTTCCATCACTTCACACTGACTCAGCAGACATTCTAGGCCTCAGAGTGCAAAACAGAGTGACAATTCTGGAAGATTTGTGTTGATTGTGCAGTTGGCAACTGAGGAGTGGGTGCCGCAGTGAGGGGCTGTGCGTGTTTGGAGTTATTGTGTGTGCTGGTTGTATTAAGGTGTGGTTTTGAAGAACTGAGGCCTGGTCTACACTCGGGGGAGAGGGGGGACGATCTCAGTTATGCAACTTCGGCTACGTGAATAACGTAGCTGAAGTCGATGTACTTAGATCGACTTACTGTGGTGTCTTCCCTGCAGTGAGTCGACTGCTGCTGCTCCCCCATCGCCTCCACCTGCGCCTCTCGTGGAGGTGGAGCACAGGAGTCGACGGGAGAGTGCTCGGGGGTCGATTTATCGCGTCTAGACTAGACGCGATAAATCGACCCCCGCTGGATCGATCGCTGCCCGCCGATCCGGCGGGTAGTGTAGACATACCCAAAGTCAGTTAGGACAAGTAATCCACCCTCTGCAGTCTCCCTCATACTTGGGGCATACAACTTAGCTGTGGAGCAATGGTGGTGATTGTTTGAGTTACGTCTGATATCAGAATGGTCTGGACTCTTGGCATGGCATACAGACATGCCTTCCTATAGCTATAAAACACGTGTGTGTAATTTGAAAAGTCAAAATGGCTGAGAAATTGGATGGTTATGGACCATGGAACCTGGTGGTGATTCGATCTGGTGATATTCTTAACAAAAAGAGACCGAAACTATGCTTGAAGCTGTTTCCATCACTTCACGCTCCTAAGTGACATTACTGCTCCTAGAGCACAGAAGTAAAAGTCGGTGTAAACAGGAAATAAAGAGAGCCTTGTTTTCACTGCAACCATGGTGTGCAGGGGCTCAGTAATCTCTACAAATACTATGCCAGGAAAAGGTTTATAGACCTGTCCTTAAGTGCTTTGAGTTAAGCATGTGCATAAGTGTTTGCATATCTGGACCTGAGTTTGCAGCACAAGCAGTTGAGAAGGCATCATCTTTTGACATGGGCAAATGTTGATATGAATTAATTGTGGAAGGACACAGTTGAAGTCCCTCATTATTTTTAGAGACTCACTTCTCAGAATATAACCACGCTTTAAGCCAGCAAAATTCCTGAAGGTGTGAAGTAATGGGCCCTGATTCACTAGTGCTTTTCTCCAGGTTTACACTGGTGTAAGTCTGTTGAAATCAATTGGTTTCCACTTTACTCTCAATGTATGCACATGATGCCCATGTATGGGAATATATTCCTTTAGCATATACACTCATGCTAGTATAGAGGCAGCAGTACCTAGACAGAACAGTATGAGATAAGGAAGGTGTGGCAACCACATCTCTGCTTTGTTTGCTTTTGTCAGTTTGTTAATACCTAAAAGTTACTTAACATAGCTTTGTGTGTACGTGGGTGTTTGTGTGTGACTCTGTATTACTTGTGTTCTATAGAACTAGGTAGAAAACAAAAGTTGCACGCGATCTTTAAAGAAACTCAGGGCTTTCCTGAAACAGCCCCAATGGTCTAGTTACACGTTACATCATTTGTCATTGGACACATTGAGAGTATGTCACGGGAAAAACCTTAAAAGCTGAGATGTAAGTGGTGTGGAGACAACCCCAGCCTCAGAAGGATAAAGAAGACTGTATCATTTGTAAATGTTTTCATGTATAATATTTACATTTGGAACATTTGGATTTTTTTTTTTAAAGCAACTTTTAACATCTGCCCAGATGTCAACTCAAGGGTTCGCTAGAATGACATTTTATGACCAAAGGGGAGCATTTCAGCTGCTCCACACACACCGTCCCCGCCGGATTAATTGAGCTGCATGTTGGTTCCATCACTCTTTACTCTTGGCCATATGGTTGTATGTCATTAACTCTGGAGACTAACAACCTCAGAAAGTGGAACCATATGTTCTTACCAAAGATAAATAATAAATATATTGCATATATTTTTGCAAAGAAAATTGGCACAAATACACTTTGCACACACACACACACACACACCCTGATTCAAAACTTAGTAATAGCAGTGACATCAGGCAAAGCAGATCTCTCTTCTCATGGTGGGCTTGCTGGGTCTGTGTGTCATCATGGACTCCTGCACTAAAACACTAGGGAAAGGGTAGTGAAGGTGTTTTTTCCATTGGTACATTGAACTAATGCCTAAATCTGCAGGGAAAGTCCTCTGTCTGTCATCGCAGGGTCATTTTGTGCATGTCCCAAGATACTTGACACTAGCTGGAATCACCACTGCTTTCTGTAGATATAGGAGGTTCATGATGATGCCATTGAACAGATCGACCTTTTTTAAGCTAATTTTTCAGAACATTTTATTTCTTGCCAATTTAATTGGCCAACAGACAGTCCGTGACTTATATTTTTTCTCTCTCATAGTCTTACCTGACTCTCATTGACTGGGGTAGCACATCCCGTTAGGCCAAGTGAGAAGCATGGTTGTCAACAGATGGCATAGTAATCTAAAGGTTACAGCAGGAGATTGAGAGTCAGGAGTTTGTTCCTGGTTTTTCCACTGGATCTATGTAACATTCAACAAAGCAAACCCCCTCTCTGTGCCTCAGTGTACCCCTCTCTAGAATGGGGGGGGGGGCTTTAACACATACTTGCCTAATGGCGTGTTGTGAAGGCATGATTAATTACTTCTTTGTAGGAGGACAGGCACAACATAAGTGCAAAGTAAAATTATTTTATTTGGTGGTAGGAACCGAGATTCTCACTTTGAGACAAGCCCGGTGCTACTGCATGTCTTTTATAAAGCTGTTGTTTCTTGCCTGCAATAAAAAATGTGCCTAAATATATCTGCCAAGTGTTTGTTTTGATAATAAAATGCCCATTTGTTTTATTTAAAATTAAAAGAAACTAACTTTAAAGAATTAGTTGGACTTCACATAGGGAGATATAGTCTAGAAAAGAACCAGGGCCAAATTTTATACCCTATCAGCTTTTATGTCTTCTCTTGGACCTCATTACAGATGTGTTACTACGTTTGGCTACAAGAAGAGGAAACATTGTATTATAAAAGGTTGCTTCCATTCCACATCCAAGAGAAGGCGAGGTCTGGAGTCCTATATTTAGAGCAGGTCGGGAGGGGGGCATGATAAGCAGATGCCTGAATAAAGGCCATTTTGTCTAACCCGAGATGTCTCGCATTCCACAGACCTTGTGCCCAGTAGCACCCGGGGAAGACACTGCAGCAGTCAGGCTTCCAAATGTTATTTCTCGTTTGTTTTTACATGAGCCGGATTTCAAGCGTGGCCCTGAACAACACGAAGTTGCCGTGAGCACTTATGACCCGGTTTGTTTGGCTAAATAGCCTACTGGTTAAAAAAATAACACGAGTCTGCCAGTGGTGAAATGCAGAGCAAGAAACCTATAAAAGGACACTGCCTATGTAGGTCCCAGAATGTACCTTTCCTAGCAGATCTATCCTACACAGTGTCCCAGGTTGCTGCTTTTCATGGGTAGAGCCTCATTATTTGAGACTTTTCTGATTGATACCTTCCCCCCACGTCAGAACTCCCCCACACAAACACAGGGGGTTCCCCACTTCTCAACAATGGATTAATAGCAAAGAGCTGTAGTGAGATCCCATAAAATGTCATTAGAATAGGCTACAGTGTATAGATTAATTTAGTACAAAACGTCATCATGGGGATTGGTCCTGCTCTGAGCAGGGGGTTGGACTAGATGACCTCCTGAGGTCCCTTCCAACCCTGATATTCTATATTCTATCAGAAACAAATGCACTAGAAATTAAATGGCGTGGTACAGCTCTGCTAATGCACATGAAGGTTACCTTCATTATCCGCTGCTGTATCTGTCCTGAGCTCCCTAAACAAAGTTGTTCCAATGCACCTTTCTTCCAACCCTGCTATTCCTGCCTTGGGCCTTTCACAGCTCTGCTGGTGCCCTTCACTGCTGACCTCCAGCATTACATGCCCCCTCTTCTTCTATTCCAGTCTGCGGTTCCCTGTACAATGCACCTCACGCCTGGCCTGCAGCATTCCCTGCCAGTCCAGTCCTGTCAGGCTTGGAATAGCAGAGATGACAGAACAAGGAGTGCATGGGCAAAGCTCTGAGATTCAGGGGCCTGAGCCACCTCTTTAGCAGACCCTGCTGGTTAAATCTATATGGGATGGGGTCACTATTGGAACCTTCATTTAATTGAAATTGTACTTTTCACATTGGCCAGCAGATTTGCTCTGGAAATTGATAGACACTGAGCCAGACCCAATTTCAAGGAAAGTAGCGGAAACAGCTTCCCTTTTTGTGCCCCAGAAGTTCATACATGGTCCCAGCATGTCTTCCTCTTGGCATGTCTTCCATTTACTATGTCTGGACGATGAGTAAGATGCCTTTAGGGACAAAGCCTGAAATGTTAATCTCTCCTCTAACTAACTATGTGGGAATCCAAGCCACTTTTCTTCTCTTCGTGTTTAACATTAGGGGCTAGTCAGAGCCGTCCTCTGCCACTGCGAATGTGCCTCTTTCTTTATCCTCACACATTTCACACAGCTGTGCTTTCCTCCAGAGCCTTGGTTTTGTGTGCGTGCTTTCCCCCTTTGTAGAACTACCCCATCTGTAAAGCAATGGGGGAGTGTGACAGAGAAGGGAGCCGGGCGGATTTGACCTGGGAATGTTGCAGGGGAGTTACATTGGGGATGGGAAGGAAGCTACCTGAGCTGTAACCTGAGCCAGGAGGGGGGGTGGGAGAAGTGACACCTTCGGCCGGGAGACTGAACAAAGGAGAGGAGGAGCAGGGGGAGGGGTAGACCTGCTGGAGGGTTTTTTTTAGTTTCAGTTTTGGGCTGGGTGGTGAAACGCAGGGAACCCCAAGCTGGGGGCTAAGTTCCCTAAACCCCCCAAAAGGACTTGATTGAGGGGTTCTGGTTGTACCTACAAGTTCTGCTTGGGACTGTGTTCCTGTCATCTAATAAACCTTCCATTTTACTGGCTGGCTGAGAGTCACGGTGAATCCCAGGAAGAGGGGTGCAGAGCCCTGACTCCCCCACTCTCCGTGACAGGGAGCCCGGCTTGTCAAGTTTCTCTAAGCATTCTGGGATATCCTCTGTTGATTTGCTGGGCTGCTAGCTGCTTCTCAGAGCAGAGTTTAATTGGATCATATTTAACATGCATTCTTCACACGTGATCTTATTACAGCTCCAATGCTCTTGTTTTTGTTTATGCGGGCTGACCTTAGGCATCTCTTGCCATCCTCTGCCATGGTCAAGACCTCCCAGCTTGCTGCCTGGTGGCCCCCAAAGGAAGGTGTGAAGATTAACAGCCTAGAGGATGTATTTAATGAATAGCAACAAGGGATTAGTGACACAGTGTCACCTTTCATGGCCCTCTCTAACCAGGCAAGCTGACACCCGTTTATTTTTGTTTGCACTGTTGAGTAAACTCTGGAAACTAACTGGATTTACAGTCTACACTCCCCCAGCTCAGAGCCCCCTTCTGTCCAGTGGGCTTTGCTTGGTCTGATAATAAAACTTTTCCCCCGTGGGGACGTCAGGCCTAAAGTTTTCATGGTACTCTCATCCCCTCTCAAAAGCAATGTTTTAAACCTTAGGAAGATTTGATTGACAGCTTGGATTTGCAACACTCAAAGTCTATCAAACACTGACTGCATTGTCCCCTCCTGCCCACCCTGGGACATGGCTACGGTGCACCTGAAAGCCTAGTTAACAGAACATTTTAGCTGCTCACACTGTGTGTAGAACTGCGCAGCCAATACGTGGTGACATTATTCTGCAAAATACATTGGATAACAATGTCATGACACGTCAGCTTTAACCTGCATCCCCAGGCTATGAGACTATAAGGCCATTTCAGATTCTCAAAGGCAAGGGACTTTTTCTTCATGCCACAATAGCCCCTGTGCTGGGATGCAGCAACGAAACAAAGAAGCCATTTCATCATGGAAATTAGAACCAGAGACAACCTGGTCATTTAGGAGCTATATCCTCCTTCCATCAAAGTCAGTGACAGAACTCCTGTGGCTTTTGGATTAGGCCCTTTGGGATCAAGCCTGAAAGATGCTGAGAACTAATGGGAGACTATGAATAAAGTTGAAGTCAATGGGACTATGCCATGTGCTAACCATTAAGCATGCGCTTAAATGCTTTGCTGGATTGAGGCTGAAGAGAGCCCAGCACTTTGCAGGCTCAAGCCCATAGTCAATATAGAAGCCAGTGCCTGATTGTTCCTTAGCATAAATTCTGAAAGCCTTATCCAGTACAATTTTAAATGCCTCAGCAATTGGGCTTCTAGCCATTCCGTTGTGAGGTTATTCTGCAGGGTAAGAAATCTCATGACCCAAAATGTTTTCCTGATGGTGGCCTCCAATTCTCTTTTCCTTAATTTCATCTCATTCCTGCAAACACTTCTCTCCCCCTCCATTCCTCCTAAACAAATCTTCTTCTTTGGAGTCTGCACCCTTCAAAGAGTGGTAGACTCTTATCTTGCTACTTCTCCCCCTTAATCACAACCCTCCCTCCTAGCTGCAGGGTGAGGAAAGAAGCACCAAGAATTAAAGGACAAAGGCCAATCTGGCAGGAAAGTCCAGCTTGGGGGATGGTAGGATGAAGGGAAAACCTGGTATGGGTAAACAGAGGTTGAACATAAAGATTGTGCATGGGAATCTACAAAAAAGAGGCAATGTCCATAGCTGGCAGTATCTTTTTGTTTCCTTAGAAACCTAAGAAGAGAGATATTTGAAGCATCATGTCCAGTGGTGAAGCAGCTGGGAAACTGGGAGGTCTTATCTGCTCCAAGCACCTTACAATGACAAATATTGCAACTGTGTCTGAAATGTTATGCAGAGATGAGTGATGTGTCTCCAAATGTGAAGCATTTTGAGTGTCTTTTCTCTCTCTCCCTCTCTCTCTGTCTAGGGAACAGGGAGTATCCCATGGGTCTACCTTATTTCATGCAAGGTCAGGGTCTGATAGTGCTTCGTGCCTGGGGAAAAAAATGAAAAAGCTCACTCAGCAGCAGTGGAAAATATAATTGTTGGCTCCATGCAAAAATGGTCACTTTGTTTTTTTTGTTTTTTTTAAATTGTTCTCTAGAGACAGGTTAATTTATGTTACCATTGTGTCCATTTCAGCAAAGCCAGGACATGGGGTTTTTGTTTTTGTTGTTGTTGTTATTGTTGCTTTTAACATTCGTGCATTCTTTGCACCATAGGTGTTTTTTTTTACCATTGATGCATGAAAAATTATATCAAAGGGGTTGTTTTCAAAGTTACTCATTCTCTGATTTTTTTCAGTGTAAATACTATACGCCATAGATGGTAAGATTTAAATCTTGGGTTTATGTTATAAGAGAAGATGAATTTGATTGGTTCCATTGTAATTTTATTTGTCTGCATTGCAAAACAACAACGTGATTAGCACTTTCCGTTCAAGAGAGTCTCAGAAGTGAAAAATCAGGAGTGGCTGCGAATCAGGGTTGCGGTGCATCCTCAGGACTGCGTGCATTCTGGGCAGGAATGATGGGCTCAGGACCAAGGTGCATCAGCGGAGCAGACCTAAAACTGGAACAACCAAGGGTGCTGCAGATCAGGAATGAGGTTTATCAGCAGAGCTACGTGGGATGCCTAGAACTGGAATAGCAGAGGGTGCTACATATCACGTCTAATGGGGACTGGCAGAGCAAGGGAAAGAGATAAAAACTGACACAGGAACGGCTTTCAGTATGTCTGGAACCCGCTAATTCTATTAGACCCTTTCTTTTATTACTAATTAAATCCCCCTACATAACACACCTTTTTTTAAAAAAATAAAAAGACCACACTCCCAGAATGGGCCAGATGAGCGTTAGAGAGCCTGGCTTGTGTGCTTTCTGCACTCCATGCCAGTGGCATAAAGGGCGAGGAGCCATTGCCAATCCCTTCCAAACCAATTCTCACTGTGGGGGAAAGAAATGAGAATCAATCCAGATGACCCATCCCAATTGCTCCCAGTGAACACAGGGTCTGAAAAGAAACCCCCAAGAGTCTTTCCCCCAAATTCGTCTAGGGGAACGCACGCAACACACAAGAGCCATCTTTCGAAAAGCACCAATTAGCATTGCACAGTGTCAGCATCCAGCTTCCTGGCAGTTGGCACTGCTGTTTTTCAGTGCCTCCGATGCTGTCTGTGAGCCTGCGTGGCTGGATTCCTGAGGCTTAGCACCTCGATTCCTGAAATGAGCCCCAGTCCTAATTCCCGATTTTAGGAAAACAACATTCCTCCCGTCGAATGAAAACACTCGTACACAGTTCATAAACCATCTGCCTGGGGGGAAGGATTGCAAGCTCATGGCAGCCTAGCATAGACGTATATTGTTTGTGGCCCTCTGACGTTGCCCGCGGTGGGAGCCAGCTGCTGTTTGGTTAAGTGCTCTGTTTAAATATTCAAATCCCCTTCTGGATAGAGCTGTGATCAATACACTGTGTGAATGCTAATAAAAACGCTGCCAAGAAGCTGCCGGGCCAGATCTATAGACTTCTCTACATCCGCAACTGACCTGACTCAAAACTCGGGTTCCGAACACCCTTGAACATTGCAGAGGTTCGGATTCAGAGCCAGACCCTAACTTTCTGACTGGTCCCATCTCTATAATGGGTCAGATATAAACAGCCCCAGACCTTGGGGGAAAATGGATCTGGATTCAGATGCTTTGAAGCTTGAACTAATCTCTACTTTCCATTGATTTTTGCCCAGTGACAATAAGAAGTTAATACATGTTTTCCCTACAAAGCAATAGATCCTGTATGTGATGGGATTCCTTCACTTCCTTCTCCTTTATTCCACATTCTCTCATGCAACCTGTTGTCCCTTCCGTCTCTTTGTCAGACATGGATGGCAGCACCCTTCCGAGTCTGGTTAATGCTGTCACTTTAACAGCTAGAAGGTGTCACCTAAGGTCAAGGTGAGGAGCTCTCTTCTCTCTTTGCCCCAGGTTTGAGCACATCAGCCTTGAAGAGTAATGGAGCCTGTTCAGGATCGCAGATTTCTTTTCTGTGGCAGCACACGTAATTTACCGCTGGGCTAGTCCCAAGCCTGACTTTCTGAGCACAATCCAGGCTTGATATGCCAGGGGGAAATGTCTTGTATGCAGAGCCTCTTAGCCCCTGTGTTGCCATTCAATTTTCACTTACCCCTTTGGTGTGGAACTTGGCAATCCTGGCCCTGCTTCTACTGAAGTCAATGGCAAAAAAAAAGCTATTAATGTTAGTGGTGTGAGCTCAGGTTTTATCTCCTCAAAATATTTTCTCCTAACGTGGATCTGTTTGTTCCTATTAAAATGTGCAGGATGGCAACTGCAGCTCGGTGCCTACGTTACACACTGGTGAGAGAGAGAGAATTACAAGTCCTCCTCCGTGCCCAGAGCAGAGAGTGAGTCTATTCCAGTTTCCAGCTACAAAGTCAGGCTATTTAGCTCAAGCTGCAGAGACTCATGCTGTCCCTGCCTGTCTGGTTTCATCCTGACCTGGAGGGGGATGACCCTCTGGGAAACAGAGGAATCTGGCCTGCCGTGGCCTATCTAATCTTTGACCTCTCTGCTGATGTCCAGAAAAGATATCAGTAGAGAAAAGTCCAGTTTGGCAAGAACTAAGGCCGAAGGAGCCACCGACTTGATCCTTGCTCCAAACCACCTATCATCCCACTCCCAAGAAAGGCTGCCTCTTTGCTGATGCTTTAGGAACAGAAAAAACAAGACGGAACAAATATTGTTGGCCACAGATCCTCCTCCATAGGAAGCTGCATTCCTGTCATAGTTGGTATCACTTTGTTCTACTCCTGTAATCTCAAAGTTTTTGCTTCAGTTAGGGAATTGCATCAATTTAATGGCCAGGGCGGAAAATGAAGATGCTTTANACAGTTTCCAGCTACAAAGTCAGGCTATTTAGCTCAAGCTGCAGAGACTCATGCTGTCATCTCTGGAGGTTTCCAATCTCCAATATGTCGGCCATGATGGTTGCCATCACACCAGCCTCTCTCACACTGTCCCTGCCTGTCTGGTTTCATCCTGACCTGGAGGGGGATGACCCTCTGGGAAACAGAGGAATCTGGCCTGCCGTGGCCTATCTAATCTTTGACCTCTCTGCTGATGTCCAGAAAAGATATCAGTAGAGAAAAGTCCAGTTTGGCAAGAACTAAGGCTGAAGGAGCCACCGACTTGATCCTTGCTCCAAACCACCCATCATCCCACTCCCAAGAAAGGCTGCCTCTTTGCTGATGCTTTAGGAACAGAAAAAACAAGACGGAACAAATATTGTTGGTCACAGATCCTCCTCCATAGGAAGCTGCATTCCTGTCATAGTTAGTATCACTTTGTTCTACTCCTGTAATCTCAAAGTCTTTGCTTCAGTTAGGGAATTGCATCAATTTAATGGCCAGGGCGGAAAATGAAGATGCTTTATTTATATATATAATATATAATGGCTTGATATATAGGATTCCCATTTACAGCTATGTAATTATACTGATTTTAATGGCGTTGCTCCTGATGTTCACTGGAGAGGAAAATCAGGCACATACATTATATTCGCTCACCATAAATCCTCTCTTTCATTTAGGGCACAATCCAAAGCAAAGGTCTTTCCATTCAAATCAGTGGATTTTGCATCAGGGCCCTGATGCTTGATGGTGCCCCTCTAAAATAATTTAACCATAGAGGCATTGGGCCGGGTAATTAGCTCCTGTAAATCCAAGAGAGCTATGCTGATTTACACCAGCTGAGGATCCAGCCCCTGGGTCAGAGCTCCAGTGGCTCGCCTGCATCTCAGCTGGAGCCACAACATCCACACTGCTATTTTTAGCATGCTAGCCCCAGCCCTGCTAGCACGAGTCTGTCTACTGCAGGGGTCTCAAACTGGGGGTTGGGACCCCTCAGGGGGTCATGAGGTTATTACATGAGGGGTCGCGAACTGCCAGCCTCCACCCCAAAGCCCGCTTTTCCTCCAGCATTTATAATGGTGTTAAATATATTAAAAAGTGTTTTTAATGTATATGGGGGGGGNGCAAGAACTAAGGCTGAAGGAGCCACCGACTTGATCCTTGCTCCAAACCACCCATCATCCCACTCCCAAGAAAGGCTGCCTCTTTGCTGATGCTTTAGGAACAGAAAAAACAAGACGGAACAAATATTGTTGGTCACAGATCCTCCTCCATAGGAAGCTGCATTCCTGTCATAGTTAGTATCACTTTGTTCTACTCCTGTAATCTCAAAGTCTTTGCTTCAGTTAGGGAATTGCATCAATTTAATGGCCAGGGCGGAAAATGAAGATGCTTTATTTATATATATAATATATAATGGCTTGATATATAGGATTCCCATTTACAGCTATGTAATTATACTGATTTTAATGGCGTTGCTCCTGATGTTCACTGGAGAGGAAAATCAGGCACATACATTATATTCGCTCACCATAAATCCTCTCTTTCATTTAGGGCACAATCCAAAGCAAAGGTCTTTCCATTCAAATCAGTGGATTTTGCATCAGGGCCCTGATGCTTGATGGTGCCCCTCTAAAATAATTTAACCATAGAGGCATTGGGCCGGGTAATTAGCTCCTGTAAATCCAAGAGAGCTATGCTGATTTACACCAGCTGAGGATCCAGCCCCTGGGTCAGAGCTCCAGTGGCTCGCCTGCATCTCAGCTGGAGCCACAACATCCACACTGGTATTTTTAGCATGCTAGCCCCAGCCCTGCTAGCACGAGTCTGTCTACTGCAGGGGTCTCAAACTGGGGGTTGGGACCCCTCAGGGGGTCATGAGGTTATTACATGAGGGGTCGCGAACTGCCAGCCTCCACCCCAAAGCCCGCTTTTCCTCCAGCATTTATAATGGTGTTAAATATATTAAAAAGTGTTTTTAATGTATATGGGGGGGGGTCGCACTCAGAGACTTGCTATGTGAAAGGGGTCACCAGTAAAAAAGTTTGGACCCACTGGCAATAGGAGGCACACTCCCAGCTGCAGTGTAGACATACACCTAGAGTTTCTGGTGCATACGTGCAACACTAAAGTGAAATCTGATGTGATGGCGGACGAGGCACCGGCAGAGGGATTCTAGGAGAGGAATGACATGAGCTAATTGATGAGCAAGAGGGGTGATCGTAGCAGCTGCATTTTGTATGGATTAAAGGGGGGCTGATAAGGCTAAACAAAACGATGATAATCCCAGTCCATGGGGTTTTGCAGCAGTATTGCATGTGTCACAGCTGTGATACTATTGTTACATCTCAGCGGTGGTCTTTCACACGACCAATTGTTTTTTCTCCACCAGTCAGTTTGGATACAATACAATCCAAATGAAACACACAGACTGTTTGCGTGGGACGAGTTTTCAAAACATTACTATGAAATAAAATAAAATAAAATTGGGGAATGTAGCAAAACTTTAAAGCTTTAGTCTTTAATTCTGGCACTTGAACTAGACAACCCCTGCATTGCCAGAACCACTGTTCATCCACTTTACATCAGGCTCCTTTTCCCATTTTCAAACCAGGGCAGCCAAAACTTAGCCACAGGTGGGGACCTAGGAAGGTGGTATGTATCCTGGCAATGATATTTCCCCAGTGAGGGCTGGGTACTCACAACAGGTGCCAATCATGATGTTAGTCTCCTATGTCAGGAGATGTCGTGTATCTTCTGAAGTCTACTTTGATCAAATTTCACCTTAAGTCTTGTTGGCTCTTCATGACACAGAACCAATTGCTGCCTTTAAGCAAGGTCTCATGGCTGTTATAGAAGCCTGAGATCCTGGGGAAGATCCTGGTTCTGAATTCAGACTGAGCCACTTACAATGGGACAGATTCTGAGGTTCTTACGCATACAAGCAGTTTCATTGACTTCCGTTGTGCGGCCGAGTAACCCTGCTCCCCAGTTATGTAAGAGATTTACAAGATCTGCAGTAAAGTGCATCAGCTTAACTCAGCTAGGAGCATGTGAACAGAAAGAGACACCTCAGTGGAAACAAGATGAGTCAGAGCTGTGCTTCTCAGGGTAAATAAATGGGGTGTGAGTCAGGGGGTGTTAGACATAGGGAAAGAAATTGTATCATAGCAGCTTGTTCCCTGTAAGCCTGCTCTCCCCAGTACCAAACTGATACTTTGTTGTACTGTGAGTTACAAACAGTCAGGAAGAGCACAAACTGCTTCATAATATGGGACTGGTAAATGACCTCTTTATCAGGCTGACATGTGCTGGCGCTGACGCCTAGACAGACAAGGGAAATCACACATATCTGCACTGACCTCAGCACAACCAGAACATTGGATCTGCATCTGCTCCTAAGCCCGAGACCCGAGGGTCAGGAATGAAGAACACAAGAGAGGATAACATGCGTCATCAAAGGTATATTATAACTCCATTGTCCAGTTCAGATCACATCAGCTGCTACGGGCACCAGCCTTTCCAGGTTGCTCCCAATGCATTATTATCTTTACCCACAAAACCTTTCCACATTCTCTCCCTCTCTGCCTGGGTTAGCTTTCAGGAGTGCAGAAGCTGGTGTCTCCGTATGATCCAGCCCTTGTGTCATATTAAACTGTCTCTGAGTTCTTACAGCAATTGAACTGAATAAATGCCAGATCGCAGAGATAACGAATCTAAACCATGCACTACTGCACTCTGGCAGAGAGACATTTCTGGTCCTCTATTTTAGTCAGCTAGACAGTTTTTTTCTTTCTTTCTTTTTTTTTTTTGTATAGTGCTCCATGCACTTGTAAGGTTGGAGCTTATAACTGCAGTATGCAACATAATAAACAATAGTTCCTAACTGGCAGAGCCCCTTATTAGTCAGTTATTTGGGCAACCTGCTAACTGGTGCAATTAGCATATGTTTAGCCGTCAAAATAATTTACTTCAGGTTATTTAGCCTGCTTTAGTACACTATAGAATTACTCGGGATATTGAGAAGCTAGGCCCAAGAGCACTTCTAATGTCTCACACTATGCCCTATGCATTTCTTAAATCCAGAATACTGCAATTACCATGGTTTACTGTATTACAGTTTTATAAGAGGATCTTTTCACAGATGTGGGGCTCTGAAAAACAATTTGATATATGCCTTGGCTCGGAAAATGGTCATACAAGATGAAATGCAGTTGCTGCAAAGAGGGAGAGAAAAAAAAAGAATAAAATACCCCTGCCGCTAACTTTGCATCATTAATACCCTTCTCAGATGTCAGTGAAAACTTGCTTCTATGTCTTAAAAAACTCAGTTGGAGTTTTACCATTACAGAATTCATTTGTGAAACTTGCTACCAGATGTCCCAGAGGGCTAACAAATTTGCTGGCGTGGTGGCTGATAGAAATGTATTGAGTGAGGGATCATGTCTGACTAGAAAACAGCTCTATAGTACAAAACTAGTATGACTACAACTGCAGTACTTTTATGGGTCTGTTTACCAGCCTGCTTATATGCACTGGTTTCTACCTGTACACATGCCCGTGCATACACCACACGCATAATAACTCCCACTCCAAAACCTATCGCTGGATATTCTTAGGTTAGACAGCTTATACAAAAGGGACTGAAATGAAAGAAAAGCAGACTATGCAGAACACAGGGTGTGCATCTGATTGTTCTCTTGCTTGCATCAGAGTAAGACAGGCGTAAATCCACTCAGCTTTATACTGGTGTAACCAAGATCAAATTCTGGCCCCTTGTTCTCATCCTTGTATGTAAAACATGTTGCAAATTGTTGTGCTATGTAAATAATAGATAACATCCTCTTCTGTTTTTAAATGGTCGAGAGCATTCTTCAAGTGACATTTTTTGTAGTGACATTTTCTTTCTACTCATTTCCATAGTCTTACCAATCAAATCCGATACGTGCATCGCTGAAGCAGCATGGCTTGCACTGGAACAGCTCCTGGCAGGAACTCTACCGTAGTTGCAGAATTTATTATCGCATGATAGAAAAACCAATTATTTTTCTCTAATAGAATGAGTGGCATTCCAGGTAGTATTTTACTGCGGTCGTCTGTGTCATAGCATCATGTCTAGTCACTGGGGAAATCAAAACAGATTCTTTCACTTTGCAGCAATGGATAGATTAAATGTTCAACTCTGATGAGGAAGAAACGTGTTTACGGTTGTAGCTGAGTACTAGCTGGTTAAACAGAAAGAAAAGCATTGTACTAATCGTCTACCTCTGGGTATTGGTATTTAGAATCCCTCCGTGTCACATGTGGTGAGGAATTTTTGAGGGGAGCGAGGTGGGAGGGATTCACACCTACAATAAAGCTTACTAAGTGTTTGTGGGCATTACAAAGTCCAAATATTGCTTAGCATGATTAGAAATCAGTACCTGGGATAATAGCAGTGGGTGCTACAGGTTAGGCTTGATGTGCTTTAGCAGAGATGGGCATGGGGAGGGGAAGACTCAAATATCAGGGTTGCTGCAGGTCAGGATTGAGGGGCATCAGCAGAGCTATATGTGGGTCCAGGAATAGTGGGGCCGGGGGTACAGCAGGCTAGGTTTGAGTGCAGGGGCACGATTGTTAGGGTTAACTTTCACTTGACTTTACAAGACCCGAATCTGGCCAGTTCTATCATTTTCCATTGAGCATTAATATCATATACACAATTTGAAGGAGTAAGTACATAGATCTAAATCTGAAACACAACCTGCATAAGAGAACTAGTCATTAGCTATTTTATTCTTTTCCTGGCTGCAGGTGGCTAATATGACCCCGGGTGAACCAGGGTCCATGCTGGGTGCACATTGCAACATGCACCTACACGGGGGGAAAATATTCCTTTACTACCTCTTTCTTGGGACTCTTTTGACTTTCTAGGCACTAGAGTGCTGTAGAGCATCCATTTGATGCAAAACACAGATTTTTAACAGTGAGGATAATTAGCTATTGGAACAACTTAACAAGGGATGTGGAGGGTTCTCCGTCACTTGATGTGAAGCTGGATATGAGTCGAGAAGCTGGATATGAGTCGACAGTGTGCCCTTGTTGCCAAGAAGGCTAACGGCATTTGGGGCTGTATAAGTAGGGGCATTGCCAGCAGATCGAGGGACATGATCGTTCCCCTCTATTCGACATTGGTGAGGCCTCACCTGGAGTACTGTGTCCAGTTTTGGGCCCCACACTACAAGAAGGATGTGGAAAAATTGGAAAGAGTCCAGCGGAGGGCAACAAAAATGATTAGGGGGCTGGAGCACATGAGTTATGAGGAGAGGCTGAGGGAACTGGGATTGTTTAGTCTGCAGAAGAGAAGAATGAGGGGGGATTTGATAGCTGCTTTCAACTACCTGAAAGGGGGTTCCAAAGAGGATGGATCTAGACTGTTCTCAGTGGTACCAGATGACAGAACAAGGAGTAATGGTCTCAAGTTGCAGTGGGGGAGGTTTAGATTGGATATTAGGGAAAAAAAATTCACTAGGAGGATGGTGAAGCACTGGAATGGGTTACCTAGGGAGGTGGTGGAATCTCCTTCCTTAGAGGTGTTTAAGGTCACGCTTGACAAAGCCCTGGCTGGGATGATTTAGTTGGGATTAGGTCCTGCTTTGAGCAGGGGGTTGGACTAGATGACCTCCTGAGGTCCCTTCCAACCCTAATATTCTATGATTCTATGTGTTTAAATCAAGGCCGGCTCAAAGAGAAGTTTCAGGCTTAATGAAGAAACTACTGGGTGATGTTTTTTGGCCTGTGTATGCAGGAAGTCAGACTACATGATCATAATCATAGATGAGCATCTGGCTTTAAAATCTGGGTGTATGTATATAGATTCAGGAGGCCAGGATGATAATGTTCATCGCCACCTATCTCCTGCTGAAAGTTCTGCTATGATCTGCTCTTTCCCCCAGCTACAGTACAGTATGTTAATGCACCTTGTCTCTCATGCCTGGAAGCTCATAATCCACTCAACATCCTGCCAAGAACCTCATCCCAGTCATTCTGTCATAACAAACAGACCTTTTCCCCCCATGGGTTGTGTAAGAGCACCAAGGGTTGACAGAGGAGCTGACAAAAAGCAAGCAGAGGAGACAAAGTGAGCTCCAGTGGGTTCTAAGATATATATTTTTTCTAGCACACACTCCCTGTCAAATTGCAGGATACAGTCAATACAGGGAAATTACAGAGTCTTGCAAAAAAAAAAAATTTATTCTGAATTGGGAGGATTAATGGTCAAAAGAATGTTCTTCTGGGAGTAATCTAAGTGTTATATTTACATTTGGCTTGGAATTATTTGCAGTGAGGAATTTCAAATGCAAATATTTTAAAAGCGTAGCATGTAGAGAGACACTGTGGGCACTTCTGTTTTCCTTTTAAAAAAAAAAGGAGAAGAAGAAGAAAACGGTTTTCTAGACATTTTTTATTGGAATCTTAATGAGACCATAATTACGACAGCATAAGAGGAAAAAATGTAGCTCTTAGACACTTGCTGTTACTGTACATACAGGGCCCGGGATTTGAACAAAAATTAAAATTATTTATTTTCCGAAGTGGTGCAAAGGGGGAAAAATGACTTAGCTAAGTAACTCTTGCCCCTTTATGTACTTAGTCTGTATTTTCTTTTCTTTTATATGTATATATGACTAGATGTTGAAAGCAGGCATGACCTGGTTGCATTGACTCCCTCCTCTATCAGGTTTGATTGTGTTATAGTGACACAGCATGTTAGCAACAGCAGATTTTTCAGCCTCACTTCCTATGCCGGACATCTCTGGGGTGGAGCCAGACTGGGTACTTTCATAAGCCTCTGAACTGGGCCTGGCTTCCATGTCTGTGGACACAATTTGCACGTGCAAAATGAGTTGCACAAATCAGAGTACGTTTACCTTTAGCACTCATAGACAGGTAGTCAGAGTTGCAGCTGCTGACATCTGCATCTTTAATTCCATAAGGGACTCGAGGAACCAAAATGCCCTAAAACTGTTTCCTATATAAATGTGTCAGTTTCACTGCATGCTGGTGGTTTAAGGTCCCACTGAAATCAATCGCAAAACTCCCGTTGACTTTAATGCTGCAGGATCATCCATGGAGGAAGTGGAGATACTCTTCATTTGAGGTCTTCTCACCTTGATGTACCATTATCCTTATGCTCATAGAAATCCGTCTTGTCTGAGGCAGAAAAATTGAAACCCAGGGTCAAATTCTGCTCTCGTGTATACCATTGTAGTGCCAATGTGAGTCAGTGCCTAAACAGAGAACAGATTTCAACAGATTTCAAATGTTATAAATCTGGGATGGATTTGATGTCAATTGAGTTATTCTGAATTGAGCCCCCGGACTTTGAATGGCAGCTAGCACTAGCTGTTGTCTCTGGTTCTGTTCTGTGCTCTTGTAAGATCTCTTACTGCATTCCCCATTTGGCTATTTTATTTATTAATGGCTTAGCCGTTTACATTGTCTTTAATTTTTCTGATGTTTTACTCCATATCTTTCTTTCGTTTTCTTTTCCCCTTTCTCTCTCTCTTTCCTCACAGACTCCACTTTGTGAACGAAGTAGTTATTCCAGAATAAAGTCATGTTTGTTCCAGAATAGAGTGTCCACACGTGGAGTTATTCTGGAATAGTTTATTCTGCAATAGCTATGCCAGTCAGTTTTCCTGGACAGGCAAACCCTAAGAGGCAAAGTATGGAGAGAGACCTATCCTAGTCTCTTCACAGCAACCTGGGGGCTGGACTTCACCCAGAGTCTTGGCTGGGGAATAAGTCTTGTGTCTGACATACTAGGACATCAGGAAATGGGAAGCCTAACCTGGAAAGGATCCACCTAGCTATCAGTCAGAAGGAGATAAACCTTGCATGAAATGAGACCTTCTACAGTCATTAGTTATCCACTTCTGCCAGAACCACTGGTGTGCAGCTCTGGAGGAAACCAAGGACATGCAGCCAAAGAGAACAGAGAACAAACATGAATGGCAATCTGCCTGCAAGGAAGCACCTAACACAAATGTGGAAAAGTCCCTGGCCTGAGCCAAAGAGGCCACATAAAGATTTCCATACATATAGTATTGAGCCATGTGAAAAATGCATTGCCTGGGAAGACCTATAAACAAGAATATTAGATCAACTTCAGGGTGATAGAGGTAGCTCTAACGAAAGGGGAAATGAGATGAGCAGCAATCGTTCAATAATCTGTTATTCAAACTCCAAGAGGATCATCTGCTAGGAAAAAAGTAGCTGTGAGAGGAGTACATGGAAAGCTGATGGCTGCAGATCATTTAATGTATACCAAATGCATTATCTCCCCTCCTCTGCTTCACTGCTCATACAGAATGTTCTTTGAAATCCTGTCCTTAAACCTTAGTGCACTGGAAGATGCTCAGCTGGCTTTGCTTGCTGGACTGGGTACAGCATTTTGCATGTGAAATCCTTAGTCCACAAAGTTGTCATTCTTTATGCAACCAAAGGCACCGTACCATGACACACAGGCAGGGCTACTCTGGCTCATTTACGGGAGCAATTTCTCTGGACGAGGAGAGGAGAGGTGGGTTACGAGTCTGTCACGAGGCGCATGCAGGAAATAACAGCTGACGTTAGTGGAGATGTTTATTTAACACTGTAAGATAAATGTAAGCGGTCAGATGCACTGCTGGTGTAAATCAGCATAGATCCACTAAAACCAATGGAGCTACAGTTTATACCATTTAAGAGTTTTTATAAGGTGATAAAAAGAATGTCACTCTTCCCATCTTGCGTTGACTCCTTCGCTCCTGGCTCTCTTGTGATAGCCACTCCAAGCAGAATGCTAAAATCCAGTCTGTAAGTTTCCATCCAATGGATCTTTGCCAGTGCCAGCCAATGACCCAGCAGGCTACAGGCATGTGTGTGTCTGCGCTGACTCAGTGATCTGAGTCTGTTTTTAATTTCCTTTCTCTAGTTTTCCTTCATCCTGCAAGGAATAACTGTGAAGTAAATCAAATGGCCTATCTCCACAGGCTGCCCTCGGCTTGGCACAGGAGGATCTGGGGGCTGGGGGCGGAGGGGGGGGGGGGGAAGAGGCTGCCAATCCTGCGGTCACTAGACAAAGTGGGTTCTGTTAGCACAGTGTAACTTATTGTAATAACAATCAGCTCCAAAAGCTGTTTGGTCTTTGCTGCGATCGTGTCACGAGGCCAAGTGATCCCAGGCTCAGCACTCCGGCTTCCAGATGGGACCGAAATCAGGAATCACATGGAAACGTCTGAAAAATAGAAAGAAGAGCTTAACTCGAGCTAGGCAAAGATTTGAGATGCTTCTCATTTTATCTTCAGTCCTTTGCTGCGAGGAGCCCCTTCAGCACACGCTGAGTGGGGAAGTGAGGGTGGGGATTCCGTAGTTGGTGCTCTTTCCTCTGAATGAATTCAGAAGCCTGGTGTTAGGGAGCAGGAGGCTGGTGGAGGCGTCTCAGTGCAGATTCAGCATAAAGCAAGGGACCCTGTCCACTTGTGCTCATTAAAGGTCTCATGGCCCTTCTCAGGAGAGCAGAGGTGTTAGGTGGCCTGGCGAAATTCCAACTTTGCCAATTGCCTTGCACCTAAAACTCCCCTCTGCACGATCAATCGGCTCTGGTATTATCGGCTTATTGTTCATGTAATGATCCTGTGCACCGTTAAACTGTTGTGCTCCATCCCAGAGGTGACTGCTTTTCATTAGTTAGTGAAGCGCTCCCTAAATACCCCTTCCTTCCTCACAGTCCATTTAATGCACCAAATCCTGCAGTTCTTATTCAGCCAAATATCCCATAGAAACGAAGGGGAGTATCAATAGTGTAATGACTACAGTATTTGGCCCAATGTTTGTAAAGGGTTTTGAGATCCTCTGATGAAAGACACTGCAGACATGCAGGTTTCAGAGTAGCAGCCGTGTTAGTCTGTATCAGCAAAAAGAACAGGAGTACTTGTGGCACCTTAGAGACTAACACATTTATTTGAGCATAAGCTTTCGTGGGCTACAGCCCACTTCTTCGGATGCATAGAATGGAACATACAATAAAAAGATATTTATACATACAGAGAACATGAGAAGGTGGAAGTAGCCATACCAACTGTAAGAGGCTAATTAATTAAGAGAAGCTATTAACAGCAGGGGAGAAAAACTTTTGAAGTGATAATCATGATGGCCCATTTCAGACAGTTGACACGAAAGTGTGAGGCTTGCAGAGAATTATTATTACTATTTAAATGTGTCAGCTCAGCCCATCCCAAGACCCCTATAGTGACAGGTACAGATGCAGGCTTGTCACAGAATAGTACCATGGGTAAACCCATATATGGGGATTTCTTTGCTCTTCAGCTGTGAAACCCACTGGCCCACTTTGTTTCCAAGTCCGACAGCTTCCATGCCTCCATAATTGTAGATGAGGCTGCAGGAAATAGCAAAGCCAGAACCCTGAAACTATCATTGTGTCTAATGCCATAAAGGGAAATTCAGTTATTATCTCTAATATAACACACGTGTTTAATCGATGCTTCAACAGCCTGCTGCTGACATACCGACCAGCAGAACAATAGCTTGCCAGCCATATTGTAATACTATCCTAAATGGTATAGCTGGAAAATTCTCAACAGTATGACAACTGCCATTACCTTGAGGGTTTACCAATTCCCATAAGGATCCGAAGGACCTTTGGGTTGCTGTTTGTTTCAGCTTAGGTTACTTGGCTAAATTACATGCATTCAAGTGTGGGATTGGCAGAGGGCTCGTTATCTTGTCAAAAGCAATGTAGAAGCAAAGGGAGGGAAAAGCCATCAAAGAATTAACTTGCATTGTTGCATGTTAGTAACAAATTCACATTCCATTGGGCCTTATTTATTTCCTATCTCTACCTTTGCGCCCAGAGCATTTGCAAGTACAAATGCAAGGTCTTCCACTATATTTATGGGTACACCTTTAAGCAGGCCGGTGGAATAGGTGACCTGAATAGCTTTAGCCCAGCTATTAGGTTTCAATATGCCCATTGTGCTCTATATTCAGTGGTTTTCTAATAGTGAACTGTACTCCCTTTTGGATTTACTCTGTTGGTGTTTAACAGTGGTCTGACTGGTTTTTCTTGTTGAATATGTATGACTAAAACTTCTAATACAAATACTCAGGATGCCTCATCTTTGATGGGAGAGAGGTAAAGATAGGAAAAAGAAAAACATGATCTAATTCAATATGCTTCATACATTTAAACTTTTTAAAATACTCATACAGCGTAACAGCATTGCTTAAGTAGCTGGTTCAGAGAGTTAACCCTGAATGACATGATGGCTGTTAGAGAAGCGCTCTGTGGGAGTCCATATGTAAATAGCTTATGGATAAAGTGCCAATAGATGTCACTATAATTATCCTAGCTACACCAACCCCCTAAAGTACTAATTGTGTGCCAGGGACCCTGCAACTGGGAGCAAAGCCCAGAAAGTGTTTCAGCAGCGAGGCCCTGTAGGGTATGTCTACACTGCAAATAAAAGCCCGTGGCGGGCCCATGCCAGCTGACTCAGGCTCCCAGGACTCGGGCTGCAGACTGAACTCTGGGACATTCCCACCTCGCAGTGTCCTAGAGCCCGGGCTCCAGCCCGAACCCGACTGTCTACACTGCAATTAAACACCCCTTTAGCCCAAGCCCTGTGGGCCTGAGTCAGGTAACACGGGCCATCCTCCGGTGTCTAATTACAGTGTAGCCATCCCTGTAGTTGCTAGCCCTGGTGGGGCCCAATAGCCACTCCAACACTTGACTGAAGCGAAAGGGTATTTTACTAGGGCTGGCAAAACAGGGCATGTTTGCAAATTCCCTGTGTGGAGTGGCTTAAACCCTTACAGCTCAAAGTGAAACAACAGCGGTTCTTATTTGGGCTCCAGGGGGCAGTCCAATCAAGAGTTAGGGCTCTAGTCCAAGGGATGCCCGCTCCAATCCAGGCTTCGATTCAAAACAAATAGGCACTTGCAAGTTTCCAGGCCAGGATCAGTTGGGGTCCCTCTGCACTGGCTCAGTGCCCAGTCTCTCTGTTTCCCCAGAAGTCCCACACAGCCTTAAGCAGCAATGTCCAGCAATCACATGTGTCTGCCCAGCTCCTGGTGCAGCCAGCTCTGTACACAGTTCCTGAGGGTTTCTCCCTGCGTCTGGTTTCCCCGCTGCTTCTGGCTAGCCATGCCGCTGCTGTCCTCAGGTCACTTCCAGGGTCAGGATATTTTTGTAGAGGTTCTGCCCCCTCCCACCTGGCTAGGGGTAGGGGATGTGCAGTGGGAAGGGGTTTGGTGGTCATTCCCTCCTGATGCCTCAGGAATATGTAGTGTAGTTCCTGAGTTTTGGAGGACCAATAAAACATCTTGTATGCCCTGCAAATGGCTTCTTATGTTATACAGCTCTTCGCAGCGCCCACCTAAAACAGAGATTTGGTTGTCTCTACAGGCTGGGAATATGAATGCTGACCATTTCTGATAGACTTAAGTCGGTGATATTTACTTTAGTACTGGGAAAACCATCCATGAAATCCATGGACCCAGTTTCTCCCCTCTGTAGGTTATAAGTAAGGATGCAAGAATAGGCCTCCCTGTGTGATTTTGTTTACCCTGTTCCTTCTTGCTAATGGATCACTCTTGTGCATCTTTTTGGGACGGCACCTTGCTGAAAGCATGATGTGAAGTGGAAAGAAGGTGATTGGGGGGCCACATACACCATCAACACTCCGCAATTATGAGGAATAGTGGTCAAATTATGGGTTCTTTTTCAGCCTCATCAGCTCAGGTCTGCTCTGTTCACACTGTCATCTTCTGAGCCTCTCACAGCACATTGTGCCCACACCTGAATCCTCAAACCCTCGGATCATTCCATTCAAGCCATTTATAACTGTTTGTTTTCATTTATGGTTTAACAGACTTGCTGGAATTAGGCCCTAATTACCCTGTTATGCAAAGTAGCTCCTTTCATTTTTATAACGTCAGCTCCAATATAAATTGTATTTGTTTTTAACTCTGACGTCAACCGTAGCAACAGAAGGTAATGATCTGCATGTCTCACCACTGGATATGCTACCCCAGCAGCTCTCAACCTTTCCAGGCGACTGTTCCCCTTTCAGGAGGCTGATTTGTCTTGCGTACCCACAAGTTTCATCTCACTTAAAAGCTATTTGCTTTCGAAGTCAGACATAAAAACACAAAAGCATCACAGCACACTATTACTGAAAAATTGATGACGTTCTCATCTTTACCAT
>QXTE01000107.1:1227418-1392607 GCA_003942145.1 Platysternon megacephalum
GCTCTAAAAGTTCTCCATAGCGGAAGTATGGTCTTATGGCATTTGACTGGCCCTCAAGTGACCTGTGTTCAATTCCTGGTTCAGCCACAGACCCCTGGTGTGATCTTGGACAAGTCGCCTAATCTATCTATTCCTTAGATTCCTATCTGTAAGATGGGGATAATGGCATTTCTTCCACCATTGGACTGTCTTGTCTATTTAGATTGAAAACTCTTCAACGCAGGGACTGCCCCCTAGGTGTCTGTGCAGAGCCTAACACAATAGGGCCCCAAACCCAACTGGTTCCCCTAGGCCTGCTGTAATCTAAACAATAATACAAAGGCAAAGTGGCCCAGTATTGTCCTGCTGGATTAAATGGGGGAAACCAAGGCACAGAGTGTGATTTTCTCCTTGTCACTCAGCAACTTGGCGGCACAGTTGAGAATGGAAACCAGGTGTCACGACTCCCAGCCACAGTTCGATCTGCTGAGAATCGTGAGAAAAAAAACGAAACAAAACTTTGGGAAGGTTCCAGTCCCAACTGGCAATCTGCAAAGGTGAAATACAGTCAAAACAATAATTCTGTGGAAAAGTGAGTGGTGTTTTCCCCCAGAAACTTTAAACAAAAATCATTTTGAGTTTAGCTTTAATACTGGGTGAATATCCTGGTGCTTTGTTTGTTCAGAACAGGTCTGTGGAAATAACTAGGGGCGCATATAAATTCACACACACACACACACACACACACACACACACAAGGCAGACAGCAAGAAGAAGTCATTCCACAGTCTAGCCTCATTAAAGAATATAGTCAGTTTCCAACAGCAAACCTCTCCCCCCTGCCTCTTTAGCCAGAGGAATTTATTTCACCTCCTCAGAAGCTGCTTATTAAAGCAAGGCTGGTGCTGGTTCCCAGGTAATAGAACATCAGCAAAGCTTAAATAATCTATATTTTTATTGCTGTAATTAAACTGTGCACTGGCTAATAAAAAAGTAATACTTTAAATTAAGGCCTCGTTTCTAAATGTGGTATTCGTATTTATGAAATGATTACTGCTTACAGTTACATTCCTTAAGGACTTATGAGAAAACATGTTATAACACCCAGTTGTAATAAATCCTTAATGGTTGTGCTCAGGCGAGCTGCTATTTTTCTACCCTTCAAGTAGTGTCTTCTTAGACTGGGAGGACAACACCCATTCCCCTCCCCCTCCCCCCCACCTCAGATGTTCTGCATATTGGCAATCTGAAGTCCTGTTGAATCAACGAGACATTCCATTGACTTCAGTGAATTTTGGATCACGCCCTAAAAAGCACCTTGTTATGGTTTCCTCTACAACCACCCAGTCTCCACCTCCAATCATGTTGCCTCTGCCATCTGGCCTGAGAACAAACTGGGATCCCAGTCTTGAATTCCTCTGCCCAGGCCACTAAGATTACAGGACAGACCTGCTGCTGATAGTGTTCAAGCAAATCCCTGTGAAATACAAGATATTGAGCCAAATTCTGCACAGCTTGGTTGGCTTCAGGGAGATGCCCTTGTGAATCCTACAAGCAGGGTTTGGTCCATTACGTGGTTATAAAGCGTTGGTTCCCAACTTGTTGACTAAGATGTCAGCTGTGCCAGCCAATGACCACTGCTTCTCATTAACATAATTGATGTTGAGTTTCTCTTACAGTATCTCCATTCTCCCAGTGAATAGCATACACCATTGTTGCAGAAAGAGGCAGCTAGTGCTAATCACAAAAATCTGAGGCACCAGTGTTGGCACAGATTTGGAAACTGCTCTTTTAAAGAGTCCTAATATAGAGATTGCAGTGCTAGATCAGTACCAAAGCCATGGCTATGTGAGGTAACTTTTGGCCAATGCTGAATTTTTAATGGCAAGCACTCTGTGTAAGAGATAATAATTATTTGCAAATTAGACTTTATTAGAAATTCCCATTAGTTATAGGTAAACTCTCAATGGGAATTATGCCATTGATATCAATAGGGCCGGATTCCCCTGTTTCTGTCAAGTTTGGAACCCACCCAGAACTCATAGTTATGAAAACTTCTCATGGACTTGAACTTCTTTGGGTAAATTACAGATCCAGAGAAACTCTGTGGGGGAAAAGGAGCAGGAATCATTCACAAAACAACTCACGCTTTCAGTACCGTATTTACTAATGGGACAGATAAACCCAGGATAGGGCAACAGTGAATGAAGGCCTATATTCAGCCATCAACAGAAAGAGAAAAGGGAACTTGGATGATTTTTTTTTCTTATAACAGTGTTTCCCAAACTTGGGACGCCGCTTGTTTAGCAAAAGCCCCTGGCGGGCCGGGCCGGTTTGTTTACCTGCAGTGTCCGCAGGTTCAGCCGATCGCAGCTCCCAGTGGCCGCGGTTCACTGCTCCAGGCCAATGGGAGCTGCTGGAAGCAGCGCAGGCCAAGGGACATACCATTGGCCTGGAGCGGCGAACCGCAGCCAGTGGGAGCCGCGATCGGCCGGACCTGCGGACGGGGCAGGTAAACAAACCGGCCCGGCCCACCAGGGGCTTTCCCTACACAAGCAGCGTCCCAAGTTTGGGAAACACTGTCCTATTATATAGGCCTCTCTCAGCATTTGTAAACCATATCCAGGGTATTCTTGTTTGTTCTTGAAAATTTGATATTTTTTTGTCAGATATGGGTCCTGATTCATAAATATTACAGTCAGAAGGGACCGTTACATCATCTAGTCTGGCCTCCTGTATAACACAGGCCTTAAAATGTCACCAATTTACCCCTGTATTGTGCCCACTAAAGTGTGTGTGACTAAAGCCTATCTCCTAGAAAGGAATCCACTCTTGATTTGAAGGCTTCAAGTGATGGAGACGCCCTCATTTCCCTTGGTAGTTTGTTCTAACGGTTCAGCACCTTCACTGTTAAAAATGAATGCCTTATTTTTAACTTGAATGTGTCTGCCTTTAACTTCCAGCCATTGGTTCTTTTTCATGCCTCTCTCGGGTGGTTTACAGAGCCCTGTAAGACTTGGTACTATATCCCCAAGAAGGCACTTATACACCATACTGAAGTCAACTCTCAATCTTCGTACTGATAAGCTAAATAGACTGAGGGTTTTTTCGTCTCTTGCTGAGAAGCATTTGCTCCAGCCCGCTAATTATTTTTGTGGCTCTTCTCTGAAGGGTTAGCATCTCCTGGGAGGAGGTCCTGAGCATGCTCAAATCCCATAGGAGCACACACAGCTGACAGTCAAAGGGAGTTTTGGGTGTGTTTCCTTACTGCCCTTAAGTGGGACAGGGAGAATGGGGCAATATTTGTAGTGCTGGCCCCGGAGCAGTAACATGACTATGATTTCTTATTAGTTTGTTTTCTGGAAGCAACCACCATGTGCAGTGGAAGGGAGTAACATGGACCGATTGACAGCCAGGCATGGGTGGCGGGTGAAGCTTCCCCTGGGGGAGGCTCACTCCCTGTCCCACCTCTTCTGCCCACGGCGCCTGCCCACACTCCGCCTCAGGCCCCGCCCCCGCCCCCGCTCGGCCCCCTGCCGCTCCTCCTCCACCCCGTCCCACACGAGGCCCCCACCGCTCACACTTTCCACATCCCTCCTCCTCCACCCTCCACCCCCGGGGAGGTGAGGGGGGTGAGGAGGGACGCAACGCGGGAGGGGAAGGGAGGAGAGGAAGGATGCGTCGAGCGGCGGGGATCTCCAGAGAGGGGGGATGGAGTGGAGGAGAGGAAGGACTCAGCCAGGCAGTGGCGGGCTGTGGGGACCTCAAGGAAGGGGCGGAGTAGGGAGGGGAAGAGGTGGGGCCACTACAGACCAGGCGGCAGGTCAGCCGTGGCCGTGCTAAGCCTCTCCTGGCCCATTATACCCGCCGCCCATGCAGCCAGGCCAAAGGTTATCTGAACAACAGCAATTTGTATGGAGTGCAACAGGAAACGTGGGTGTTGGGGGTTGGTTGAAGAGGGGAAGTTTCCTGGGGTCACGACAGATGATGAGCTGGTGAGCTCTGAATGAGAGTTTTGTCTGTGGGGATAGAAATGGAGGGAAAGAAAGGGATGGATCTTGGAAATGATATGAGGAGAGAAAGGCCAGATTTGGAAATAGTTTTGATACGTGGGGCACGGGAGACAGAAGTCGACATATCACACAGGGCAGTGCAAGCTTTTCATGATGAAATCCAAAAGCAAATGCGTAACTCAGGCAGCTTGGTGTTTGAAATATGGATATGAAACCAGGTAGGGACCTGAAAACCTTTCATCAAAGCTAAGCTTCTTTCTTGTTTTCTGGGGAGGAGCATATTTGTCTGAGCCCGGGTTTTCAAACAAAAGGTGCCAGTTAGTAACAGTGTGTGTCTTTTAAGCTAAGGGGAATCCCCACAAACTCACATATACTAGTTGAAAGACATGAAAAAACTAAAAATGATAGGATTTTGCTGAAAGGTGTGTGTTTTTTTACGTTGCGTAATTCTTATTTGCAGTGCAAACATTTGCTCAATTTTGTTTAAGTAGGCAAATTTTACAGTTATTTTCTGAAGTTGTTTAATTTTTCCCAGCGCTCTTAAAATGCACCATCAAAAATGTGTTGGGGGAAAGGTTGCATTTAAGGTGATAACTTGCTGCTTTCACTTTATTTCCAAGGTTTTTCTTTTCCACAATTGTGTTTGTTAGTGAAGTAATTTGGCATGTCATGATATTCCACCTTCTATTCCACCTTTTTATTAGACCTTAATAGAAAAATACATAGTAGGTTCCCAATCCTGCAAACACTTAACATATGTGAGTAGTCCAATTTAAGCCAGTGGGGGCTACTCATGCACCTAAAGTTACTCCTATGTATAAGTGTTTGAAGGATCGGAGTGTAAGTGATTAATCTTTTTTAATTAAAGCATGCAAAAAAAAAAAAAAAAGTCCAGTACAGCTCACAGACACTATAAAATCTGAAATAAATTCAGAGGAGAGGATTAAAGTGTTGCAGTAAAAAACAAAAACCCAACACCTTTAAGATCCAGAATGCAAAGAGTTTTGTTTTTGCTCAACCAGATCTAAGTTAAAGTGCACGCTTTATGGTCTAGTAACATAGCAACGTTTGTTATGTATAATAACAAGCATCCGAAATGACACAATAAAAAAAGAATTATCTGCGATTAGAACTAAACTATTGAAATTTCTCCAGCTGGAGCCAAAATTTGGAAGGGAGAGGGGACGGGGGGAGGTGGGGGAGAGTTTATTATTTCAGTAGCTGCAGTGAAAATCCCCTCTGGGTGTTTTGCAAACCGCCCTCTGCTCCTTGAAACCATCCCCCTCATTGACATGGTAATGGGCTTTGTTGAATTCAAAGACGATTACATCAGACATGTGTGGCCTCTTGTGGGTTTTCCAAGGCTTATAAAGCACACAAATTATATGAAAATATTGGGCTGAAAAATTAGTAAGCCATAGGAGTTTGTGTTGTTTTAGCCATGCTTTACTGCAGGGAAAGAAAACTGTGGCTACTAGAGACCTCTGGCCCGTCTTTCCTAGCTACTTTCTTTATTATTTTTCTTTTCTGGTGGGCTCTCTTTGGATACACCATCTGTATTTTTAAAGGTCTTTCATACTGGGGGGCGGGCGGGGTGGACAGTGGACTTTTCAGTGTGTTAGGCTTAAAGACCAGACTTAATTCTCCTCTCAGTTACACTAGTGCAACTCTATTGACTACACAGCGTAACTGAGAGGAGAATTTGGGTGCAGGGTTTTTTTTTAAAGATTGCTCCCCAACGTTGCTGGTGCACTGTTGTGGTACCTACTCAACCAATATTTACACATGCCAAATGGGCCAGGGCTGGTGTGACTGCTTTTTCACGTTGTCTTGGTGAAACGAGTGGATTCGCAGGGTTTTTTGCAGTGCGTTTTAAAAACCAACCTTTAAAAATGTGGCCCCATTTACTTTCGTTATTGTTTTCTAACAATGTTTGCCTAACTCCCCAGGCCCAAAGTATTAACATTAGGCACAATATCTGGACAGCTAATTCCACATGTGGGCAACTAAATTCAGCCCAAGGTTGTGACCGCCACAAGCTTTGTGTAAGGGGTGGTATGTACAGCATTGCCAGCTCTCATGCTTTGGTCATGAGTTACATGATCATTACTGTTTTCCTTAAAGCTCCAGCTCCTGGAGTCAAGTGAATATGGGATGATTTCAACCTTCATTCTTAAAGAAAAAGTAAGTTTCTAGCCCTCGTGGCTGTGGAGAAAGCTGGAATACGTGACCCCCCCCAGTGCACCCTAAGGCCTGGTCTACACTATGGGGGGGTGGGTGTTGATCTAAGATACGCAACTTCAGCTACGGGAATAGCGTAGCTGAAGTCGACGTATCTTAGATCGACTTAGAATTACTTACTTCGCGTCCTCGCGGGGCGGGATCAACGGCCGCGGCTCCGCCGTCGACTTTGCTTCTGCCTCTCACACTGCTGGAGTTCAGCAGTCGACGGGAGAGCGATCGGGGATCGATTTATCGCATCTACACTACATGCGATAAATCGATCCCCGATAGATCGATCGCTACCCGCCGATCCGGCGGGTAGTGTAGACGTACCGTAAGGCTCAAAAAGCAGAAGGCAAATAAAACGAACACCCAATCTATTATTTTGACATAATCTCCTGATTTTAAAGCCAATCTCGTGATTTTTGGTGAGCGTGACTCATGATTGTTGAACGTTTGGGGTTGGCAATGCTACATGTAAGTGCATGCTCCCAGGTACAGTCCAGGGCAGGACTTACACCTCTGAAAAAGCACACATTCCTTCCAGCTTCCACCCTTCTTCTGAGCTGTATCAACAGCAAATGGCATCATCTCAAACAACAGCTCAATTGTCCTGGCAAGTGAAACGGTAAGGGAATGGCCAAGGCATCATACACTTCCTACTCACCAATGCGAGGGAATTGCATGTACCCAGCAGCTATTTATCCCTTTGTGCCTAGGTCCAAGGACTGTGTTTCCTATGCTGGAAGTAAGGAGTTGACTTGACCTTACTTCCCCTTTACAGCTTCGGAGTCCCAGGGATGACTGAGTGCTAAGTATGGCTTCATTAGCAGAGGGAGGAGGGATAGCTCAGTGGTTTGAGCATTGACCTGCTAAACCCAGGGTTGTGAGTTCAATCCTTGAGGGGGCCAGTTAGGGATCTGGGGCTCTGATCTGTCTGGGGATTGGTCTTGCTTTGAGCAGGGGGTTGGACTAGATGCCCTCTTGAGGTCCCTTCCAACCCGGATAGTCTATGATCAGGTGCAGAGCTTCAGCTGGGTGTTATGGGTGCTAAGCACCTTGACAAACCAGACCAAACTCAACTAGGTGCTTAAATGTGGATTCAAGGACTTAAAATTTCAGGCCAGTTTGAAAATTTTACCCAGGGGTATTTTGGTTCCCCAAAAGGATCATTTCTCAAAGGATCATTTCTCACCCAGCCCAGCTTCTCTTCTGAGCTAGTCACGGAGCGAAGTCCAGCGTTGCTCAAATCGGGACATCACATGGCATTACACTGTGATACATCCTGTAAACACAGGATGGTGACCTCAGAGTATAGGGTGACCAGATGTCCCGATTTTATAGGGACAGTCCCGATATTTGGGGATTTTTTTTATATGGGCTCCTATTACCCCCACCCCCTGTCTCGATTTTTCACACTTGCTGTCTGGTCACCCTATCAGAGTAGCATCTAGCAGAGAGGACAGTTCAGTTGTGGGGGTTGGGGAGACAGCTCTTATTGGGGAGGGAGTTCATCTAATGGTTAATGTCGGGGAACCCGGACACCTGAGGTCCCTTCCCAGCTCTGTCTAAACTTGGGCAAGTCACCCCACCTGTCTGTGCCTAAGTTATTGGTCTATAAAATTGATATCTCATATGTCATGGTGGGGAGGTGGGTTACTTCTGTATATATTCCCGGAGTGATTGGGTTATTTGAGTTGATCACGGGATAATTGATGGGTCTCTCTCTTTTATGGCAGCTTCTTGAAATTTGACATACATTAACAAAAAGAGGGGTTGTGAGGCTTCACTAGCTATATGTAAAATGTTTTGAGGGCTTACGCTAAATGAAGCTACAGTGACACCTGTGACATTTTTTGCACTCCAGTTCTCTTCTTGCTACGGTGTGAATGCCCCTTTCTAAGAATTCTGTGTGATTGAATGTTAAAGGCTGATTATACAGTTATCCCAAAATGCAAGAATGCAGTTCCGAAGGTTACAATCCAGGAGGGGTTGATACAACAGTGTTGATACAGGTTATTGACATACTTTATCAGGAGTTAACAAATGCAGTGCAAGTCCTCCTGTTTCCATTCAGGTTACCATGTAATCAGGCAAATTGTCCACACCTCAGAGGCAAATAAAAGAGGCTGCTTATGTAAAGGAACTTGCTGTGGGTAACATTTATTTGATCTTGTCTGTCTATAGTTTCTGTAGTGATCAAGTTTATTCGTGTGTTGGTTCCGGTGTGACAGGGCGAGGCAGAAACTATCCAGTTAGATTTGAGAGGTTTCCTGTTCACCTAAGCAAGAGGTGGTGGTCTCAGGTGGTGTCATGTGAGAGAAAAGAAAACATTTTCCTAAGAGGACAGGGTCATAGGACACACAGCTCAGAAATAATCAATACATTCATGAGCCAGAGAGTGACAACACCAGAATATTTCCCAGAATGAAAAGGAAGGATGGTCTCACAGACTCATAGATTTTTAGGTCAGCAGGGACCATCGTGAGCATCTAGTCTGACCTCCTGCACATTGCAGGCCACAGAACCTCACGCACCTACTCCTGTAACAGACCCCCAACCTCTGGCTGAGTTACTGAAGTCCTCAAATCATGGTTTAAAGACTTTCCAGTTACAGAGAATTCACCATTTACAGTAGTTTAAACCTGCAAGTGACCCATGCCCCATGCTGCAGAGGAAGGCGGAAAAAAAACCCAGGGTCTCTGCCAATGTGACCCGGGGAAAAATTATTTCTTAACCCCAGATATGGTGATCGGTTAGACCTTGAGCATGTGGGCGAGACCCACCAGCCAGACACCTAGGAAAGAATTCTCTGTAGTAACTCAGAGCCCTTCCCACATAGTGTCCCATCTCCAGCCATTGGAAATTTTTGCCATTGGCAATCACCGATGGGCCACATGCCATTGTAGGCAGGCTTGTAATTAACATGGTGGTTTAGGGTTCAGAAGATCCATGTGTAATTGCTTACTTTGCTACAGACTTCCAGTAGGACCTTAGGCAAGTCATGTTCCTTACCTGGTGCCCAGCGAGCTGCCAGCTGCACTGCTGGGCGTGCTCTTCCGGCATGGCCAGGGCTTCCACATGCCCGCCCGGCAGGGTTGCCAACTGTCTAATTGCACAAACCTGAAGACCCTTGCCCTGCCCCCTGCCCTGCCCCTTCCCTGAGATCACACCCCTGTCCTGCCCCTTCTCCGAGGCCCTGCCCCCTGCTCACTCCATCCCCCCTCCCTCCGTCGCTCGCTCCCCTCCACCCTCACTCACTTTCACCAGGCTGGGACAGGGGATTGGGGTGCAGGAAGGGGTGTGGGGTCGGGCTCTGGGAGGGAGTTTGGGTGTTTGGAGGAGGTGCGGGGTGCAGGCTCTGGGAGGTAGTTTGGGTGCAGGCTCTAGGCTGGGGCAGGGGGTCGGGGTGTGGGAAGAGGTGCGGGGCTGAGCTCTGGGTGGGAGTTTGGGGGCAGGAGGGGGGGCAGGCTCTGGGAGGGAGTTTGGGTGTGGGGTGTGGGCTCTAGGTTGGGGCAGGGGGTTGGGGGGCAGGAGGGGGGCAGGGGGTCGGCACTTACCTCGGGTGGCTCCTGAAAGCGACGGGCACCCCCCTCTGGCAGCAGCTCCTAGGTGGGGGGCCCAGGGGGTCTCCACTGCCCACAGGCACCACCCCCGTAGCTCCCATTGGCCACAGTTCCCGGCCAATGGGAGCTGTGGAGTCGGCGCTCTGGGCGGGGGCAGCGTGCAGAGACCCCCTGCACCCCAGGGGTCGTAGGGCCATTCCGGCCACTTCTGGGAGTGGCGCGGAGTGAGGGCGGCCAGGAAGCCTGCCTTAGCTCCACTACACTGCCGGCAGTGGTGGCTGGGGGCTCCCGGGCCCTTTTAAATCACCCGGGCCCCTGGGCAATTGCCCCCTATCTCCCCCCCTCTGCCCCCGTTGGTGGGCCTGATCAGAATGGTCCCTTCTGGCCTTAATCTATAAACATTCGATTAGATTATGGAGCTCACATAGTTGTTCCTCATCCCGTTCCTATGTGGAGGGAGACAGGACCAACTCAATTCCATCACCAAGTCCCTTCAGTCCCACCAAAGCAGCTCAGTTACCAGCATGCTGTTCAGTAAAGCAAGTTTGCCAGGAAGAGCTATTCATATATGGTTGCTATATAAACACAACATGCTCACCAGTGCCGCCATTGCCACAGACCTAATGGGAGCTTGAGCGCTGCCTGGGTGTTAGGGGCAGATCGATTTAGAAGTGAGAGAGTCTGTTTTGACTACCAGTTAGGTGGGTCTGAAGACAGGAGGAGATTTGAGGGGGAGGATTTTCCCCCTCTGTGACTTCTGGCACTGTTTCATTAGCCCAAGCATGCATGATTAATTGCCCATCATTTAAATAGCTCTTTTTATTCCGGCCACTCACAATATTATTATTATGAGCTTCTGGTTTTCCAAAGCCAATTATTGTAGGATTAAAACACGGTATCTGCCCGTATATGTGTGTAGATGCATAAATAAAGAACCAGCAATCAAATTATATATATATATATATATATATATATATATATATATATATATATATATATATATNTATATAACCTTGCAAGGAAAGGTTCAGACTTGAACAGGCAATGGGCTGCAGGTTTGTAAAAGGAGTAGTCAGTGGGGGGACCCTTTAGAGCAAACACACATGTCAAGCTTTTGTTCTTAAGTGGACTAACGCTGGAGCCTTTGGGGAGAACCTTTCGGCATTGGCCATTTTTAAAGGGCTGGGGAGAAGGAGGAAAGTGAGAAAACAATTCTCCCTAGGAAGCTGTGGCAGACTAAACGGAGCTTGTTGTTATTGGCAAAGATCTCGATGCTGAGGACAGCAGCAGCATCGCTGGAGCTGGAGGCAGTGGAGGTTTAAATAAATAAGGAGCGATCCATGAACCACGATAAGTGTAATCTAGCTGTGTGGGTCTGTCTGCTCTTTGAACCAAGGGGGTATCAGTGGGGATGCAAGTAAAGGGAGGCGAATGGGTATTATTTTACGGTGGATTAAGAAGCAAATTAGGACACATTTATCTTGCTAGCAAATGTAACGTTTGTCGGGGGGGAGCAATTAGCCCTGCTCCTCCGTAATATCAAACAATCACGTGCACACACACAGACACACACACAAAGCTAGCTTCTGGGAAAGTCACAATCAGGGCACTACTGGGTGTCAAAGGGCAATGACCTTAATGCAAAGCCCACTGAACTCAGTAGGAGTTTCTACGCTGATTTTAATGGGTTCTTACTCAGTTTTGCTCAGTCTTTACTGCAGTAAGTACCAGTGAAGTTAATGGGGATTTTGGCTCATGATCAGGCCCAAAGACTCACATGCAGATACAGACGCTCCCCGACTTACGCAGGCGTTCTGTTCCAGAACGCCTTGCGTAACTCGAATTTTGCAGAAGTCGTAAACGTATACCCAACCATTATGCAAAAAACAAAAACAAAAAAAACCCTATTTCTAGCTTATGGAACTTTTTCCATAAGTGCGGATTTGCGTAAGTCGGGTTTGCGTAGCCCGGGGGGGCGTCTGTACGGAATAATAATAATGCTAACGAGGCCTACAAAATGCGTGAGACACCAGTGGCCTGTGCTGTGCAGAAAGGCAAGTCTAATATCTAGTTCTCTGTTCAGGATGGATTTTAAAGAATACATTCACTGACACTAATACTCACCAAAGCAGCGTACACAGAGGTTTAGTGCCATGGGACCAAATGCATTCTGCCTGTCTAATGCAACAGGCTCATTATGGACCTCCATGCAGGGAACTTTCTTAGAGCTTCAGTGCCCATTGGACCAAGCTGTTGCTCTGATTCAGGCAAAATTCCCATTGCAGGCACCTCTGGGAGGTTTGTCTGTGTAAAGAATGATCAAGGACTACTGGTTTCAGCTCATGTGCAGAAACAAGGCATGCCAATATATAGTCTGGATCCTTTGGGCATTTGCATCACTCATGTTTCAAACACAGAACTCAGCTCAGCTCATTGTCTCTCAGCAGCAAGGCCTGGTAGACAGAGGCCGTGTCTACCCTTGGAGGAAGAGGTGTGATTACTGGCTCATGTAAGCTCTGCTCCTGTCGATCTAGCATGCTAAAAACAGTAGTGTCACCATGATAGTACAGGCAGTGGTGAGTGGCAGCCAAGGCTTCCTGGCCCATGTATGCATCCAGGGGGTCCAGGCGGGTTTGTAGTCGGGGTAGCTAACCGGTGCTGATGCTCACTGCTGCTACTGCAGCTGCACTACTACTTGTGCACTAGTTCAATGCGGGCTTGCACAAGTATGTCTGTGTTAGATGGGAGTCACTAGTAGTGTGGACGTAGCCTTTGTGAGAAGCCAGAGAACTGAATTTTATTCATGACTCTACCGCTGGCTTGCTGTGTGATCTTGACCAAGTCACTATGAGCAAAATTTTTAAAAGTGCCTAAGTCCCATTTTCAAAGCCCGAGAGTCCCAAGCAGGATCCGGAAACAAGCAAGTTGACTCTGTGTTGCTCCACTGCCTACCTATAAAATCATGAGTGATGTTGAGAAAGTGGATAAGGAAAAGTTATTTACTTATTCCCNTGAAGTTAATGGGGATTTTGGCTCATGATCAGGCCCAAAGACTCACATGCAGATACAGATGTTCCCCGACTTACGCAGGCGTTCTGTTCCAGAACGCCTTGCGTAACTCGAATTTTGCATAAGTCGTAAACGTATACCCAACCATTATACAAAAAAAAAACCCTATTTCTAGCTTACGGAACTTTTTCCATAAGTGCGGATTTGCGTAAGTCGGGTTTGCGTAGCCCGGGGGGGGCGTCTGTACGGAATAATAATAAAGATGGATGGCAGGAGAGAGATCACTTGATCATTGCCTGTTAGGTTCACTCCCTCTGGGGCATCTGGCATTGGCCACTGTCGGTAGACAGATACTGGGCTAGATGGACCTTTGGTCTGACCCGGTACGGCCTTTCTTATGTTCTTATGTTTAACAATCAAATGTTGTTTTACCTGTGACTTTTCACTTGAGCAGTTGCAGCAAGACCTGGCTGAAATTCTGCAAGTGAAAAATTTTACCATCAGAAAATGTGATTTCATCTAAATCGAAATGTTGATTTAGATTTTTTTTTTTCTGATGAAAAACATCACGACAAAAATTGTGTCTTGAATTAACATTTCAAAGCAAAACTAATATTTTAACTTCATTTTGATGTTAAAATGTCATTTTGTTTCAGTTTGTGGAAACGTAAACTATTTTGCTCTTTCATGTTCAGTTTGGGAATTTGGGATACCAGGAGATTAAAAAAATAAGAGCAAATGTCAGAAAAAAAAAATTCCCTGATTCACTTTTTTACTTTTTACTTTTTTTTTTGTCTGTTTTCTTTTCTTTTCTTTTTGTTTTTTACTATTTTCTTTCACTTTTTAATTTCTCCTTCCTAAGTTTTTCTAGTGGAAAAAAATGTAGAAGATGGAAAAATAGTAAGGGGGAGGGAAGAATCCCAAATCCTCAAAGTGAAAATGGAAAATGGAAATTGTTCAGCTTCCAGGAAAAAAAACACACAAAATTTTAAGTGGAAATGAAAAGAATATTTTTATTTCATCTAGAAATATCCTGTAAAAAAACAAAATTTATTGACAAAAAATATTGAAGGGAAATTTTTCTCATGGAATTTTCCATGGAAATATTTTAGGTTTTTGTCACCAGCTCTGAAAAGAACACATAATAGTGACACAGATGTAGCAGAAATGAACAATGTTCAAAATCTATGCAAAATTCTTCTTCTTTGGAGGCCCTTTAACCACTTCATTTCTTAGATACTTACTAACCCTTGAAATATTGAAACCTTTTGCTCTCCCACTGATGTTGTATTATGCTTGCAGGCTCTCTGAGCTTGGACTTGTTAACTGTTTGGCACAGCTGTTGTGCATTGATGCTATAGTCACACAGACATACAATGTATACAAAACTAGGCTTGGAAGGGTTCCATTTTTATCGGTAAATGTCGGTAAACAATGATTTCACCATACACACAGAACAATATTTCCATCCATAATAATCAAAATGTGCAGAGGCAAAGTCCAAAAATACTGCTTGAGAACTTATTAAAGTCCTACCTTAATGTGTGTAAAACCTGCTGTAATGAATGCGGCATAAAGCACGTATTTACAGCTCTGCTAAAACAGCCGGCTTATAAAGCTTTATTTAATGACAGACAATAATTAACTTTTTGAATCTCAATGTCTACTAACTCCTCTGCCCCATTATTTTGCACAACTGTGAAAAGTTATATCAATAAAAATAAAAAAAGGCTTAAAAATAAACACTGATATCTGTGGAAACTATAAAAAATAATTGAATTCTACCAAGCCTATATAAAACAGGTCAGTTAAGTTTGGAGTATACCCCAAAGAACTGTCATACTGGCCTGCCCCCGAATCCTCAGCAAGTCCTGTGTATAGTGCTGTGATGAAACCCAACAAGAATCTTACTTCTGGGGATTCCCCCCACCCCCCACAAATTTTTTTTAACAAAGCTCAAACTCAGTCTTCTGCTGATTGTTTAGCCTCCGCACATGCACAGAGAATACACCTCTACCTCAATATAACGCTGTTCTCGGGAGCCAAAAAATCTTACCGCGTTATAGGTGAAACCGCGTTATATCGAACTTATTTTGATCTGCCGGAGTGCGCATCCCCGCCCCCCCGGAGCACTGCTTTACCGCGTTATATCAGAATTCGTGTTATATCGGGTCGCGTTATATCGGGGTAGAGGTGTATTTAAAAAAGGAGGGAACATTAATTCCCCACCTGATAATGATAGTAAAAGTCCTTGACACATTCCATTGCCACGCACCTGATTCCTGCGGCCAGAACCAACAGCAGGTCCAGGTTAAGATGCTTGAATACAGGGATCAAATAATCAAGAGCCTGTTTGTAATTTTTCCATGTAAATAAGAGCAGCATTAGTGCCCTTACACGCTATATAAAGAAGCCTTCGTTTAGCAATAAAACAGAACTATTTTTACAGAAGCAAGCGGGAAAGACTGGATCCACAAATTTAGCAAGATCACAATGAATAAAAAAAAGTCCCATCTGAGACTGTTTATTTCTTCATTTGGGGGTGGCAGGAAAGGGAAGATATTATTTCTACGGATTAAAGCAACAGGACAAGGTTTGTAGAGCAATTCTAATTGAACGGCACAAACTGAGCAGCAAAACTTTTTGCCTCAGGGCTACCCATTGTATATCTTCTCACTTAGGATGCAGGGGGAGTCATGAAATGAATCGAAGCTGTTCTGGCACCTGAAAAGGGGTCAGAGAGAACATCAGGCGGCCATCAGATGGGACAGGCTTTGAGTCTATTTTGAGCCACCTTTGAACCAGCAACACAGCTCCAAAAGGCCCATTACCCTGACCCACCAGTAATAAAGGACTGGCAAATGGCAATTAGAGCCTGCTCCCATAAACTGAGCTGCACTTCCTGTAAGATACTGAACCTCTCATCTCCTGTTCCAGTCATTGTGGGGCAGAGGGGCAGGGAGGGAACCATTCAATACCTCACAGGATTAGGCCTTTGCATGACGCTTGTTCATCCTTAAAACACTTTTCAAACAATAACTTCACAACAATGTTTGTGAGGTGGGAAAGTATCATTACCCCCATCTCCCGGACTTGGACAAGGTCACAGAAGAAGTCAGCATCAAAGACACCCAAAAATCATAAGACCAAACTCTACTCTCATTCAGACGGAAGTACCGCCACGTACTTCAAATGGAGTCACTCTGGATTTCTAGCTGCTGTTGGATTTGTGCCCATAACTTCTGGCCTTATATAGAATCATAGAAATATAGGGCTGGTAGGGACCTCATCAAGACCAGCACCCTGCCCTGAGGCAGAACAAAGTCAGCCCAGGCCATCCCTGACAGGTGTTTGCCCAACCTCTTCTAAAAATCCTCCATTAGGCACTAAGCTGCAACATATCACTCATTCCCCACTGCCCTACTGAAAGCACAGTGATGGCCAGAAAGGGGACTTTGCCAGATGGCCTGTTTGTGTTTCTGCCATGTATTCTCCAGCAGTGTCTTCTATATCAAATGGACTCAGCCTGTGCATCAAATCCAACTTTCTCCAATTGCCAGCACTTGAAATGCAACCTGCGTTCTTTCTGCTTCCTTCGTCACTTTCCTGCCACCCAGTAAAGCTCTGCAAGCAAAACACAAGGCCTGATCCAAAGGCACCTCGTGGCCACTACACCCCATCTTGGAATGCCCTTCCACAGACTCTGTCATGGAGGGGTCTGCAATGCAGGTGTCACCTTGTTTTTGAGACAGGTCAGGATCGTGGAAGTAAATTTCTCCTTTGTGCTTCCTCTGTTGGGTGCCAGTTTTCTGGCAGGCACCTATGCCTGAGTTTGATGCGGATGTACAAAGGGAAGGTATCTATTGGACTCAGAATTCCAGGGCAAATTCTGGTTTCCATCACACTAGCATAAACCCGCTGTAAATCTAGTAATGGCTTTAGTGGAGTTCCTCGTGATATAGGATGACATAGCAGACAGCAACAACATGTCTCCTTGGAGCCAGGTTCTTCAGATGGTGTAATCAGATGGTGTAAATCAGCACAGCCTGATTGATTTCAGTGCCGATTTATGCCACCTTGAGCACAAAGCGTCCTATTTTTAATCCCGCCTTGATTTCTGTTTTACATGCTTGTCTTAATTCCTGCATTTTTGTTAAAGTCGCCCCTGCTCCCCCAGCGTGTAGGTGAATTGCACTTTTTGTTCTTCTTTTGGTTTGGCTTTGGACACGGGGAATTCCAAACAAGCCGAGTGATGAAAATCAGCCCATAAGCAGCAATTATTCGTGTCTGTTGAGCGATGTCACCCAAAAGGGATCAGAGTGTAAATATTCTTCTCTGCGCACACAGCAGTTCCCATTACTGCAAATGTGTCAGGCTCACGTCGGAGTCCAGATCCAACGGCACGTTAGTTACGGTGCAAAAACAAGATCTACAAATATTTTCTATAGCATAATTATACAAAATGAGTGGAAATTTCTACCCCCACCCCAAAAAAAACATATCCCACTATGAACACAGAGCTGGACTGCCAACTATGCAAGAACATAAATATCATTTAAGTTGTTTCGTACAGGGTAGTAGCTAGAAAGTGGAAAAATGATTGAGGGACAAGTGGTTTTAAAAATCCCCCAGAGGCCTGTAACTTACCTGTTTATTTCAAGAAGAGCTGCAACTGCCAAAAAGAAAGGAGTTACTTGAGCTGATATCATGTTATGTTTTCACAGCAAATTTCAAAATAAACAGGTATCAAGTCATTGATTCTCTCTCTCACTCTGAATATGTATATGTGGTGTCATAGGCGCTGACTTTTCATTTGGCAGGTGGGTGCCCCACACCGGCTTTGCCCCCTCCCCCCAAGGCCCCGCCCCCATCCCACCTCTTCCCGCCCCTGCTCCGCCCCCTCCCCTGAGACTCCCTCCCCTGAGTGCCTCCCGCCCACTGTTCCCACTTTCTCTGCCCCCTCCTGCCTTAAGGTGAGAGTGGCAGGGGGCAGAGAGGAGCAAGTGGTGGGGCAGCCCCGCTGAACAGCTGATGGGGGAGCCACTAAAGAGCTGCTGGGAGCATAGGGCCAGCCACTGAAATTGGCGGCCAACCCCAGGACCAGCAGAGCAGCAGCCCCGGTTAGCTCAGTGGGTGCTGAGCACCCCCTGTTTTTTCTCCATGGGTACTTGAGCCCCTGAGCATCCACAGAGTCAGCACCAATGTGTGGTGTATACATGGAGGTATAGGTATGTATAAGCATATACAGGTATACCCACACACAGGCTTAGATCCTACAATGGAACTACTCACATGAGCAAAGTTAAACATGTGTGTAAGTATTTGCAAGATCAGGGCCATGAATACATCTGCACCACAGCTTCTCAAGATGTGGCCATCTGGAGAATTCAGAATAAAGAGCACAGCAGTCTTCCTCTCAGGCCTCAAGTATGATGGGCAGCTAGCTTAAGTTTTGGTCCTCAGAAAAAAATTTGGTTTGGAAGTGTCCTCTCCCAGCAAGTTTTGGGATATCAAGGATAGTCCCTCTCTGTTTTTGTAGTACACACACATAGATTCCATTGAGAGCGAGCAGCTAGAGTCCTTTGAAAACATTTGGCATTATCCCCTGACTCTTGAAAAAGGAAAGGGGAAAAGAGAGAAAGACATGAAATAAATGTAATGAGCAACAACACTACTGTGATATCCCGGGAAACGGAAACGGAATTTGTCATCATCACACGTGACAGGGTTAGTCATAGAAATGTCATGCCCTTTCATCACTGACATAGTAAAGTCTGCGGTGATGATAAGTCCCACGGGATGTTGATAACTAAGGGACCAAAGATGACTCCAGTTTTTTTAAATGACATAAATAATATAATAAACCAGTCAATAACCCCTTCACAATTGATGGGTCAGACAATAGTGGCTAGGATGAAAACAACATTCATTATTGCATCTAATTATCGAAGCCTGCTTTAATTGTTACCTGGTACCCTTTGGCTAGGAAGGAGAGCGCACACTGGCGTGATCTTCATTTGTACAATTTTTCATGGAAGTGTGAATTTGATGCCAAAAAATGTGAGGAATTAATATTGAGACACAGGAGGCCCTACATTAGCTTCCCTCTTCAGTTCTGCCAATGCACCTGAATCCTCATCACCAATGTGTGGTGCTGTCCTGAGCAGAGACTACAGCGGACAAATTTTTCTTTGACTATTGAAACTCCAAACTAGAGAAACCAACTCAAGATTACACATCCCATCTTCTGTCCCATAAGCCATGGAGTTTCCTGAGTGCTTGAGTGGTTGACTCTAGCAACGAATTGTACTATGTATAGAGAATTAAATAATGAATGCGCTGATCTTTCATTTGACCAGAAAAAGAGATTGATTCAACAGGACAACAGCCACTTAAGGGCCTGATCCTGTAGCCTTTACTGATGTGATTAGCCCCATTTGGGACAACAAGAGCTGAGCATCTAAGAGGAGTATCCATCAACAACATGGTAGGCTGTGGATCTGAAAACAATGGGGTATATTTATAGCACTTGAAATGTCCAAAGCCATCTGTTAATATTAATAGCCTTCCAAACCCAGAGAAGAAGTGGAATTTATCCTCGTATAGCATCTCATCTCATTTCACGGAGCAGTCATATGACACTCTCACGGCCCCCACCCTATGCTGAATATGCACCTTCAGTCTGTCTAGCTGCATTTATACCTAACTCATCACCATGTTATCTGAGCTGTCTTTCAGAGGTGTTGACCAAGACATGTAGATGGTTCATATAAGAGATTAATGACCTACAAAGTCCTTAGGCACCTGCACCTTTCCAAAGACTGTAAGAGCACCGGAAAGTTTGAACCCTCTGATAACAAGTGCAACCCAGCCATGATAAGAAGTATGACGGGAACTCGATGGAGTGAGGTAGACATAAAAGAATGAGGAAAAAGAGATGGGTGACTGTTGAAACCTTAGCTCGCTCTTGTAATGGCGAATAAGCTCGAATAAGAGAGGACCAGAGAGCTGCCAGATCAGACACTGGGTGCCTCATGCGGTGAGGAGAAAGGGCCCAGCTGTGAACAGCCTCAGTGGGGTGGCCCCTAGAGCCACTGCAAGGAAATCTGGGACTCCCTTTTGAAACCAAGGCTCAAGAGCTTTCTCACCCACTTCATCTGCTCCCAAACACTGGCCATGCCAGCCGGGGCCGGGGAAGCTTGGGCCCTCGGACCCCATCTCAAAGTGTGGAGGTGGAAAAGGAAATGAGTACGTGGCTCATCACTGGTGGTTATGTTCGTGGAGGGAGCTAATGGCAAAGTAGATGGAGGTTCCCTTTTAAGCAATTATAATATGCCCCTCCCCCACACACCAGAGCTACAGGAAAAGGGAAATGTCCTAATTCCCCAGGGAGTGCACCCACATCTAAGGTAGCCATAACAGTAATAAACGTTCATTGTTTAATAGATTTTTAAGGCCAGAGGGAACCAATAGATCATCTAATCTGGCCTCCAGTATAACCCCGGCCATAGAATTTCATCCCAGTACCCCTGTGTTGAGCCCCGTAACTTGTGTGTGACTAAAGCATCTCTTCCAGCAAAGGATACAGTCTGGATGTGAAGACACCTAGAGATGGAGAACCCACCACTTCCCTTAGCAGCTTGTGCCAATGGTTAATCACCCTCGCTGCTGAAAATCTGTGCCTTATTTCTAATTTGAATGTGTCTGGCTTTAACTTCCAGCCATTTAATCTATCTAAGAAGGGCATAATAAGAACTAAAGAGTCTTTTATTACCCAGCAGGCAGCTTGATGGCACCTAACAGGTTCAGCGTAGTCCGAACAATTGTATTGTATTTTGTTTTGGTAATTTTTAGAGCTGGTCAAAAATGTTTGGTTTGATTTTGATTTTTTTTTTAGTAGCCTTTTGTTTTTAAGCAAAAAAAATGCAGGGGGATTTTTATTTCTTTCTACATTTTCTGGGTTTCTACAAAAAAAATAAGCAAAAATATTTGTCCCTAGCGATTGCACTACTGGTACCTAACTCCCTATCATGTAGCAGATTTATTTCAGCATGAAAGGCATACTATAAAACTACATTCCACGTAGTTATATCCCATTTGTCAGGAATTTGATAGCCACAGACATAGTGTTACAAAAAGAAAAGTAAGCTGGGTAATGATTATTGATACTGTAATTGCAGAAGATCTCTGGTTGTGCATTTTAACCAGCAAAATGGTAACAAGAAAATAAAGAATTAACTTGTAGCTTGTTTGTTTCTTCTTTCGCTGACTACAGAACTAGTTGTTCCAGATAAATTGGCACAGTATTAAGAAAGTAAACAGTTAACTGTCTGAACTTCTGAAGTGCCGTCATCTTTTTTTTCTCTAACTCTCACACCCTTATCTCAATTGCCATTATAAACCATCACCTGCAACAGCTATCTAGCTAGTCCAAGCAACTTTCATCTGGCATCAATTGAGGCTGTAAAAGAAGTTCATAAGTGCACAGCCCAGGTGTCTGCAATTTTACTCCACTGATCCTTTCGAAAGCCCCCAACCAATTTCAACTGACTTGCTTCGTACCTTCAGAGATGGCAGTAAAGTATATTATGGGTTAGTCCCTAGATCATTATGGCAATTTAGCTAAAGATTTGCTGATTTCTCTTCTAATGAGCTGAGCTTGCAAATGATCAAAGATCATTAAGAAAACATGAGTGTTGGAAATCGAAATCAAATGTGCTAAAATAGATTATGTTCTTCACATTTCTGGGGACTGTATATTCTCAGGGAGAGAGAGAATTGTTAATATATATTCTGTACCCAACACATGACTATACAGTTGCCTGTATCCCAGCAGATCATTTGTGCATTAGCATGTCACACACTGAATATTTTGGAAACAGAGTAACTATGGCCATTGATTTGCCTTCATTAAGAAGTGACAATAATAAACCAAATGACACCTCATGTCCGCTGAGTCAGGCTCAGGGGCTTGCCATGGTTTTGAAGACCACTAATCGAATGAGCAAGGCTAGAGCTGTGAAACAGTCGTTTGAGCATTGGCCTACTAAACCCAGGGTTGTGAGTTCAGTCCTTCAGGGGGGTATTTAGGGATCTGGGGCAAAAATCTGCTGGGGATTGGTCCTGCTCTGAGCAGGTGGTTGGACTAGATGACCTCCTGAGGTCCCTTCCAGCCCTGATATTCTAAATTAAAGTAGAAATTCATATCATGTGTTGCTATGATAGCTAAAGACCTCTTCAGTTACTGTATGTCCCTGCGACTTTTCGACTGAGCATGGGTTCTAGACTGTTGTTTGGGCCACTGAATCACACTTTCATGCTTAGTATTTACCATGTATAGATTTAAATTTCCTGAAGCAGAACCACTGGAAGCCTGATGGCTACTCCCCAATGCTTCTCCCTTGACCACATAGTGATACCTTTGATTGAGCTGTGTGCTCAGTCCAGACAGTGGAGTGGTTCATGGGAATCAGGGTATTGGATGAGTTATGATTTCTGAATGGTTGGGGTTGGCAATACTGCTGACAGCTCTTCAGTGCCTCTAGTAAATGAACTTGTTAGTCTCAGTCCAGTTCCTATTGGAAATCACTAAGTCAGCCACTTTATTTGGCATTAATTCGCACCCCGCATTGCCAGTCTCAGTGGAGAAACCAGGCTTTTAATGGATCATGCAAACGGAACTATGCTTTCCAGCCTAGAGGTGGAACTTCCTGCTCATGGATGAGGCATATTGCACGGAGTGCCCCGGAGAAAGCTTGTGCTGTCACTTTGTCCATCCTGAGCCCTGCTCTGGCCCTTTGGCAACATTCCCACGATGCAAAGGAGCTGGAAAGCAGCCAAGCCTCCCCTTGGGTACAGCTCAAGTAGCATACTCCTATGCCAACCATCCTTGCAGCTCCTGGTATAGAGTGAGCTGGGGTCACCCTCAGCAGGGTAGGAGATATACCCATCCAGACATAGCTTCAAGCATTCTGGCATTGTTCTAAACTACCCAGAGCCCAGGACTGATGAGCAACAAACACCCATCCATCTAGCTGCACCCAACAGATACTGGAGAATTGAGACCTCTCAACAATTTGGATACATAGAAGAATTCACTTAATTCGCTTAGATTCTTCTGTAGCTGTCGCTGACTTTGAGCTCATGATCCGGCTCAGCGTGGCTCTGGGCTTTTTTCAGTCTCAGTGGAAATTTTGTTTTGGAAATGATGCCGGGAGCGCAAACAGGAAGCAGGAAGGACTTTTTGCAAAAATGGGAGAATCTGAAGGAGCTGCAGTTTCACTTTTTGGATCCAACCCACCGCTTAGTTTTGCAACAACAGCAAGAACTGAGTGGCGAGGTCAAGAGAAAAGCAAACATGTAGCAGCCGCAGAGAGCGACTTTCAAAATCGCCTTTTGGAACTCTGAGTCATTTTATGTGCTGCATGCAGCCAAGATGCCTAGAAAAATAAAGAAAGATGCTGACCAGTCCCCGCAGAGCAGCCGTCTATTGACAGATGGGATTAAGTGGTAGGAGTGCTCAAAGGGGGTTTGGGGTTTTTTTTATAGGCCTATTGCCTTTGTTTATTGTAATTTTGATTTTAGTTATTTCTGTTAAGACATTTGGGGGCCTCTGGGCATAGTGCCTATTAACCAAAGTCTGTCGTTCCTGCTCATATTGTTGTTCGTTTATTTGGGAGCGCGTCTATAATTCTGTGGTGCCGTTCTGAGCTGGAGTGTTTTCACGACCTTTCTCTACCCCTTGGTCCCAGGACATTACGTCGTCGTGTACGACCCGCACAAACACAGCACAGGGGTAGGATATGGCAAAAAAAGGATAATTTCCGTAATGGTTCAGGGCAGGTCTGAGCTTGGGAGCAGAGCAGTAGGGGAAACTGTGCAGCAGGAGAAAGGACCCAATCCTTCAAGCTCCTATGACCAGGTACATGGGTCCAGAAAGCCCATTTTAGGGGATCCAACCATGGCCCTGGCCCTGCAGGCCCTTTCTATGGGATATATATTGCTTCCTATCTTGAATATGCCTGTTAAAGTCGCTGTGCCTGATAATAAGCATTTGCAGGATCAAGTCCTATTGCTCTTTGAAAAATATTTGTAACATATTCATCAGCTTTGTTTTCCTTTCAGATATTTGCAAAGGATTATGAATCAAACTAATACATTTGGGGGTTGACCCTGCTGCCTCCGATTTACCCTGAGTAAGGACTGCAGGATTAGGTCCGACATGGTACATCTCTAGGTGTCTGTTGTACTTAATGGGCTTGATTATCCCCTGTGCCCAAGCACAGAGAAAGAGAGGGAGGAGCATGAGGGAGCCTGTTATGGTTCCCTGATCTTGCACTAGCCCTAGAGTCAGCTAGAGCAATCATGAAGCTGCTCTAACTTACACCACTGACATAAGATTCCAAATGGACCTTACACTACTGGGAAATCACAATAGCAGACCTCCACTTTACCCCACACTATGCTCCTTCCCTCCTTTAGGATGCCCCCTATACGAAGGTGGCATAGGGGGAAAGAGGATTCATGAGCTACCTCTACTAGGTTTCTTTAATTCTCTGCTAGGAGGATTCTCCACTGGCCATTTACAGCCCGACTCTGGCCTTTCTGCCCCATCTAAGTGGGACCTGGATCATGCAGGAGAATCTGACCTAGTTATTTTATCTCCACCACATGCTTATTCTTATTAAATAGTTTGTAAAGCACTTTGGACTCCTTCAATATCAAAGGTGTGATTACATATTTATTGGTTGTATAGTAATATATACTATTAGAGCTGCAAGTGACTTTAACAGATAAAGAAAAGTGTCAGCAAAGACCTGTTCAGAGTACAATATTTCTCAGATCCGTGTGTATAGAAGAGCTAGCCAGGAAATGCCCCCCCCCCCCCCCCCCCCCCCCCNTTTTTTTTTTTCCATGAGGCACCATTTTTTGATGAAAAAGCTGTTTGCTGACAATCTTTTGACCAACTCATATATGAATGAATGTATATATTCTTTCCTTCAGGGAAGACCTGAACTTTTCCAGGTTATCTTTCAGATATTGTTATGTGTGACATAACAATAAAAGTCGGGGACATGCAAAGGCAATAGAAATAGGTTTCTCAAAACTGGACTTACAGGTCACAGGAGTAGCAGGAACAAGGGAAGTTTACCTGTTTATCTTCAAGCGGGTGACTCACCACCCCACCAAAACATTACCCTTGACCAAGTTTTATAGCTGATAGATAAGAATTTTTATCACATTCAGTTTAATATTATTGCTTAACTTTCGGAGGTGTGACGCAGTTCCTGGACTGCTGATTGGCTCAGGAGAATCTTGCCATAGGCAGTCCTACATCAATCAGTGACAGCCATCAGTATTTGCTTTTTCACAGCCACGGAGAGATTAAAGAGGCACTCCCCACCTTTTCACAGTCAGTCAACTCTTTTCCCTTTCTGCCAGCCTTTGTGATTGGCAAATTGCAGTGCAAACTTATCAAATATTAAATGATAAATAATAGAGGACTTCCGTACTGGGGGAAAATAACAGGATTAGACAGGCCATTACCTTCTAGTGGTGTGTTTATCCTTTATAGCAAAGATAACTCTATGTACCTTAAGGGATTTCTCCTTCCTTCTGAACAATGCATATGTATGCGCAAACAGATGCAGTATAAAATATTTTATACACTCTCTTACAGATCACCACTTAAAAACACATATTAATGGGCCAGATCGCCAGCTGATGTAAATGGATGTAGCTCTCCTGATGTCATTGGATTTATACTAGCTGTGGAACTGAGTTGTCGTCCCAATTGTCCTCCAGCTTGCATTTGTTTTGGATTCAGTGACATCACAGGAGACTCAGAACCTGTATCTAGTTACGCAGAGCCAAAATCTGCCCTTATATAAGAAAATGAAATCTTATGGCACGTATCACTGGCAAATGTAAGTTAGTGGAGCTAGAGCCAGGGATCTGGCCCATATACTTCCCAGGGAGTTGCAGGGATATATCTCAGGGCAGAATTTGAGCCTATACTATATATGCAGGGGAAATATTTGCTTATGGGTTCCCCGCTTTCAGATTAACAAGATATGTGTATCCTTTACACTTCGACTCTCACCTCTTCGGGAACCAATCTCACAGAGTGTGGACATTTGGCACAAGCTGAACCATCTTCTTCAGGCTGCCCTGGTTAAAGTGTTTTTTAGCTGTTGAGTAGAAACAGGTGTTAGCTAATCAAGGTTGCATGTTGATGCTTGCTCAGTAAAAGAAACAAAATAATAATCAAAGCGAGACCAGGTTCTTTTCTACTCTTTTATTCCAAGAAATCAACAGACGTGGGGCTTGTTTTTTCCATCCCTGGAAATTTACCAAGGTTTCCAAAAAAGATGAAGTCTCTTATTTTTTAATTTGATCTATATCATGTCTTCAGATGAGCTAATCTGACTGGCTACCTGCCAAGGGCCTAATCCTGCAAGCCTCTATTGCTGGGTGAGTAGAATCATCGCATTAGAGCAAATAGGCCAGAAATTTAGGGCAACATTATGAAATGACTATCCATTGGAAAGGGAAGAACCAAGTGTCCTTGTTATCCCTGCAATGGGGCTGGATCCTCTGCTGATGTAAATCAATATAATGATGCTTAGACTTCAATGGCGCTACCCTGAAGAATGCCACCTAAGTGCACTCCAAGGTCAGCATGATCACTATGAATGTCTTGGTCAACAGAACAAGAGGGGTGCGGGGACGGTACCAAAACGAACACTTCGTCTCCACTCTGAAGTTTATGGCTCTTTGTGGCTTTTGTTGCTACAATATTCTGGGAGGTTCTTCATGCTATTGGCTTCTTGAGATTCTGTGAGGCCCAAACAAAATGTTTCTAATGCTAAAATGTCATTAGAGATTAGGGGAGCGGAGAAAGCAGATCTGATTTCATATCTAATTTACTGTAAAACGAGAGGCCGGGAAGAAGGGAGTTATTTTTAATTGGGAGAAAGATTGTTGAGATACTGCTAGGTTGCTTTCTTTTTCCAGTGTGGGATCTCTCATGTATTTAACTTAGGCCTGTATCTTTCCAAAGAAGGAAAGATTATAAACCTTGCACTCTGCTCCATCTCTAGGGCTATTTCTGCTCGGAGCACTTTGGAACCCTGCATTTTCCAGACTGCCTGACATGTGAACATTTAAGAGAAAATGTAACTATGGGTCAAATTCTCCTCTGTCATAACGTCACTGACGTCAATAGAGTTATGCCAGTAGACCCTATATATGTCTATATATAGTAGTTATGGGCTTGCTATGTCTTGTGGGAAACTGTGCAGTCAGCAATAACACATGGCAAGGTGCAGTGATATAGCCATCTTTAGTCTTCAGGGACACATCAGACCTTACCGACTACATACGGACGCTCGGACCAGGATGGAGATTTGACTGCTGGGATCTGTAGTCTCCGCAATGTCTTCCTCTGCATGACAGCTGAAATGTACTCTATGTTGTACGGTTTAGGTATGGTCCATGGGCATCCTCAGTTAGGCCAGTTTGGGGTGATGCCCTTAGGTAAGAGAAGTTTGAGCACTTCTGTGGACCTTGGAAGACGACAGCAATACTCTATCTGGCAAAGTTATACATAAAGATCTGCCCTGTTATGTACATGGAACATTTAACCTAGCACAGAGACTCTTTAAGAATTTACCGATATTAGAATAGGCAGTTTTTAATGGCAAAGCCAGCTCCCAATTAATGGAAATACTTATTTAGGTGACTGGCGGCTTATGCATCCTGCCAATTAGCTCCATCTCAATGTTCTATTTCTTGCCTTAAATCAATAAACAGTTCAAGATTTCCTGGAGTCAGAAAATGAATGTCAATGCCAAGAACTGTGGGTATATTAAAACCATACCTATAACAATAGCCCTCAACGAGGAAGTTCAACTAATCACTCCCTTGTACAGCTGAGTGTCTGACAGAGAAGTTAGAAAGCTGAAACTGGTATACACCCCCAGTAAAGAAACCGCAGCTAACAGAACCCATGAAAAATAGTTACTAACCTTCAGGTGCCCTTTGTTCTCTATCCTTTCTGACAAGCACTTTTCTTCAGCAGTGCATACCTTAAATGCCTTTGCAATATGATTTGATTTGTGGGGCTTACTAAGGTGGATTGAGATGAGTGAGTCATTATCTGCCATTTATCTTTCATTTAAAGAAAAGAAAAACTCAGAACAAAACAGGACATAGGGTTTCATACCATAATTTGGCCAAATTATTTCACATTCCTTCAAAAAAAAACCTGAAGCAATCTATGATGATCAGACAAGCCCATAAATTGGGTAGGGGTGGGGGGGAGGGGAGAGGATTGAATCAATAGGCACCTAAAACTATGTAGTATAGAGATTCAGCAGATTTGTAACTAGCAGAATGATGAACCTTTTATAGAATCCATAGGGAAGTTATGTTCTTCTCTTAATTTGGTTATGTCTGGATAACTTGGGGAGTAGGGCTGTGGAATCTTGCACTTCTGTGTCACTTGATCCGTTGCCACCCAGGGTGGTATCATCTAAAAGCCATTGTCAATTAATAGCTCTCTGGAGGCCGATGTGAAACGAATTAGTGTGTAGTCATGCATTGCCAAGGGGATGTGTATCCGCATGAGGTTAATCCAAGGACGGGATGGGCCTGGAGACTGTAATCTCTTTTTTAACTCTGTATATGGTCCCTTCGTGTCAGAGTTGAAGTACATTGGCAGGGTGGCTCATCTGGCAATGTCTGTTTTAAGAGAGAACCAAGACTCAAATAGCAGGTAGTGCTGCAGCAGTTCAGGGTTGTGGTTTATCAGCAGTGCTATGGGGACTTCAGGTGTGGGAGATGATACATGCTGTGGGTCAGGAGTCAGGACTGAGCTGTGTTAGCAAACCTAGTTGCGGAGGGGCAGGAGGCAAGAGTGGCATAGAACAGAAGTTCTGTAGGTCAGGAATAAGACACATTTGCAGAGCGGTTTTGGACCCCAGGAGTGGAGGAGCATCAGGGTTCTGTGAGTCAGGACTGAGCTGCACTAGCCGAGATCGGTGTGGGCCCAGAAGTGAAGCAGCAGGAGAGTTCTACACTTAGCAATGATGGACAATGGATGCGCTGTGGTGCACCGGGCCTGCCCACTATACCACTGACTGGAGCCCGTCCCTCACTGTAATGACCATCAAATCAACTTCCCTTTTCTAAAAATCACAATGGAAATATCAGTAAATTGCATGGTATGTCCCTCCATCGGGGTGCAGTTTGACCTCCCCACTGAAGTTTCCTATCATGATAACATCAGCAAAAAAATATACATACATAAAATCATAGAATCATAGAATATCAGGGTTGGAAGGGACCTCAGGAGGTCATCTAGTCCAACCCCCTGCTCAAAGCAGGACCTAATCCCAACTAAATCATCACAGCCAGGGCTTTGTCCAGCCTGACCTTAAAAACCTCTAAGGAAGGAGATTCCACCACCTCCCTAGGTAACCCATTCCAGTGCTTCACCACCCTCCTAGTGAAAACGTTTTTCCTAATATCCAAACTAAACCTCCCCCACTGCAACTTGAGACCATTACTCCTTGTTCTGTCATCTGGTACCACTGAGAACAGTCTAGATCCATCCTCTTTGGAACCCCCTTTCAGGTAGTTGAAAGCAGCTATCAAATCCCCCCTCATTCTTCTCTTCTGCAGACTAAACAATCCCAGTTCCCTCAGCCTCTCCTCATAACTCATGTGCTCCAGCCCCCTAATCATTTTTGTTGCCCTCCGCTGGACTCTTTCCAATTTTTCCACATCCTTCTTGTAGTGTGGGGCCCAAAACTGGACACAGTACTCCAGGTGAGGCCTCACCAATGTTGAATAGAGGGGAATGATCACGTCCCTCGATCTGCTGGCAATGCCCCTACTTATACAGCCCAAAATGCCGTTAGCCTTCTTGGCAACAAGGGCACACCATTGACTCATATCCAGCTTCTCATCCACCATAACCCCCAGGTCCTTTTCTGCAGAACTGCTGCCTAGCCACTTGGTCCCTTGTCTGTAACAGTGCATGGGATTCTTCCGTCCTAAGTGCAGGACTCTGCACTTGTCCTTGTTGAACCTCATCAGGTTTCTTTTGGCCCAATCCTCTACATGCTACAGTTCAGACACTTCCCCTTCTTCCCAGCACTCCACCCCATCCCCAAGGCTCTGGGCTGGGATATCCGCATGGCCAGGTCAATCGCTGGCTGCTTGCAACATCTTGCAATCTTTGCCACAACACCGTGTTGCAACCATGCTGCCAAGAGGAGAAAACCAAGATGGAGAAGAGGAAGATGAGGGATGAGACCATGATTTGGTACTTTTGACTTGGCAGTGCTGAGGTGTTAGCGGTCAGGATAGTCCTGGGTCCAATTTCATCCACACTGGATGGTTTTCTAATAAATAAATCTCAACCTCATACCCTGTACAAACCATTCTATTGTCCATAAATGGGTCAAGAGAAATTTTGCAGTTCTCAACATTATTATTTTTTTACTGAGAGTTTAAACTGGATTCAGTTTCCTAAAAAAAGGTGTTTTTATTTCTTCTTCTACTGCAGCTATATCACCTCAGGCCGTGATCTCATTAGGTCATCCTTGCTAAGTAATATCAGAGCTGTTCAGTACTTGAATAGGAGACCACCAGGTAAAACCCAGATGGTGTTAATGCTACACTCAGTGGTGCTCTTCCTGTCTCCTGTGAATCAGTACTGCTCGAATGTCCCTGTTTAGCGCAAAGGGTCTTTATGTTGCCTTTGGAATGTGGTATAAAAATTAAGTTCTGATCAATACCAGTTGTTGAAGATTCCATTGTAGTTTTCACTAGAGCTGGGCAGGAAATGGTTTTCCTGTCCCGCGAACATTTTCAAATTTTTGAAAAATGTTCGTATCCCAAACTGGGACAGAAAGTTGGACTCTTGAAACTTTTCACAAACTGAAAACACAAAAATAATTGGTTTGTTACTTTTTGTTTGGTCCATTTTTATTCTGATTGGCCTACATTTCAAAAACAAGTCGTTTCAAATCAAAACACTAAAAATTTTCATTTTAAAAATGTTTCGACAGGAGGTTTCAACTATTTCAATTTTTTTTTTCAATAATTTTTCCATTTGAGAACTTCATGGAAATCAAGCCTTTTCTGCAAAAAGTTTTGGTTTTGATGACCACCATTTTTCGATCCAAAACCTTTTTGCCAAAAAATTCACAACCAGCTCTACTTTTCTCAAGTGTGGGGCTGCCAAATGGATTCCAATTTTGAATTGGCAGCATTTTACAGCTCCTTTGCAGTGATGTAAAGGACGGTGCAAGGTACAGAGCATTAGAGACTCAGGCCTATCCTTTTCAGTTAGGAGCTAGCAGATCAGGTACAAAATAAAGAGCGAAGTGGGTGAGTCTGACAAATGTGGCTGAAATTGCTTTTGAAAATTAGTTATTCCCTTCCCCTACTGGCCATCTAATCCCCTCTTAACCCCACTGTATGATGCCAGGCATAGCACTCTGGGCAAAATCTGAAATTCACCAAGACCAGAGGCCCCTCCCAAGCGGATCATTTTGGTGCACGGGGTGGGTGGAGAAGCACATTCACACATATATCAAAAGTTTTGTCCTCTTCCCTTTGGTGAAGAAAATGGATGAAAAACGGGGACATTGGAGCAGCCCATCGTAGTTCTGGAGCATCGGCAGAGCATAGCTGAGCCAAGAAAGAACACATGGCAGTTGTGTGTTGTAGTGACACCTCAAGAAAAATCACTCTGAGTCATGAGCCTGATCACTTAACTGCTATGGGCACCTTCCCAGATTTCCTGAGTCGAATGTAAATTACTTAAGGAACTTTCTCTCTCTCTCTTCCCCCTTTTGACTGAACACCATGTCTCACGGCTATTTTACCGTGTTTACCAATTATGAAAATTCTGGTCAGTTAATTATGAAAATGTTGGTCAGTCTGTAACACTGGCTCCTGGATGGAGCCAAAGCAAAAAACAGCCTGGAAAGCCCTTGAAAAATGAGCTGCTTTCTCTCCGTTCTTATTGCCAGTGGATTTTGTTGTTCTAGGGTATGACTGTACTAGTCTGCAAAAGTTTCTTTACAAGCTGAAACACAGGAGGCTAAACTGAAAGCTTGATCTACTTTGTACATTTGTCCTGTGTTAAGCAGAGACAGAGAGAGAAAAAGTCGGACAGAGGGCTAAAGTGTGTCTCTCTTACACCAATGTAAATCTGTAGTCATTCCAATGATATCTGCAACAGAGAGTCCTGTGGCACCTTTAAGACTAACAGATGTATTGGAGCATAAGCTTCCGTGGGTGAATGCCCACTTCGTCAGACGCATGTATTCACCCACGAAAGCTTTACAGATCCAGACTAACACGGCTCCCCCTCTGATACTTGACACCAATGATATCTGTGGACCTAGGCCCAGATTCTTATCTGGTGAAATCAATGGAGCTATGTAGCTGCACAGCAGCTGAGGATCTGGCCCCTAATTCTTATCTCACACTGGTTGAAACCCAGAGTGATTCCACTGAACACTAAGGTCTGATTCTGATTCTATTACAGAGGTTTTCACAGAGGGCAACTCCACTTAATTTCAATGGCATTATTTTGCAATATGCATGGTGAGTGCATAACCAAGGTGAGTGAGAGGAGACTTAGTCTCACTGGGCTAGGGTGACCAGAGGTCCCGATTTTATAGGGACAGTCCCGATTTTGAGGTCTTTTTCTTATATAGGCTCCTATTACCCCCCACCCCCTGTCCCGATTTTTCACATTTGCTGTCTGGTCACCCTACACTGGGCTAAACTCTGAAGTCAATGGAGTTATGCCAGCAAAGAATTTGGCCCATTGTCCTCCATACAGCACCAGTGCAGGTACGAGGAAATAAACCTCAGCCCGCAGCATCATTGATTTCAAAACAGTGGTACTGATTTATTCTAACTGGAGATATAGCCTGCTGACTGCAGTGAAGTTACACAAGCAAAACTGAGAGCAGAATTAGCGCTAGACAGAAAAGGAATAGGAGTACTTGTGGCACCTTAGAGACTAACAAATTTATTGTAGCATAAGCTTTCGTGGGCTACAGCTCACTTCATCGGATGCATGTAGTGGAAAATACAGAANAGGGAGAGGGGGGGGGGGGGGGGGGGGGGGGGGGGGGGGGGGGGGGGAAGATAAGCATGGAGAAATTCTCTGATTGATCTCATTTTCTTTACGCACACTAACAAAAGTTGAGAGGGTTTTTTTAAGGTTAATGGAGGAAAAATCATCTCTGCGCATTTGTTATGTCTTTTGTAAATTGCATTGCATGTACATGTAAATAAAGTGGGAGGATAATATATGCAAAGTGCAGTGTAGTCACAGTATGACAAAACTGGTCAATTTTCATTTGATTTAAATTATATGGTATGACACAATACATTTAAAAATAATGTGCAGCACCACATATTTTAAGCAGCATGAAAATTGACCAATTTTGTAATATTTAACATATGGCTTATACATTGTTGAATATGTTAGAAATACATTTACCGTGTATTTTACTAAAAAAAAAAGTGTGTATATTTAGAATGTATATTATATTTTGCTGGCATTTTACCATTCTGGTTGATATTTAATTCATATTTCATTAAAAGAGCTGTTGTAAAGACAAGTTGACTATTGGGAACATATTTTCTGGGCTTTAATAACTACATAATAGATACATATCTCCTTACATAGCTGTTAAACTTACTGCATGAAATTATGCTCTTAAGGTCTGATCCTATGTTCATTGAAGTCAATAGCAAAGCTCCCGTTTACTTTAATGGTGCAGGATCAATGCCCAATTCATAGCAGTGTAACCCCACTGAATTCAATGAAGTTATACTGGTGGTGTAAAGAACAGAATTTGCTTTGCAAATTCAAGTGGTTTAATAAAATGAAGATTTGGGGTTAGATCCTGCATGGTGCTGAGCGTCATTGAAGTGTATAGGTTTTGAAGAAGGTCAGCATACGGCAGGATCAGAATGTTGTCAGCACATTATCATATTTTCATTAAGGCTCTGATTAATGCACATGATTAAAGTTAATCCCATGCTTAAATACTTTGCTGAACAGAGTTGAATGTAAGCACATTATTAAAGTTAAGCCTAGGCTAACTGACACCTAAAAAGACCTTGTCAGGGTATGGTATTCAATTTCTAGAATAATTTTTCCTTTGGTTTTGTAGGTTGGAAATTTACAACTGAAATCTGTTTCATTTTTGCAACTAATGCTATATTCCATGTCACATTTGACATGTGGTAACCGGGCGTGCCAATACATTGCTAAGTCCCATTGCTGTGAAATCTATTTAACATTTCCCAGTATTGTAGGAGATAACACTCATATGTCCCCACTGAATTCCAACATTGCTTCATATTGGACTTATCATGACTTACGGAAACAAAGTGTTGGACTGAAATATACAATAATCCTGAGTGCAATAGTTTCCTTCATCAAAAACACTCGTGAGAACTTTAGTTAATTAGTCTGTTCAACCACAGCACAATCCAATTTAATAACAGTTTGCAGTTTGAGCATTTGTATCCTATAGCAAAGCAAATTATTTATTAAAAATGAAAAGGCACTTGGTATCTCCCGAATAATCAACAATATCATTTTCTAGGAAGAAAGCTGCCTCTCCTCTAATTACAACAATAGGGTGTAATTTAGAAAACAAGTCTCCTTATCTAACTACACTGAGTAACTTCTTTTGTTCTCTGAAAGAGGATAGTTGGGACTAAATCATTCAATTTCCAAGAACTGTCTTGGATCCATCCAATATTTGATGGCCATGGTATGAAACCAAGAGTCTTTTTCAAGAGAGTCCAATTGCAAGTAATAAAGAATGAGGTCTAGACATGGACCAAGCTAGTTTAGAAAAAAAATTGAGATCACAGGGTTTGGGCTCTGAAGTTAAATATTTCACAACCCTCCTTATTTCGAAACAGTGGTAGAATGATTACGGGTAGACTGAAATTATGACTGCGATCTGATGTAGGCTATTATATACACCTCTTTCTGCTGTGGTCATCTCAGCTGGAACATGGTGAATAAAGAAGCCGTAAAACTGGATGTAGAATTTAAGGTGAGCAAGGAAACAATTTGCTTTGTAATGGTCTTTTCTTCTGGTGGCCATCAGTAGCGGCGCCAGTTTTTCCGGCGCCCTAGGCGGCGGAAGGTCCCGCCCCCGAAATGCCACCCCCAACAGCGGCGGCAGAAGGTCCCGCCCCCAAAATTGAACGGACGGCCGGGGCGCTGGCACCCCCAAAATAGCAGTGCCCTAGGCGACCGCCTAGGTCGCCTAATGGGTTGCGCCGGGCCTGGTGGCCATCTATGAGGCTATGACAGTCTCCAGTTCATGTAATCTCAGAATGACATGGCAGTATTGTTAGGGCACAGTGGAGTTGATGAGGGAATGACTAGAAGTGCTAACTCTAGCTAAAAAAAAAAAGGTTGGTCTTTTTTTTAAAGAAATATGGCTTTTTGCGCAACATGAATATTTTGGTGAAAACATATCACAGTGTTTGAAATGTTCTGATTTTTTGACAAAACAATTTAAAATGGACATTTTAAATTTGGATTCTAATCAAATAGCATCAAAATTAACTTTTTTTTTAGGTTTACGGGTTCGGTTTTTTTAGGTTTTTTGTTCCATCCTCTTCCCTTTTTTCCCCTTTTCCTCTTTCCTGGAGGGTGGGGGGGAGGAAGGAAGGTAAAGGGTACAGAAAGGAGGGAAAACAAGCAAGCCAAAAACCCCTTAAAACCAAAGACCTAGTCTTTTTTTATTTTGAGCCCATCTGATTCAAGACTATTTTTTTATTTTTCAATCAATGTTAAATTAAATGTTTTGTTTCTAAACATTTCATCAAAAGATCAGAACAAATTCATTATGAGAAATTTAAAATATTGGGAATCAGAGGTGCCGCACCTCCTTGTTTGAAGTGGTTTCCATTATATCCAGGGTTTACAGTTCGGTTCAATGGCTCTTAGCACCCCCACTATACACATTGTTCCAGCCCCCCTGCTGGGAACAGTGAGAAAATATCATGTTCAAATTTCTTTTCAGAAAATATTTCCCATTTTTTGACCAGCCTGTAGAGGTACTCCTAGTGTACTGGGTGCTTTGATTCTGTAAATGTCTAGTTATATGTTCTTTAAGCAATATAGATGTATTTAATACATCAGAAATTACATTCCATTTGTGCTGTTAGGGGCTGATTCTCTTCTGGTTTACATGGATTTTACACCAGTGCAGCTCGGTTGACATCAGAAGAATGACACCAGTGTACGCAACAAAAGAATCAAGCCCCATGTCTTGTGCTACTCTGCGCCACCCAATCATATGGGACCAGTTCATCTGAAAGCCCACGTATCACTCGCTGATCATTGAAACTGAGGAACAATTGAGCTTCCCTCGGCTTGGTATAACAAAGGGAGAGGGGAGAAAGCTCTTCCAATGAATATTTTACAAAGTGCATCTGTGGTCTCTTCCAGGGGCAATGTTCAACACTCCTTCCTCTTTCCTTAATGGTTTATGAGTCTTGTTCTTGGGTTGTGTGTATTTTATGTTTATGGAGGTGGCGATAGGGTTTACTTTCTCACTGACTCAAGCACATTGCTTTATTGGTGATTTTATATATATATATATATGTAGTTAAGCTGCCCAGATGCCTTTGTCTATTATTATTATTGTTGTTCAATATTCTGAAATTGGGTGCATGCTGATCATTGTGTTCCAAGGGTGGTTAATATTTTGCAACATCAATTCCTGTACGGGCATTTGTTGGATTAAAGGGAGACCTGCCTCTAAAATCAGCTTAGAACTGAATAAATCGATAATTAATGGCCATTGCTTTGCTCTGCGAACATGATTTGCTCATAAAATTGAATTTCAGTGGCGAGTGCCTCCGATATTCCCGTTCTCATTAAAGCACTATTTGGCTATAGTGTAGAAAATACCAGCTTGGCCCCATTATTCTAAAGTTAAATTGAGCCATATGATTGGAATATTGCCCAGAATTAAAAGAAAAAAACAATCATTTTGAAATTAACATTATCAATACCCTAATGCATGTTGAAGGCTGGTTGGGTCTGCCACAGGAAGTGATGCAATAAGGGAGCCCTTAAAACTCACAGTCCTCAAACAGGAAATGTTTTCCTCGAGGAATAGTATACTTGAAAACTGCAGATTACAATTTAATACTAACCAGATTTCTACATTAAACGTGATTTCCGAGAACAATTTGATTTTTCTTTTTTTTTCTTCTTCTTCTTTTTTAAATGATCAAAACTGTGTCCAACCGCAAGCAGCTCCTGGAATGAGCCCGTGGCTGCCTGCAATTTAAATGTCAGACTTCACAATTGCTGAACTACATCAGATTGCTCTCAGAACCCTCTGTCACTCACCACTCGCCTGTCAATCTTAATCTGCTTCTGATGCTTGCACGTTTCAGTATACCTTTACTTCGTTCTCATTGCATGGCGAGACCTCTTCTGAGTGGGGATAGCATGGAGTTGCCCCTTGTGTTATGATGCCGAGGTCGGCTCCCCATTTAATGAACAGTAAGATTCAGCTGATTGGAATAATTCCAGAAACAGCAGCAATTAAACCCTGCTGTATTTCTGGGGACCATAGCAGAACCTGTGATCTCCATTCCGGTGCTAGGGATGGAATGAAGGAAAATTCTCTTGAAGATTTTTTTCTTAGTTGATTGGGTATTTGATTTCCTGGTCTGTCTCCAGCAATATCATGATAATAATTATTATTATTATTTGTATTGCGGTAGTAGCTAGGAACCCCAGTCTTGGACCAGAAGTAGGCGCTGTACAAACACAGAAACAAAAAGACAGTCCCCACCCCAAAAAGCTTACAATCTAAGTAACAATCTTGATGAATGTTGGAGTAACTGTTTAAAGAGTCACTGTACTTCGAGGAGTGATGTGACATTAGGGGGTATCTGTGATTGTTTAGCCTCATATCATCATTCTAGGGACTACCACCTTTTTGAAGCAGGGACAAGTCAGTTCCTCATTAATAAGGTCACGTTATTTTTTGTGGTGAACAGCACTCATGGCTATCAGCACCTACTCTGATAAGAAATTTCAGCATCTATTCACTTCTAGGAGGAAATCTGCTTCATGGTCACCACAAAAAATAACTGGAGCATGTTAGTGGGGAACTGACCAGTTCCTGCTTCAAAAAGGAACCATCTCATACACGCCATCCCATACAGCAAGGAGCCCGTTGCCAGAGATGGTTAACAAAGAGTAATTACAATAGAAGGCTGCTGAAATGATCTGAATATGGTGAAAGTTATTACTATTATTATTTATTATCTGTATTAACATAAGCACCTAAGAGCCCTGCTCATGGAAGTGAACCCAATAGTGCTTGGTGCAGTACAAACACAGATCAGAAAGGAAGACTAGAATCCATGGCTAATAAAGTTGTCATTAGAGAAAGGAATTGGGTGAGGCAGAGGGGCTGACAGAAGATTCCTCAGAGGAAATATTCTGACCTAACAGAAGTTCTCTTTGGAAATGTCTGATTGCTGGACAGTAGTAGGTTCCCTTAAAACTAAAGGCATCTGCTACCAGAGTATGGAGGTTGCAGGACGAAGCAATTCTCTACAGTGCAATCAGCCACTGGCCACTCATGCGGCTTACTGGAGCAAAGGAAAAGATGGGCAAGAGGCATAGTTGGCTCAACTTGATGATTTGGCTGGTAGCCCAAATTCTGCTATATATAAGAGCTTAGGAAAACTCATCTGCTGAGAACCTCTGTCTCTGTGGGTTTCTGAAAGCTTTTGAAAAGGTCGGTGGCCACATGGTAGTCTTCTGTACAGCACACATAAATCATCTTGATTTGATTCCTGGCCCCAGTCTATCACTCCTGTGGCTAAGACACACCCTGAGGGATATGGGAATGGAGTTCCTCACTTTAATTAACCTTCCCAGACAATTAAGGAACAAAACTGGCAAGCTCCAAAATGAGTTCTTGCCATTCCTCCACCACCTTGTAATGGGAGGCCTTGAAGATGGAGGGATTCAAGAGAGGGAAAACAGTGAAGGATATTCTCTGAGCTCCATGGGGATACAGAGGACCTACTAGAGAAACCTCCCCTCTCTGAAGTCAAAATACCTTGTTCCATGGATGAATCTGAATGATCTTCTCTGTTCTCACATTCAGGAATCAAAAATATTGTTCTCCAGCCAGAACTGAAAGGCAAACCAGGAACCCTATAGAGCAACGTGACAATGTAACATTAATCCAACCCTTTGCTGCTGATATGATGGTAATGGAGGGGAAGATTAAGCACAATAATGCCTCCCGTGGTGAGCAATCACTGTACTGTAAATTGTGACTTTCAGACATCTGCTCATTGGAAACATTTACATTGAGACTAAATCCCTCCCAGGTTGCACGATAGCAGCAACTCTGTTTTCTTAGGCTGTAGTTCCACATTTGGCATACAGAACAAAGCCATCCAGAGGCTAGAGAATCCATGAAGCACAGGCTTGGACGACCCACATATTGCCAACAAAGTTGACAAGCCTGCAGGAAACGTTGCCCAAAGCTGCCAAGTCATACAGCTCTTGAATGAACCAGCTTCTCCATGCAAACCTATTGCTTTCTTGAGCATTAAATATTATTGCTCTCCAGATGTGTCATGAAATTCTCCCACTTGTAACAGTGTCTAGAAAAAGGAATATGCAGTGAGACTTCTGGTCCTAGACCATTACTTTTAGCTTTGTTCTGTCCATGTTTAAATCCATATATGGCGCTCCTGTATCTCACTATTCTGTGGGCGATTAGAAGGAGGACTGATGAGGGGCATTAAAGCATTTCAGCTGAAAGGGACTAGTACCTTATTTGCATGTGTCCACATCAGATTCATATACACACGACACTAATTGTCAGCTTTGTTGTCAATTCCAAAGAACGAGGGGACACGGAGACCAAATTAGCTTAAAAGGAAAAGACCACCATTTTTTTTCGTATTTTAAAAATAGGTTTAGTGATCAAGATAGTACTTGATTAAAGTGTAGTAATGGTCCAAGTCTAGCCTGAAATCTAGATTTTGAACATGCCATCTCTGGGGTCTACAGATGCCAAAACTTGCTTTGCCCAATTACAGATAGGGTTTTATTGTGAAATTCAAGTCAGGCTCCAGATTCTGATCCCAACCTACGTGTGTGGGCATACACCCATATACATACACACACGCATGTAGATCAAAGTTTAAAAGAGTGTTTGAGTCCATGGTTTTGGTGTGGGCCAATTTATAATCGTAGTTTGAAACCCTCTCTTATATGCAATCCAAGACTTGATCTGGTCACCTTTTCATTCAAGGAGATGTCAGTTTTCATGGTCATGTGGACCTACTGAGAATGTTTCCTATCTTTACAACATACAGGGGATTCCCAACACAGCTGTGAAAAACCCTTGTTAACACCCTTGTTTCTTTCCTAAAATTGGATGCAATTGCATAATTCCAGTGTGCTCTGCCCTAGTTTTAGGTCTGTGGCTTTGGATAACCACCTATGTGTGCCTATTTTTTTCTAATTAGGTGTCAGGTAACAAGCTGTTCTGAAACAGAATGTACCGGCATGGGAACAGCAGGGATGGAAACCAATGCCAGTAAATCAGGGAGAATTTCTTCATCCTTATCCTTACTTCGACTGCAACATATTAGTTTGAGACGGACGCTAGAACAAACCACAAAGTGTTGCAGCCTGTATCTGTATATACAGTGTGTATGTGTGTACTTTCCATGCTCAAAAGAGCTCAGGAGAAAGTACAAGATATGAGCATTTTATTTTTATCGAGCATTTCTTGAACAAACATATACCTCAGGAGTGAAGCACTCGTTTTGTCTTCCACTGTCCCCAGAAGCTTACGATAAAATAAAAATACATAAAACATACCATTTGAGTCTATTTTATGGTTTTAATCATCTGATTACCAACAAAAAATCATGGGCAATCGGTATAGGGTTGGATCTTCAGCTGGCATAACTTCATTTAGCTCTATTTACTTCTCAGGAACAGGGCTGATCCACACCAAATGAAAATCTGACCTATGTATATTTTTTATCCAACACTTTGTGGCATCCCTTACTGTCTTCCTTAATATATTTACAGTTTCTTCAGTATCATTTTCTGCAGGCGTGGCTTTCAAAGAAAACGGTAAATGGACATTCTTGCCGCAGAAGTAGAGGGGAAAGGAAGAAGAAAGGAGAGATGTAAGGAGGAACAGTCCAGACCCTCCTTAATTAATCACAAGAGATGCAATTTCTAAGTAAAATTAAGCCTGACTCATGATCTCGGGATAGAAATGTCAAGTATCCGGATTTTTTTTTTCAACCTGAAAAAAAAAATCTGGACATTTGAGAATTCTATCCTGAAATCATGAGTTACGTTTAATAATTGTACTTAGAAATCGCTGTCAGCCAGCCCCAAGGACCGGAGCTCTCACTGTCTGCCAGATGTGTGACCTGAGAGCACCTTAAAGACTCAGAAATCGGAAGGGAAATAAAGGGAGCCCGCATTTCATTTAAAAAAATCCTCGTGATTTTTAAGCCAATCTCGTGATTTTTGGGGGGGCTGACTCATGATTTTCCAATGGCAAGAGTTGGCAACATTGAGACCAGTTGGTGAGTCCTGATGCAGGAAACAGTGAAGTCTCTGGGCCATTGTAATTTCCTTAATGGAGGTAGTTGGCACTTAGCAATCATGAAGTTGGGTGAATTAGAGAGAGAGAGAGAGAGAGAGAGAGAGAGAGAGCGGCAGGCCTGATATTTCTCATTGTTACAACTACATGGGTGAAACCAATCATTCCGCTCTCAAATGAACTCACACAGTATCACCCATGGACAAACACTTTTCACGATGTGATCACTCTATATCTGACCTTTCAACACTCATCCTCAAAGGAAACCTGCACAAGGTGAGCCTGGGAACTTATATTCAGAACCCTGCTAGACACAAACAACCATGGACTCAACAGGGACAGTGGTTTTATGGCTCATTACAACAATTTGTAACACACCACACTGCTTGCTACCCTTAGTTGCCCACTTCAAACCCGTTATGCATGACAATCTAACCCTCAATTGCTCGCTTCATTTCAAGTGACTACCTACAACATGTGTTATCTCTTATGCTTAACAATCTGTCCCATCTTGTATTTAGCTCAGACACTCTGATTTCCTTCCCCAGACCTGAAAAAGAGTTTCGTGTAGGCCAAAAGCTTGTACCCTCCACCAACAGAACTTAGTCCAATAAACGATAATACCTCGCCTACCTTATCTCTCGCACTGTTATACTGGCATAACTCCGCTGAAGACAATGGAGACTCATTGGTGTAAAACTGGTATAAAGGAGAGTAGAATCAGACCCACTGCATTTGACTCCCCATTGTCTTGTTGTCATTTACATGAGTGCAAACTGGGGATAAAATGCTGCTGATTGCGAATGATAGCATTTTACAACCACTTTTGTAACTCATGTTGCACTGATGCAAATGACTACATAAGGTGCAGAGCAAGAGAATGAGCCCCTTGAATTTACCCTGAGGCCATTTGTTTTGTAGTTACTTCAAAACCTGTTTCTGCACCTCTTTGTGAGTGTGCAGTTTTTTCTTAGAAAATGTGATCTCAAAAGCCTAAGCAATCAGACCCATAGATATAATTAGGAAAATACCATTTCTGTAATGGAATAGAGGAAAGGATTTAATCTTGCTATCTTAAATCCATGCAAGACTGTGAATTTGTCAAAAAACCCAACATAAAAAGAGAGAGAGAGAAACCCTGAGGGGAAAGCAAGTAAATTTATGAAAGAAAAACCCGTCCTGCCACAGCATCAAAATGATAGGAAATCAATGTCTACAAGTTCTTTAGAATGTCAAAGGGACTTGCAGTTGGGTGTTGTGGCTTTGATTAGCTGGCACACCCTAAGGAATATCACAGTTTGTGAATAGCAAACTTCATTACCATGGATATAAAGTAGCTTATTTTCAGGAGATTAGTCAGTTATCACCGTTTGAAAGTGGTGAAATGCTGATATCCCCAACACTCCTGTGTAAAATGTAGCCATTAAATCTAATTTTTCAGTCAGGGATTTCTGAGTTTCCAAGCAATGCCAACAAGAATTATACAGAAAAGGTTTGGTTTTGTTTTTCAGTTGCTCCCCACCCCCAATTGGGTAGAACATGCTACTTTTTGGTCATGAATATAGATCTAAGAACTTGTTATTGCCTGAAGAAAAAAAATGACTTCCTAATTCTAACAACATTTGAGCAACATCAACCCAGCCAACCCCAACTGGTCATGAACAAAAGATGCTGTGATTGCCAATAGCTGCATTACTGTTGACTGTGTCATTCTTGCCAGGTCTGAAAACGAAGCGGGCCTGGCACTGATCATTTCTTCAGTGGGGACACTTGTCTGCAACTTAGGAAATTGGGGATCAATTCCTGGTTCAGCCCCGGACTTCTTGTTCGAACCTGGGCAAGACACTTACATGCGTCTAACTTACATTAGCCTAACCTCTAATTCAGTTTGCCATCTGTAACATGGGGATAATATTTTTCTGTCTTACAAGGGTGTTGTGAAGGTAAAAGAACACTGATGATTATGAGGTGTTCTATTGTTCAGAGCCTTATAAATGCCGAGATAGACAGACATTGTTCCTTTTCTATGAGTATTGAACCAGCAACTTAGTGTGAGCCATTTAAATGGAGGTCCTGTCTTCTCAGTGGACATCAAAGAATGCACTACCCTTATTGGAAAAAATACAGCTATTAACCCCGTTTTGGGGGGAGCAAAATGATATTTAAATGCAACCCTCCTGACCCCCAAAATGTTAATGAAACATTAAGGAAGAGCAAGGCAATGGAAAGGGAATCTGAACACACCTCTTTCATCCTTCTCCATCACATATCATTAATTAAGCCAATTTCTTTAAACGTGACTTGGTTTTTATTATTAAAAAAAATGTTGCAAATTTGCAGAAAATCGCCCTGGGTGTCAAAGGCTAGATTGTGCAAATTGCACACAGCTCAGAGCAAGGATCCATGTGAAGCCACAGTGGGTTTAAATGAGTTTGGGGAGAGGGCAGAATTCTTCCCTGAGCTCTGCAGCTTGCACAGGTTGCACAAGGAAGTAGACTCTGTAGCTTTCTCCCTCCCCACCCAAGCTCCATCCCCCAGAGAAAGGCCAGCCACAATCTGGCCCAAGGGACATTTTATACATGTAAATGCAGCAAAGCAGTTCTGCAGTGGACTTGCACGTACGTAGCTGCCTATGCATGCTCCATGCATCTTTGCACTTGTCAACTTACGAAACAAATTGAAAGTGACATGCAGAGCATGTAGTCTAACACCAATCGAAGTCACTAGTCCTCACTCAGGGTCAGGAGCGCCGCCAGCTTTTCCGGCGCCCTAGGCAGCGGAAGGTCCAGCCCCCGAAATGCCACTCCCCAAATTCAACGGACTGCCGGGGCGCCGGCACCCCCCAAATAGCAGCGCCCTAGGCGACCGCCTAGGTCGCCTAATGGGTTGCGCCGGCCCTGCTGAGGGTTGTGCCCATGCCAACTTTCAAACTTCTGCTTTGTTGTTGTAGCTCTGCTTAAATAGTGGGGTAATTAGATTTTCAATCAGGAAAGGTATATGATTTTTTTCAGGCTCTGCAAACTCAAAAATAGCTGAAGAGATTTTGCTCAAACTCCTCAGAAAAATTCACCTTTGAGCAAAAGCATGGACAATTTGAGCCCAAGAGGCAGGTGTTTTGGAAGGTAGGTGTGTTGGAAGAAAAGAGAAAGTGTTTTAATACATGTTGGTTTGTCTAAGTGTTCCATTTGAACATTTTCCAAATAAAATGTTCCTTTTTTCCTTGTTTGAAAAGACTTTTTGTTTTGAATTTCAAACTCATTTATAGGGGAAAAAAAGTTTAAAAATTAAATCAAAACAAAACATTTTGATTCATCCAGTCTGTTTTTTGGTGGGTTGGTTCATGAAAATTTTTGAGCTCTTTTCATCCCAGTTCAGGTGGGAAATTTTTTTTTTTTTAATCTGGGAAATCCTCACAGAACGGAAAAAATTGTTTTCCTCCCAACACTACATTGTATCACTATACCTCAAAAGGAATATCCTTTTAGCAATCTAAAATTGTGAGCTTTCCCTCAGAAACACAAATAAGTTTGATCAGATGTTTGAAGAGAAAACAAACCCACCCGGCCCACTCCACAGTAACAATGAAGAAATCTAGAATGTTTAAATGCATTGGGATTGGTGGCTAATTAAAGAGTTTACATAAGTTTGCAATATACAATAAGGGCAAAGGAGGAGAAAGAACATATTTTAGTACTGACATATCAGGAATCATTACGGCTTAGCTGTTACAGGAAGGCAACGGGGAAAAAAAACACAGAGAAACACAAACAAAGACTCATATTACCAGCCCTTTAAATGAAATACTGACCATAGAGAGGTAGTTTAAAGGCTTGGGGAAACAAATTCAGATTTCAAGGATGCAACGATGGTATCATGAGCCAAAACCTCTCATCGATCATTTAGTGGGCACCTCCAAAGGCATGGAGTACATCCAAACCCACTTGCAAAGTCGTTACGGGCTCAGTCCTACAAACACCGGACACGTAGGTAATCCTTGATTACGTGTGTAATCCCTGGAAAGCCACTTAGTCTCCTCATTTCAGTAAAGGCTGCCAAATCATATCAACTGAGCTTCATATAGCAACCATCCGTTTCCCAATATGAAGAGCATCTTGTGTTGTTATTCTTGACCCTTTAGATTTGAGATTTTTTTTAACAACTTGAATCCTTCTTTGCCACAGAGAAATTGAACCCTGCAGTTCTATTCTCTATTTGATGTGTGCGGACTTCTAGCTAGAGCAGGCAATTTAGAAGCCTGCTCCATCTTTCTGTTCCTGGTTTTGTCACTGATTCCCTGGGGGCCCCTGGTCAAATTATTTAACTTATGCAAGCATCAGTTTACCTATGTGAAAAATGGGTGTAACAATACCCATGTCATAGGAATGCCATGAACTTTATATATTTCTTTGTGCATGGCTTCAAGGTGCTTGGATGAAAGTTGCTGTCTGAATCATTACTGGGGCTGGTTGAAATGCTTTTGAATCTGGAAATTTCAATGGCGTTTTTCATCAAAAATTCAAATTTTTTACAAAAGATTGAAATAAAATTTCATGCATGTTTCTCCCACCTCCATTTCTGACCAGCTGTAATTATTATTATAGTAATTATTATTACAGTAGCATGATGTTGTTCAGTGTTAGGCACCTGTATCCATCAATGGACTGGAAAAGTTAGCTTTCTGCTAAAAACTACCTTGAATGGCACAGGATAGTATAGTCCAAGCTCTTTGAAATCCTCCTCTTATGCAGGAAGAGAGGGTCGTTCTTACAGGAGCTCTGTGTTATTCATGGAATTCACTCTGCAGCAAAGGTGGAATTTAAAGTAGAGTAGGACTATGTAGCTGAGATTTCAAAACCACCTGATTGAAATTGGCCTCTAAATCATGTAGACAGCTGTCTATATGTATTGTGGTGGGTTTGAGTAATGATACCTTATACCTGGCTGCAAATGAAATGCCACTGTGAGCACAGTTGAAAAAGTGACGTGTACCACACTGAATCAGTGACTAGGGTTTTCCAGCTCTGTTATGCTTTCCCATGGCATGTAATGTAACTACTGTTGCTTACTCAGGCAGATGGGTGACAGATTCATCTGAGAGACCTCACCAAATAAGACATCTTTTATTCTTTGAAGGATCCACATAGTTAGGGTGACCAGATGTCCCGATTTTATAGGGACAGTCCCGATTTTGGGGTCTTTTTCTTATATAGGGTCCTATTACCCCCCATCCCTGTCCCGATTTTTCACATTTGCTGTCTGGCCACCCTACACATAGTTTGGCAAAAACATTTAACTGAAGTACCTAAGAGCAAGCCAAACCCCAAACACTCCCCAAGCTTTTTTCCTTCTGGCTTTGCACAGTAAATCTTGCCTACAACACACTGCAATGAATATTCATTTTTGGAGACAGTTTCATTAAAAGGTCATTTGTCGATGGAGAGTTATGATTTAATGAGCTTCACCAGCATGGACCATAACTGGCTCATGCTTCTTTTGTTTACTTTGAATGCACTGGTGTATTTATTTGTCAATTCTCTTACCTCTAAATGAAACTTCTGACATTCGGCATTGTGTTTTAGTCTTTGCTAGGCTTATAAGGTAAGTAATAATTTCTTCTGAAAATAGAATAACCATACTATATATAGGTATCCTTATTGTTTGATTGGCAAATTAAAAAAATTGTTTATTAGCCAGTCAAGGGAAATAACTTTTAAATGTACTGTTTTTAAAAACAGACAGTTAAGATTCTTTTTAAATCCGAATTTTGTCAGGGATTATGCTAGTTGCTTTAAAAAAAAACTTGATCCAAATTATCTGCAGACGCAGCTGCATTGATTTCAATGGAGTTTCACCCAGTTACTCAAACATGCAATTTGGGCCCTTAACTTAGTGTACGTGTTCATTTGTAAAGACATTTTTTAAAGAAAAATATTGTTCTAAAAAATGACTATAACATAATTTTTATTAGACTGTGGAATTCCTTCCTTTGGGAGTGCTGGAAGCACTCTTGCTTTTGGACATTTAAACTGGACTAGATTAAGTGCTGGTGAATATACTTTAGGAAAGAATCTGACATTAGCTGAGATTGTAAAGGATCACCCAGTGAGGTATTGTCTATATCCAAATTCTTTGATTCTCTGGAATTAAAATGTCCTTTGTTTACATTATATATAGGGCTAGATTCTCATCCACTGCAAATTGGAATAACTGCAATGACTTCAGTGAGGCTATGTCAATTTACACCTGCTGAGGATCTTATCCATAATCTTGTGATATAATTTCAGCCTAATACAGTCAATTATATTTCTCTAAATTTGATATTTGGGGAAAAAATCAAAATGTGCCTAACATTTGGATTAACCTCCATCACCAATCATCATCCTCATTTAAGAAGAAAATCTTCTTTGTTGATGAACCATTCGGATATCTTTAAACGTAGAGATCAGCATGAACCCAAACCCCAGCTAGGCACATCCCCAAACCATCTGGGAATTTGAAATGGCTCTGAATTTTACAGGGGGAGTGGGAAGGAGCCGTTCATATGTTGGGGAATCAGTGCATGTGGTAGGCAAGTGAGGAATCAGAAACCTTGCTGGGGAAGAAGCTGGTGACACACTGAGGGAGCCATGGGAGTTGGAAGAGCCTTCCACAACCATTTCCAAACCACACAGAAGGTTCGGATTCATTTTTTAAAGGAGTAAAATTCACGTCTTAATAAGCGCTAACATAAATGGCTGACCTTATTCCTATGGTGAGTGCTATCCTGAAATATCTTTGTTACTAGGACCAGATCCTCAATGGTGTCCCAGATCAATGGGACTTCTTCACACAGCGCACAGTCAACTTGTGGAACTCCTTGCCTGAGGAGGTTGTGAAGGCTAGGACTATAATAGCGTTTAAAAGAGAACTGGATACATTCATGGAGGTTAAGTCCATTAATGGCTATTAGCCAGGATGGGTAAGGAATGGTGTCCCTAGCCTCTGTTTGTCAGAGGGTGGAGATGGATGGCAGGAGAGAGATCACTTGATCATTACCTGTTAGGTTCACTCCCTCTGGGGCACCTGGCATTGGCCACAGTCGGTAGACAGGATACTGGGCTAGATGGACCTTTGGTCTGACCCAGTACGGCCGTTCTTATGTTCTTATTTAAATCCCTTTGGGGATCTGAGCCCTACTGAATACAAATGGGCCATATTCTGCTCTCAGTTACACCCATGTCACCCCACTGGAGTCACACGGATGTGATCATGGAGGGAATATGGCTCAGGATGATTACTTTTTTATTAGAGTTCTTCATACAAAGCATTAAGATGTATTTTGCAGACAGAGGCAAATTAGACAGATCAGATGCTTTTGGTCCTCAGTCAGCAAAGCACTTATGAGCAGGTGCTTAACTTGAAGCACTTTCTCAAGTCACACTAAAGTCAATGGGACTGTAAGACATGTAACTTTAAGAATATATTTAAGTAGTTTGATGAATAGGGATGGCTTGCTGAATTGGGGCCTTGGAAGTTGTAGATTGCAACTTTCATTTTATATGCCATGTTTTCCCCTTTCTGCCTGTATGAAAGTGCAAGGAGGAGATATGTATGATACATGCTTTAAGGAAGACACAAGGTCTTATGTATCCAGCAACATTACTGGAGATTTTTTACTAAATCCCTCTTTTTAACGCCTTATGTATGGTATGTCACATGCTTTCTGTATGGCAAATATTGTCAATGTTTGCTTTCCAATTAGGTTGAGGGGCATCCGGAATTTGAATATGGGCCAGAGATTTTTTTTTTCTCCAATGCCTCTCTTTCTTGTTCTCTCTCTAACAGAAAGAAAACAGTGAAAATAGTAAAACAAACAAGAAGAAACGATCTGCCGGGGTGGAGTTCTTCCTTTTTCCATCACAGACATTTTTTAGAAAAACATGCTGAAAATGTTCGACATCCATTTGTGGGAATCTCTATAATTAGAGTTAATAAAAGGACATGTCAAGTCCACCTACCTTGCAAAAACAGAGATTCTTTTATAGCTCAAACTTGATAGCTTTAACTTGTTCTTCTGATTGGCATCTGCAGAGAAATTATGATTAGCATGTGATATGCATACTGTATATGTAGTGTGTGTGTGTGTTTCTATAGGTATATGCACATTCTCACCCATCTCCTATGAGGATTCCTTTAATTAAACAACTCCAAGTATCAAGGACAGCTAAAGCATTAAAGTAAAAATATCTATGTGAAATGAGTTAGTGCTCTCAGTGCAATTCCCAGTGGGCATGTGTCTACATCAACATAAGCCATCCACCACAACTGGCACTAATTAGCACCCCTGCTGACAATCTCAGCTGAGAGGCCATGGGCTACAGAGACTCTCAGCTTTAAATGTGATCCCTGCGGGACTGCTTGAGGTACAAAGGTAGACAGTGTTGGGGCAGCCTGCACTGCTACAGTTTGTGCTTTGTGGATAGCTATAAACTTCTCTCTAAATTCAGAGTGAACCCAAACTTTCTATGGCTCAGAAAATTTCCGTTCTTGGGTTTTTTCCTCTTAATAGTCTTCATTTCTATGGTTGTCTGATTCTGGAGCAAGACCTTGAGGTAGGGTTTTCTTGTGAGCTGTCCTTCCCAGGTATGCATGCCCCCCGAGGCTTATATAGATTAGTGCTGGTATGAAAAAAAAAATTATAATTGAAATTTCAAAAAGAAATGGAAAAAATTGATACTTTTCTTTTGCCAACATTTTCCATTTTTAAACAAGCTTGAGGAGGTGTTAGATATGTAGCTTCCTTTCAATAGCCACTATTCCCCATGTTGAGCAGAAACAGGCAAACTGGTATGAATAAGAACTGGCCAGAACCTTCACCCAAAGACCAAACCAAGCAAAACTCAGAAATGTTTTTGAAAAATGTTCTTATTTCTCTGAACGTCCTGGTTGCTGATGATACAGAGAATGGTCTCCTTGTGATATTTTAGTTCTGCTCATTTTTGTATTTCTCATTCATCTAAAACATGGGGAATGCTGGAAGTCTTCTGAGAAAGTCACGATCCAAGAATCCACAGTTTAATCCGAAGTCTTTCTCCATATTTGTGGGGGTGTGTGTGGGGGAGAGGGGGAGGTGTTTGAATAGGTATCTATCAAGTGAATTATCAAGCCGTTAGAAGGACATCCATCACTAATGCCTACATGACGATATATCATCCGCCATAAACTCCCAGGTCATTACTTCAGCTACATAGTACATTACTATTAAATAATAAACAACAATTGTACCAGCCAGATCCTCAGCTGGTGCACATCAAATTAGCTATTTTGAAATAAATGGAACTACAACGATTTATACCAGCTGAGGGTCTGACCCCAAACTAGTACCAAATTGAGGGCCAGATTCTCAGCTGATGTAGCTCCATTAATTTCAGACTCAATTAATTTCAATGGAGCTATGTTGATTTACACCAGCTGAGACTCTGGCCCCAATCTGTGAGACAAAGTCCACAATAGAAAAGAGAGCGGGGGGCTGCAAGGGGAGGGAAAAGGGAAAAGGCTCAGTTGCCCAAAAAACCAGAGCAGTTAAATAGCAGACGGGGAGGGGAGGGGGCTTGTTTTAGTCTTTTGTGGGCCGAGAATGTTAATTTCACTTTACTGGAAATTGATGGGTGTGATTTGCCATTATTTTCCGTTTCCTGGTGACCTGAAATAAAATATGACAGCAGTCCATATTCCACCAGCTTTGCTTAAGCGCTAGGTGTTTATACTGCCTTCTGTAAACACACCTTGCTTTTCCAACTGCAGAGAGAGAGAGAGTAGGAGAATATTTGTGTGTCTATTACAGAGAGAGAAAACCTGTGTATTCAGTGAATCATGGTCTTGGAATGGAACATTATTGTCAGCTCAGCCTTCACAAACCAGACGGAGGTTTAACAATGGGCACAAGTTTCGCCACAGAATCATCCAGCTGTAATAGAACTAAGGCGGTGGTCACTCAGTCTGTTAGGTCATAGCCCACATCGAAATATTATATATTCCACCATATGTAATAACATTAATATTGCACCTTCCAGCCCAAACCATGCACAAAGGAGTTGATTCACCCACCACTGAAATGCAGCCAATGGCCGAGGTGGAAGGGTGCGTGGGTGGGAACCAGCTTAGCCAAGCGGCACACGTCGCATACTGCACAACAGTGGGAGGTGAGGTTCCTTTTGGCCACGGACACCAAAGCAAATCCCATGGCTTACCAAAAGTGGCATGGACTCTTTAATGGCTGCACTGAAGAAACAGGACCTTTGCTTTTAATGTGCTATCCAAAAGGTCTTTCACTACACAGTGAGCTGTATGGAATTCAATTTCTCTACCACAGAAGGATGAAGGGCTGACTCTGCTCTGCCAGGATGTTAAGCTGTGGTTCCAGGGAATCTACAGGAGGTATTTTGAACCTCATGTTTAGACCACAAAGCCCTGCCCTCTGATATCTGTATGAAATACAGACTCAGCAGCGCTCATCACACTTATTTTTAAAACACATATGGTAACGTTGCCAAACCATGTATGGAAAGGATCTGTACAAAGGAGGTATGTACTACCAAATAATCCTGACAATTAATAGCACTGTTCTGTGATAAAACACCTCTCCTCCAAAGTTCTGAGCCCTTTGAAAGCACTAGACAGCAGCAGCTTCATGGTATAGGGCATGGAAGCCGTTTGGTATCAACAGACATTCACAAGCCTTAGAGTGAAAAAGGGAAATGAAATGTGTTTCCTTATTGTATTGAAACCAATGGGGAAATGGATCAAGAAGAGGTCTCTCTCCTGTGCATTCAAATACTTCTCAGAAAGTATGTTGGCATGTTTAGGACCTTATTCAGCAAATCAGTTAAGCTTGTGCTTAAGACTCTGTGAAATCATGGAAGTGTTTGGGACTTAACATGAGGTTAAATTTAAGCACAAGTCATCCCATCTCTGTTCAGGAAAACACTTCAGCACATGCTGAGCTGAGGCTTGGATGTCCATGAAGAATACAGGATTTGGGTATAAAGGTTCGTTAAAATCATGGGAACTCTAGAGGAAGGATGTTACCGTGGTTAGAAAACAAGCCCACTGACTTGCTATGGGACCTTGGGCAAGTCCCTATGGGTATGTCTACACTACATCTGGAGCAAGCCACCCAGCACAGCAGTGGCAGCACAAACCCTGGGCCCCATAAGTACATACTCGAGGCTGCTAGCATGTGCCGCCATTGCCCCTGCTACCATGGCTACACTCCTATTTTTAGCATGCTAGCTGAGATGAAACCTAGCACAAGTATGTCTCCATGAGCTGGTAATCACACTCGGAGCTCAAATTGTATGTGTAGCCTTTGTACCATGCCGTTTGCATAGGTTAACCTCTGGTAGGTGCTACAGAACACCTATTGTAAGTGTCAGAGTAGCAGCCGTGTTAGTCTGTATCCACAAAAAGAACAGGAGTACTTGTGGCACCTTAGAGACTAACAAATTTATTTGAGCATAAGCTTACGTGGCCTACGTTTTAGGCCATAAAGCTTATGCTCAAATAAATTTGTTAGTCTCTAAGGTGCCACAAGTACTCCTGTTCTATTGTAAGTGACCATCCAAAACTGTATTTCAAACTCAAGTTATTTACACAATCATTGCAAAGTCCATATACATTGTTCAAATTTGCAAAATCCCTTCAGATAACTTATGAATTAAAGGCACTATGGGTAACCAAATTCTGTTGGCCATGTCTATGTCAAGTTATGTGTGTTAGTTCTTTAGCAATATTAGCACTTACGTTTAAAGGGGTGAGCTGAAGAAAACCTCTCGGTGTGATAGAAATGTTCTGCATACTAAATTTTGGTATGCTATGAACTAATACAGTCAAGCACTGGAGGGTTGTAAGCTCTTCCACCTTCTGATGTAAGTTAACTGAACCAATCTGCCACTATATGGGATATTTTTCAAATTAAATGAGGATTATGGGCCTGATTCAAAGCCCGTTGAAGTCGACGAGGACTCTTTCCATTGATTTCCATTAGCTTTGCATCAGAGCCCGAGACGCAAAGAGATCCATAAATTGACAGCTCCAACCAGATGGCATGTACAAGTTTAATGTGGCTCCCAAGAGCTTTATATTCAGGGCCAGACTTCAGAAAAATTTGATGGGCATTAGAGAAACATCGTAAAGTCAATATGAGCTCACAGAAGTTCTCCTGTTGCTGCTTGCAGATAACACAGGGGGAGGGAGGGAATGGGAATATGAAAAATAAAATGGATTCTGATTTAAATATTTCAGCACGTAGGATCTTAGCAGGATTCTCCAATTACATTCTCTTCAGCACCAGCCATTTTATCTTCATGTCAACACATCAGGGTGCCGTACCAGACTTTCAAATTAAAGACCATTTTCATAACCTCAGCTGTGTCTCAAAAATAGGCGATTCCTTATTTAATGGGGGGGGGGGGGGGGCGAAGCAACATAGACACAAATTAATCTTTTTTTTTTTTTTGCATATATGTGTGAGTGTGTGGGAAGGGTACATACCTCTTGCTCTAACATTGCTTGTTCTGAACAGTAAATTGGAATTCTCGCCACTTCCGAAGTCAGGGATTCCTCCAGACTTTTTTGAAACTTGACGAGCAATTGCCTTGGTACCCTGAGCACAGGTTTGCAACCCCAATGTGTGATAAATTAGACCTTTCACTGTGAGTTTTTCCTGGCATGGGTACTAGAACAACCCTCTGAATAGCTACTACTGCTGAATCTTAAAATCTCCCTGGCTTGCTTCTCAGCCAAAACTTAAAGCTACAGTCCACTAGAATTTGGCAATGTGCAGTCATCTGTAACCGTATCTTTTTTATAATAATCATGTTTATTAGTATTATACAATGCATTATAGGGTCTCTCTTCAGAGCCAAGGAACTATCTCTGTTACAGCAGGACATATAGCTCAAGTAATTGTCACAGGTTTTTCAAGCAGCTGTTAGCCAAACTCCAGCAATGTGGTCCAGGGAATGGTGTACTGGACTGAGACTCAGGAGATATGGATAATATTCCTGGTTCTGCCACTGACCTGCTATATGGCCTTGGGCAAGTTTCTCTGCCTCTGTTTCCCCTCCTAGCCTTTGTCTATTTAAAGTGGATGTGTGTTGGCACAGCGACTGCCTCTTACCAGGTGTTAGTACAGCTTCCAGGATTCATTTGGGTCCTCTAGGTGCTAACATAATTAAAACAATAAATAATCATCGTCAGTCATTTCCTTTTAATTAAGAGGTATTCCATTAAAGGATCTCAAAGGGGAACTCATATGCTTTTCTTCAACAAAAAGAAAAAAGGGTTAAAATGCCAAAGATTAAGATCTGTTTGAGATCTCAAATCAGTAACAGACTACAGAACAGTTTCCAACATCATTGACTTAGAATGAGATGAAGGATGAATTTGGACTTATGTATACACTGTAGATTTACAAAAAAAAATGTTTTTAAACTAAGAATTTAAAACAGAGTTTCCCCCTTGATTTTCCAGTCAGGCACTTGAGTTCCAGCTTCTGGGTTTCCACTAGAGCAACTAATAAAACCGCAACTATCTAAAGTTGCCTGCAATGATTTCGGAATGAATGGCCATGGGATCAGCTGTTCCTGGAGGAACATAAGACTTAGACCTTGCATCTTGGTAGCGTAAGGAGTAGAATCCTGCCATATTGTGTGGTTTCACATGACACAAGCCTGTGCAAATGTTTTCATCAGGGCACAGTCGGTTTCTGATTCACATGAGAAGAGTGTCACTGTGAGTGTTGAATTCAGTTGAACCCAGTATCTCAACTTTCAGCTGTTTTCTAATCCAAATCAGAAGAAGCCACAAATAGTGTATGATTTTGATTCCTATTTATAAAATGGATCACTTTACCCACCACATTCCAGACCTTGGGGAACATTTTGTCAGACATAGTCTGACTTTCACTTAAGACACAAAGTCAAGGCACTAGGCAGGTTCAGTACAATTCCCTTTTAAAATGAAGGTTATTTGACTGTTCTCCTTCATGTACTGGAGATAAAACTTCTTCTGTATCTTTGATTACTATCTAATCTGTCTTTTGGCATCTGTCTACATGCCTACCTGCGTTAGGCAAGGGGATGAAAAACATGAATTTACTGCATTTAACTATTTAAATGGCTACCATGATATTTGTAATAATTCTTCAATCTAAATGTAGAGAATAGCATAAAGAGCAACTGCTAGATTTTAAGGGCAGCCAGCTTATCTGTCTATGTATGGTATCTGGGCCCTATTCCAACAAAGCACTTAACCAGACGCTTAACTTCAAGCGCCCAGTAGGTCTATTGGCTTCAGTGGGAGTACTCAGGTGCTTAAAGTTAAGCATGTGGTTTCTGGACCTCGTAGAGTGCCTGATATCTAGGTGCGAAACTCTAAAAACAAAATGTTTATCTAATCTGTCTGTGTGTTTCTAACATGTCTGGCACTGTGTTATCCAGATGCCACATAGAAAATTAAAAGTATAATCACATCTGTCCACTAAAGACTCATCTTTTATAACCCTCCCTCCCCCAACAGCAGGACCATATTCAACAATAGTTAAATTACAAATAAATATTTTTATATAGCGGAAGCCACTGTTGCCTAGTGGGTAAAGCACAGGACTAGACCTCCAAAGACCTGGGTTCTATTCCTAGCTCCATGACCAGCCTGCTGGGTGACCTTAGGCAAGTCACTTCCCTTCCTTATGCCTCAGTTTCCCCATCTGTAAAATGAAGATAATGATCCTGACCTCCTTTGTAAAGTGCTTTGAGATCTACTGATGAAACGTGCTATAGAAGAGCTAGATATTAATCATCATTATTATTTTATTTTTTATCAAACTCCCAGTCAACTGTCTGCATCCAAGCATTAAGGTCTTTCTTCTTATTAATTGATTATTATTTCGCTAGCATCCAGATGCCCCATCACACATACATGTAACAAGAAGATCATTGCTGAAGAGCTTACAATCTGCTATCTGTTGACCATGTTCCAATTCTTGTTTCTGCCAAAATGGTGTTGGATACTATTATAATCATGGGCCTCTCCTGAGCGGACACTGCCAATATGGCATCTCATTTTGTTTTAATCTGCAGTCATGATAGTTTACTCTTATTCTGGCACTTTGGGTAGGATTCATGCACTGTTACCTTGTTTTCTTTTCACAGAGCTGTCCATGTTTTTTTCTAAAGGAGGCATTTCATGTAGAGAGATCTTCTTGTTGGATTTCTTGAAGAAGGGAAACTGAAGGACACAGATGCATATTCAGAGATAGATAGATAGATAGTGTTTGTATGTGTGACACACACACACACATTCAGATCTGCCCTATTAATAAGGTACATATACACACCTCCAGCTGTGCTTGCAAACTTCTCGATCTAGAGAGTTTATTGTAAAACTCAGGAATAAGGATAATAATTAATAATGGAATTTTCAAGCCCATATCTCATTGACATTCAGAGGGAGTTGGACATGCCTAAGTTCCTTAGGCTCCTTGGAAAATCACAGCCTAAGATTTGAAGAACTCTCACTCACTCAAATGTTTCACACACCTTTTCATAACCGCTCTCTGCTGCAAGTAGAAAGTCTTGCCAGGCTCCATACTGACTGAGGTTTCAGCGGCAATAGCCTCTGTAAATGAGGGAACAAATATGCAAGAAAGTGAATACAGCCAAAGAAATAAGTATTAATCAGTTTACTGTTCTCCTTGTGAAATTTTAAGCATGGGGGAGAGGGACATCAAATATGTAAAATCCTGACCAGCCTTTGAATCCAGGATCATCCTTAAAACTCCCAAAGATTGGTGGGGAGGGAGGGTTGTCTGTTCCCCTCAGTGTCTGGTTAGAACTTTTCTTACACACCTGTTTGGATAGAGAACTCCATTCCTTTCCCCTGAGCCTTTTTGGGTAGTAAAACCTGCTGTCACTCATTTTTTTTAAATAAATGTCCAGGTGATCATTCCTTTTGTTGTCACCATCGTATCCAAAAACCTTCACCTGCCATTCTTTTGCCACTGTGGAGACACCTCTAGAGAAGATAATGCATTTTTTTTCTCTAAGAGATCATTTGTATTTCATACAGTGAGCTCTGAAGCAGAAAGAAATTGTTCAGAACATCAGGTGCAGAGCCCAATTTTAAAACATGGGCACCTAAAGAGAGTATCTACATCCTACATGCTCAAATTGGCACTTGGGCAATTAAATACCATGTGCAAATTGTATCTGTTATTATTTACATTACAGTAGCATTTCCAGACCCTATTTGAGACCAGGCCATCTTTGAGCCAGGCCCTGTACAGAATAGGGAATTGAGAGAGTAAGCAACTTGACCAAGGCCAAACACAAAGTCAGTAGCAGAACTGAGAACTGAACATCAATCTCCTGAGACCCCATCCAGCATCCTTTCTCCCTAGAGGCTATGCTACATGTAGGAATTGGAGGACTGTAATAAACTTTTCTTGTTAAGATAACAGGAAGTTGTTTGTTTATCAGTTATGTAGCACTGAAGTGTTGATCCAAATATTAGGCCATCAGTTTGAGAGAATTATGTCTGTTATATTCTGGTTGCCATTCAGCTTATACAGCAAAATCTCAGTCAATATTCTTTACTCATACCATACCTGAAACTCCAATGGCCTATCTATTTAAATTATCTAGGTTAATCTACCTAGCACCTTCAATGGTAGTTCCATATCTCAATAGTAGCTGGGTGTGAATGGGAGTTCTGTACACTAAATGAGTGCAGGATAGTCCACAGAGCAGCGATCTGCAGGGCTACTAAGAGATCTGCAATGTGAAGTAGAGAGGAGAAATTTATCTTAGGTGAAAAAATGACTGTGTTGTGCTGGGATAAAGGACTCTGGCACGGAGGGGTTTAAAATCCTTGCCCAAAACAGCTGATCACACCCACACTTTATTAACAGCAAGTGAATTTCCAGGTGCTTTGCAGAGGAAAACAGATTAACCTTATTGGCCACAGGCAGCTGATGCCCTGAAGTTTGGGATATATAAGCCTGCAGGAAGTGAGACAACAAAGGCTAGATATCGGGAGGGAGAGGGGGTTACTTTCTCTTGACTTTTAGCCTTTGTGATAGCTGAAATGAGCCTTTTTTTCAGGGGAGCTCTGGCTAAAGCAAGCTTTCTATCTTTATGTCTGAATTTTAATGGGGCAGGGTAGAGATATATTTTTCAAATATCTCTGTTGAAAAGCACACTGAACAATTGCTTCATCTCTATCTAGGGATCCAGGCTTGTAACTCCCCTTTTGTGTGTACCTTCTCTCTGCTGCCATATGATTCCCTGGAGATAAATAAAGCTTGCACCTTTCCAAGAAATACACTTTTTAAATGTTACATGCATTTCCCCTCTGAAGTCTCTACTCTTGATATAAGTTTAGACTCCAGGTCTGGATTTGTTGTTGTTGAGCAATGAACCACAGAGCGTTAACACTGTAAGAGTTAATAAGAGGAAGATATTATCAAATTTTGCTTATTTCTATAATGGCAGAAGATGAGGGGGCTGTAGTTTAGTTTATCTGCATGGGAGGAATTATGTGACCCATAAGCACTATGAAGAGTCATTGCCTTGAAAGTACTTTGCATCAAGCTGTAATTATCTTTCTAGCAACGGAAGACAAGGAAGAGAACCAAATAAGTTACTTTATATTCTTCTTCATAGAAACCAATACATCATCACTTCAGTGATATTATTTATAAGGGGTTTTTTTTTCTTATTTTTCAAGCACAGAAAAAAATTCTTGCCATGTTTTAGGAACAAAATGAGTATTTTACACACATACCAATACCTCTCTGGAAAGCACTTAAATTTACAAGCTGTTCGTAAATTTACTGACAGTTGGCAACACTGCATCCAACATAGAGGAACCCTTTTGGAAAACAGATCTATTGCAAATAATATATATTGCCGCTTAATCTGAGAGTGTTTTAACTCAAAGTAGTTTTAACAAACATGTTAGCTAATATATTTTTTAAAACATTAGTTAACCAGGAAAGATGTTTCAGTATCTAAAAAGATGGGTTTTAAAAAAATTTAAATAAAGAAATATAAACATTGAAAAGACCAGAATTCATAATGTTGCCACATTGGAGAAAAGAGGAAATACCTTTTGGAGAAAGATCCTTTCTTATTAATGCCCTTTCTGGATATTTGAAGAGTTTAGATATACTCTAGGTATTATATATTTTGTGCCATATTTCTATGCAACTCTTAGACACATAACTGGTGACTACATATGAATATACGGATTAAATCCTGCTCCATTACGATCAATGCTAGTTTTCCCATTGTCTTGTTTGGGAGTGGGCATAAGCTCATATGGCGAGAAATAGAAATATGTCTATTCATTATTAAATAACTTGAGCTTTTATAAATTGTGTTTTTGAATTTACCGGGGTTGCATTTTAATAAGATACCTGAAAGCATTAGTCTACAATGTTGTAATATTTAAAATAGAGTGACCCTGGCTCCCAAACTATTTGCAGATATCCCATATTTCTGTGACATGTGACGTACAATATATTGTATTTGTATTAGCTGGGAAGCTGATGCTAAACTGTAACAGCACAAACCAGATGTGTATGCACATAGCTAGTGACAAATCAGCACATTTTTAAAATTCCCTAATGGTTATCGTCACAGCACAGGGAACTGAAAATGGGATATGAAGCCTTTCTCCTCTTGATTCCTTTTTTCAAATTCAATCCAGGCTGACGCTGACTGACGTTGTTGCTCTTTGTGGTTTGTCTGAAACATGAACGTATGACGTCAGCAGGAGGAGCAGCAGGCTGCAGGATAAGGGCCCTCATTTGGCAGTGTTGTTAACTCTTGGGATTTCATCCTGAGTTCTTGCAATAGTTCATGGCATTCTTCAACCCCCAGCTCCCAGAAGCCCGTGAGTGTGTAAGAACTTCAGCTTTCATTTTTCAGTACTTTTTGGAAAGACAGTTTCTATCCCTCATCATTGCAGAGAAAACTTTTAAAACGTAACCACTAAGGGGATTTGCCCAGAAGCAAATATGAAGCACCTACAGATTTTTGAATGTATGGTATTGGTAACATTAGGGTGATCAGACAGCAAATGTGAAAAATCGGGACAGGGGGTGGGGGATAATAGGAGCCTATATAAGAAAAAGACCCCAAAATCGGGACTGTCCCTATAAAATCAGGACATCTGGTCACCCTAGGTAACATGGATGTGGTAGCTTTTCACTTCAGTTGCCGGTGGAGAGGTGACCAGATCACAAACTGCCCCAAAACTGTCAGCTTAGCTTTCTTAGCAGACAGACAGGTCTTGAATGGACCCCGGTTCATATGGTACATGGTTGAGGCCATGCACAAATGTTTTATTACAAAGGTGAACTGTAAATGTATTTTTCAACGGTTAAAATCAGTTTCTCTTCAAAACTCACTGTTGCTTATAATACTCTTTGCAGACGTGAAAAGGAAAAGTGATTCCTTACCAGGCTGTCTTTGTCCACATGTCCACACCAGTACATTTATTGTTATATGGCTGCTCCTAAGATACTAGCACCAACTGACTGCTTGCCTGCTTTGAGTAAAACATTATTTGGAGCATTTGTTTTGAGCAAACGACACAGCAAAATTATGCAGAGGCTGCAAACTACACAAGAAAAGGGAGGGAGAAGTCACTTTTAATCTCTAATAAAAATGACAATGGTTACTTTTCACTTTCCTTCTGAAGCTCTCGGGTTGCCTTAGAAACAATAATAAGTTAGGCTCATAGTACCCCTGGTAGTTAGATTTGTAAGACTGGGATAGTAGCTACATGTGGGGAAACTGAGGCACAGCATTGTTACGGTGGTACACAATCAAGATCAGAGCCCCATTGTAGGAGGCGCTGCACAAACACATAAGAAGTCATAATTCATGGCCTATAGAGATTAGACAGCTTCAATGATTTACCCAAAGTTATTCAGGGCTTGATCCAAAGTCAATGGAAATTTATCCATTGACTTCATCAGGCTCTGGAGTAATCCACCGGTGATTTGAAAATACAACTTAATCTTGCGGTTCCTGGTCATTTGCTTTAACAAATAGACCTTGCTCCTTTCATACAAGGGAGATGATACAAGGTGCCAGACATGTTATGCGATGGACCAAGCATTAAAGCAGTTTGTTAAAGCAGTAAAAGCTAATACTTACTTCGTTTGCATGGTCCGGATTGCCCAGTTCTCCCTCTGTTCTCTGATCCCAAGCTCATGGCTGAATCTGGATGCATTTCCCTTTTGTTATCCTGGAAAAAAGGAGCAGTGTCTTCCCATAAGCCTGGAGGGAGGAAGAAAGACCTGAAGTAAGCAGAATGCAGCCCCACTGGGCTAATTCGAAGGCCTTGCCTGGAAAGGGCTGGGAAACATTATATTGCTTTTGTCTGGCCCTAATGAAAATAAATGAGGGCTTCAATTTAAAGTAGTTACTAAAAATTTGTTCTTTCCTCTGCACTAATTCTGAAACCCACTTGCAGTTAATTAGAGCGATTCCAGCACGCTCTCGCTGTGCCGTGCTAGTGTAAACAACGGCCATCTGAGTTTCATTACAATAAAGAAATAAAATAAACAGTGGTCCAGAAAACAGTAGTTTGGGCACAGCTCGTTACAGCACCGTGCAGTTAACATTCTTTATGCAGTCTTGGGAATGGTAAGGGGAGAAGGTAAGGGGGCTCTATCCATGTTTCTATCCTTGTTTCAGTAGGAAAAGTGTTTTTTAAAGCTAGGTATGCTCTGCTCTGCTCAGCTGTTACACAGCTCTCTAGCGTTCAAAGGATGGTTCACAGCTGTATTCTTTTCACTGGATTCACCCCGTCTTCTTGAGATAAGCGTGGAGGCTGTTCTGGCTTTCAATGCAGTGATCTAGGAAACGTTCTTGCTGCTTCTAATTCAGTAGCCCGCTAACAGCATTTAGGCTCTGACCCTGCGCCCCACGCAAAGACCTAGAGAAGTACGAAACACAAGCTTTGTATTCTCTGCATTTCACAGTAATCATTTTCAACGGTGGTGCCTTTCAGGGAAGGATCACCAGGCACCTCACAGACATTGTCTCACGTGAGGCAGGCAGCCATTATATGCATTTGCCAATATAGAAGCGGAGGTACAGAGAGGTTTAAAGGGCTCAGATTTCAAAAGCAAGCCTCTACTTAAGATGTCCAACATGAGGTGCTGAGGGCCTAAATTTTACAGGTGCTGAGGTTCCTTGAGATCCAGGTTTCTGGGCTGACCCTCCTCCTTCCCCATCCCCTACTAGCCCTGATGGAAGAATTTGGAGCGTGCTCAATGAGGGAAACCTCACAGCATTTTCACATCTCTGCTAGTTCCCTCCCGCACATTTTTCCACGGGGAGCAGATAGAACCCAGTCTCACAGCACAGTCGTGTTTCCGAGCTGCTGGCGGGGTATCCTATCAAGATATAATGAGACAGAAGGTCAGTTTCCTCCACAGACAAACTCTGTGCTGCTTTGACCCTTCTGAGATTTGCTCGTCATTAAACACAGACAAACGGACTTTGAGCCAGCTTCTCTTTCTAGCAGTACTGGTCTTCTCTTTATCTATCCACAGAGCTTGTTTTTACACTCTCCTTTCCTCTCTCTCCTATCTATTTTCAGGTGCGCTGTTTTGTTCCTATATGGTTTTGGCTCTGGTACACTTATGGTTATCACTAGACATATTTGTATAATTCAGTAGATACTTTGCACCACCTCCAAGGCTGTTGAGTAGGGGAAGGCCTTCTGTTTGAAGATAAAATATAATAATAATAATAATAATAATTAATAATACTTATATAGGACTCTGGTCTGAAAGAGCTTTACAAAGGGAAGTAAGCATCGTTATCCCCATTTTACAGATGGGGAAATTGAGGCTTACAAGGTGAAGTAACCTACAAAAGGTCACCCAGTGGTCGAGCCATGTCTTCTGAGTCCTACTTTAGTGTGCTAGTCTCCAGGGCACATTACCACATTTGAACAACATGGGAATTCGGGAGAGGAAGGGGGGGAATCACAAGATGGGCTCAACTATGAACAAACTGAGAAGTCAAGAGTCACCAAATTTATGATCATATCCCCATTCCACTGACCTTTACTTTAGGAAGTTTTGGTCGGACAGCAATAAAAACAATTTATAATGCCTTCACTTAAATAACACCTTCTGTTCAACGTGTTTCGCAAATAGTTATGAATTTAACCATCTAACCCTCCTTTGTGGTGGATAAATGTTATAAGTAGTCCGTACTTCTCTCAAGCTTGATTTGTTTGAGCTAGAAAATTTGAGAATTATTTCTGGTGACATTTTCAGAACTTGCTAGCTTTGTCTAAGCTGGAAACACAGCACAAGTATCTTCTCTCTTAGTATTTTAATTAGAATTTGTTGACATTTTTTTAAAACGTTGATAATTTTTATCAACATTTTGAATTTGGATGATTAAAATGGGATCAATGCTTTATGAAATTTCCCCCTCCCGTTTTTGACCAGCTACAGAGCTGGTATAAAAATTTCAAAATGTCAACAATTATTGTGGTCCAAATGTCAAATAAATAAAAACGGGAAACATATTTTGAATGTCACATTTTTTTTCCATCTTTCAACCAGCTCTAATCCCAATATTTCTAATCAGATTTCTAAGCAATCCACTCTAATTTTAATATTTCTGCTTCAGGGACCGGCCTGCTATCAGGAAGATCAGGGATATGTATAGAGATTGGGAGTGGCAGGCACTATAGAAAGAAAAAATACAGTAAAAACCTAAAAATTCAGATACATACAAGACCAGGCTGCAAATCATTTCACCACCTAAAGTCCTTGTTTGGAACCATTTGCCCATTCCTAATTCTAATTCTCTTATTTTAGAGGCACGGGATCGGTCATTTAAAAGGTCTGAGCGATCTCAAATGGCCTAAGCGCCATCAAATTCATGAGTGAAGCTGAAGAGCCAACGAGTAAAGTGCATTTAGAAATAGCAGAACCCGGCTCTGAAAACTACCAGCCAAACAAAACTAAATTTAAATACGAAAACACATGTCCCAGCCTTGAGATTAAAATTAATCTGTAAAAACAGCCATCCATCCATCCATGAAAAACAAAAAAACAGGACAGCATTTATCTGCAGCAGCAATGATGATTATTTTCAAACTAATGCCTGACTATTACAGAGATGACTTTTGCTCTCTTCCGTGAACAGGCCTCAGTTTATCCCTTTGAAGCCTTACTTTGAAGGATGCTTCACCGATAAAAACAAATGCAGGGAAAGGAGAGAAGGTTGTGCAACTGGTGTTTTGTGAGCGTACTTAAAGTAACTCAATTTGTATTAGGGATTCTCAGTAGTTCAGGTGACTGGGAATGAGGTATGGCGATTTTCACCCTTCCCTAGGCTATCAGTTTATTATAATTTCTGTCACGTTAGATGCTCCAGCCGAGATCAGGGCAGCATTCTGCTAGGCACTATGCAAACACATAGTAAGTAAGACACTCCCTGACCCTGAAGACTGGCGTCTAAATGGAGAAAACGGAGAGAGGGTTCAAAGGGAAATAGAAGCACAAAGAAGGGAGTTGTCCAAGGTCATATAACAGCTCAATGGATAGAAATGAGGCCTCTTGACTCTTGGGCTAGTGCCCTATCCACTGTCTGGACAGTACATAAGAACATAAGAACGGCTGTACTGGGTCAGACCAAAGGTCCATCTAGCCCAGTATCCTGTCTACCGACAGTGGCCAGTGCCAGGTGTCCCAGAGGGAGTGAACCTAACAGGTAATGATCAAGTGATCTCTCTCCTGCCATCCATCTTCACCCTCTGACAAACAGAGGCTAGGGACACTATTCCTTACCCATCCTGGCTAATAGCCATTAATGGACTTAACCTCCATTAATTTATCTAGTTCTCTTTTAAACGCTGTTATAGTCCTAGCCTTCACAACCTCCTCAGGCAAGGAGTTCCACAGATTGACTGTGCGCTGCGTGAAGAAGAACTTCCTTTTATTTGTTTTAAACCTGCTGCCCATTTGGTGGCCCCTAGTTCTTATATTATGGGAACAAGTAAATAACTTTTCCTTATTCACTTTTTCCACACCACTCATGATTTTATAGACCTCTATCATATCCCCCCTTAGTAACGACCAATGGATAATATTGCCATGTGGTTTTGTACTGGACATTCAATAGAGTGATGCTCTCCAGCACACAAGTTTGTCCACAGCACAAAATCCCTCCTTGTTGGCCGTCTTCGCAAAAAGGCAAAGAATTAACTGGCTCAGGGTCACAGGCGGCGGGTGAACCCCCCCTTCCGGGAGGCTAGCCCACTGGCCCCGCTCCCCCCGTGGCCGGAGGAGTCCCGAGACACACATACACCCTGCAGCCAGAGGAGGCCCGGCCCACCAGCTCCAGCCGCACAGGCCGCCGCCCTCAGCGCCAGCCCCCCCAGCGCCAGGCCAATCTGCCGGGCCCAGCGTCACTGGCCACCGGCGGGTCTGAGCTCCAGGCCACCGGCTGGAGCTGTGTGAGCCCCCACCAGCAGATGGGGGGGGAGGGCGGGCCTCAGGCTGTGGCCCCACCCATATTCCACCCCGAGTCAGGGGAGGCTTAGCCTGCCCTGGCCTTTGATACCCACCGCCCATGCTCAGAGTACAACTGGGTGAAGTGTTTCAGCTGAAACTTTATTTTTGGTGAAACATGCAGATTCGGTGACCCCCAAGTCATTTTGCTAATTCCACGTCAGTTTGGTAGAATTGTTCCAGTGAAAACAAAACAAAAACGTTAAATCCAAAAAAATCCAAACATTTGATTTTTCGGTTCAAACCAACTTTTCATTTCAAATGTTCCTTTACTTTTATTTCTAAAAAAAATCAATCACATTTTTAAAAAAAATAGTTGAAATTGAAACGAAACTATTAGATTCTGTCAAAATGAAACATTTTGTTCAACCTAAAACAGTTTGTTTTTTCAACTTTTCGATTTGCCAAAAATTAGAAAAAGAAAATTGGTTTTGGCTCAACCCCAAAAGAAACGTTTAGTGGGCCTCACACGTACCTCGGTTGGACGTTTATACACTTTGCAGGACTAACATCATCCAACGTGATGGGCAGTCTCTGCACAGAAAAGGCCCAGGGCTAGAACTGCAGGTGAAAGGATAACCCAGTGGTTATGGCACTAGCCTGGGAGAGCTTGGTTCCATTCCTTCGCTTCTCCGGCAAATGGTGATAACAGTACTTCCCCACCTCACTGGGGTTGTGAGGATAAATATACTAAGATGGTGAGGTGCTTACATGCTATGATATTGGGGACCATCTAGGTATCTTAGCTAGACAGGCATGGCAGACCAGAACTGATGTGTTTTGGAAACTGGTATAAGCTAGCAGGGCATCCCCAAGGACAGCATAAATAGCAGAGATTGCTGCCATTCAGCTACGACTGGCTTGGCAGATGGTGAGATTTACTTCTTAGTAAACCACTATTCACATCCATGGTGTTAATGACTGTTCAGCCAGTTGCTAGAGACTGTCTTGCCCTCTGTTACATTACCCTTGTGTCTCTCTCATCTGTCCCTGAAGGAAGTGTGCTTCTGAAACGCAAGGTCAAGAGGTAGAAGAGTCGCTAACCTGGGCTTTAACATCCTGCCACCGGCTGATGAGAATCCTTCTCCTGTAACAGGGGCCTCTTGCTTCGGAAAGCCTGAACTCTCCTTCCCAATATCAATGGCAACATGATTCCTGTTGTCCAAAGAAAGAGCTGCAGCAAGCAGAAACCGTTAAACACTTGAGGAGCAGAGAACCTGACATTCATCCCAAGCTAGTTGGTCTGTTGTCGTTTGGAGTGTCAGCCGCGCAAGGATGTTCTGTGTGGTAAGACAGAAAGCATTCCGGGAACTGAGGTGGTATTAGGAACAGGTCCCTCATACAATCTCTGTAACACTCTCTCTCTCTCCCCCAGTGTCCTGTTTTTCTTCTTCTTAAGGAGGATATTATCCTCCATTCACTGCCCTCCAAATGCCTGGTGCTCCTGGAAAAGATAAATCAGCCTTATTATACGGGGTTCTGCCGTTGGACAGTTGCTATTCTCCATTCTCAAGGAAAGAGCAGTAGGATGTGAACTCTCCAGAGAAAAGGAAAGTTAGCAAGTGTTAGTTGACGAAGTGCTGAGATTCTCTCTTTTGTTTTAACTCAGCGGCATATACTCTTCCGCTGACTGGAGATGGGATATGGTTTTCCACCAGATGAATAACTACCGAGGGAACGGCTGCACTTTGCCCTGAGAATGAGGCCGTGTAAGGCACTGATTCAATAAATAATGAAAGAGAGAGGAAATGGTGCTCCTCTACTCGTCTTGTGGTCTGATCTTCTGTCCTGTACAACATCCTTTTAGTGCTTCGTTTCAGGGCAAGGGTGCAAAGGGCTTGTGTGCTTTGAGTTGGAGCTAAAGAGCAGAGCCTTGGAGATGCTTCTATAACACGCCAAGGTCTGTGAGCCAGGGAGTGGCACACGAGGGTAGACAGGAACGCAGGCAGCTCCGACAATAACTGGCTCTTATATGCCACTTTTCATCAGTAGGTCTGAACATGCTTTATGGAGGAGGTCAGTATCATTAACCCCCTTTTACAGATGGGGAAATTGGGGCACAGAAGGGAAGTGATTTCCCCAAGACCCAGTGGCTGAGCCCAGACCAGAACCCAGGTCTCCTGTATTGCAAGGTGGGTCATAGCTGAGGAGCAGAGAGAGAGGAAAGCAGGGGAAGCTGGTAATGAGGCCCCATAGGTCTCAACTAGGGAACCAAGCACAGGGGAGATGGAAGACGAACCCTTAGAATGCTGCAGGTCAACCCTAAGGTGTAAAGCAGAACAGCACGGGAAGTGAGAGAGGGGCATCGCCTTGAATCTCAGTGCAGAGCAGGGTGAGGTAATGAAGTAGGAATGATCCTTTCCGAAAAGATACTATCAGAGCCTTGAAATCTTTCTTCTCTTTTCACTGCCCCTGTCCCTCAAACCTCCTGTTCATTCCTTCTCGGCAGCCCTGGATTCTTGATCAAATACGAAGAAAAGACCCTGTTTCTCTTTCTTTTTCTTTCAGGAGCGATGCTGAGGGTGAGAAGTTGTTAGGTTCCAAAACATGCTGCACTTCATATCTTCTGAGGATTACCTGGGAGGGTCAGTGACGAACAGGAGTTGGGGAACCAAAACTCTACCAAACTCTGGTTCTTAATTATGTCAGTGGCCATTCAAGCTGAAGCAGAAGAGTATCACGGACACGTTAGAAAGCTGACTGTGCTCGTGCCAGCCAGCGGGTGAGCAGGCCAGACCCATTTCACAGCTCCCCTCACTCTGGACAGGGTTGGTGGTGGGAAGAGACCTCTGTTTCCCACTTCAGCTGGGCCTCTAGCTGGACTCTCGGTGGCAGGGGGAAGTGTTGTCAGTTGGCCTAACAGCAGAGCCGGCTGGGAAGTCAGGCTAAGCTTTTCTCAGCTGGAACAGGCTCCAACAGCTAACACACTGCACCATAGGACTGCTCCAGAAATCGCATGCGACGGAGCAGAAGGCCTATAAACCATGGAAGGTGTGAAACAGGGCTTCTCATAACAATTCTCTATATACTGTGGGTGTCTTGCTTTCCGTGTTCTGTTTCTTTTAAAACATGAATGCATACCTTCCCTTCCTCCACTCCCCACTCCTCCCTCAACCACCAGCCCACCAAGTCCCTTCCCTAGTCTGCAGACATTCATGCGGCACTCTCTCTCACTGCCCAGATTGGCTCGGAGAGCTGGACTTGTATCAGGGTGCTGTGCAGAGTTGCCAACTGGCAGACCTACCATGTGTTTGGTAGGCAAGAGCCAAATTATGCTCTGATACGCCAGCATAAATCGGGAGTCACACCACTGCCTTCAGTGGAGTCCTTCCAGACCCAGGTGTAATGGGATCTGGCCCTTGTTTTTCATCTCAGCTTCTTGTTGAGGCTTGGCAAGTCGGGAGAGAGATCAAGGTAGCAGGGCAGGAGGGAGGTGCATTGAAAGCAATCCCAGTGTTTAGTGCTGAGTGGTCAGGTTGTCCATGTTTTCACATCACCTCCACGAAAAAGAGGACGAAACCAGTTTGGAATCGCCTCTGATTCTGCAGGGCAGGAGAGGTCTTTTCTTTCAGGAGCTGGTCATTAAAGAGTTAAAGCTTGTTGTGTGTTGTTTTATTTTTCCTTCACATCAAGATAATAAAAAGCCATTTTTTAAACTAATTTACCATCTCCCCCACCCCCGAAAAAAAAATTAAAGCATTTTTACCACTGTTTGCTTTTCCAGTTTCTTTAATTTGGGTAATTGCTTAGTCAACTTTCAAAAATATATATTCTGTCTTAAAAAAACAGCAGAAAATGACAGATCACCTTCCTTTTCATTTCAGATTTGGCATGCAGGTCCCAGATTGTGTATTCTTTCCATGGCGCCATACCAGCGTCCCATACTTAATTAATTTCCCTTCGCTTGTGCAGCTTTGCACTTAAAGAGACAGTGTCCCATTTTGATGGTTTGGCTTTGGCTCGCTTTCAAGAGTGTCACTTCTTAAATCTTTTTTTTTTTTAAAACCTTCCCAGAGTGCTGCATGGCAAAGAGCTGGCATTTTAATTCCCATCACTCTGCCGCTCCCCCTCCTTATTCTTCCTGTCGCTCAAGATCCAAACCAATCTGCGCACACACACAAAGAACGCATGCGATCCCATTTCATGTTCTTGCTGGCGTTTGCCGTTGAAAGTGGAAAGATGGCTTGGTAATGATTCTGTAAATTGGTCGCAATCACTGTGAGCTATCACATCCTATTAGATTTTGGCTTTGGTCAAAATCTGCTCTCTCATACACCAGCGCAGCTCTGTTAGTCCTCTGGATCCTTACCTGTATCAACATGAGTGAAAGCAAAGGCTTTGGATCGAATTACCACTGAACTGTAGGGACGTGTGAATCTGAAGCCAAATTTTCTGGCTAGCCCATCTCTCTATATGGGGGGTTGAACAAAATCCCTGGATTTTACCATCCCAGACCTTCAGGGTAGTTTGAATCAGGATCGAAACTTGCTAGCTTTGGGCCACATCTATCTACTACTCATTCAGTCTATCTAATCTATTTTCTCTAATAATATCTAATAATATCTTGAAACCAAAATATGCCAATTCCTACCCCTTTCCTCCATTTCATCTCTCACAAGGCGGGGGGTGGGGGGGTGGGGGAACAGACTTGGCTTAATTATGTTTCCTTTTTGAAAATTTTGTGAGTGAACTGGGTGCTTGTGAATCAAAGAGAAGGCCGGATAGCACCTCACACAGTGCCCATTTTCCTGCACATCATCTTTGGTAGTGTGTAGACATAATTTTCTCTTGCTGTTCTGCTTCTGGCTCCCTCCTTCCAGTGCATTTCAGCTTCAAATGGAAACATCTCCTGCCCACTTCAGTACTAAGCTTGCACAGAGCTCTAGCAAGGCATCTCAGCCTATGCCTGTTATCCAACGCTTGGGCCTCTCTTGAACCAAGATAGCCAATTGTGCTGGAGGCGTAGAGGGTTGTGCATAAATTGGGACCACTGTTCCCTCACAACAGGTGTAAGGTAAGGTTAAACCTCCAGAGATGATAGATCAATCCACTAACTCACTATGTCTCTGACCTCTAGGCAAGAGTGCTTTGCACTATGCCAATGAGCTCCCCACTCCTGCATCATGTCAATGAACCCCTAATAAATGTCTTTCTCCTAATGACTGTGCCGGCTGATGCTGGATTTGTGTGAGTTTAAAAGCAGAATGGAGGCTTGAATATAACAAGGATCATTTTGAAACTAAACCTCCTGTATCCTGGGGAAGTGGACAGCATTGGAATGTGCTATTAAGTATTTATGATGTTTGGAATTGCAGCATGCACATTTCATAGACCATGTGGTTCAATAAGCCAATGCAATCCAGGAACATTTGCACTGTCCCCACTTATAGGCACCAAGGATTTTTTGTCAGATGTTCCCATATTACAATAAATTTGATTACCAAAGGAGAAAAGAAATGTATTGTGTCCCATACATGCCATCACCAGGAAAACCAATCTTATGACCATTCCTCTCTCAGAATGTGGTCCAAAGCCCAATCAGGTCAAAGGGAGTGTTTCTGTTGACTCCAAGAGGTTTTGGATTGTATTCGCTGATCACTGATGCAGAACTTCATAGAATACCAAATGATTCTAGCTCATCCACTGGATAGAAAATCCTTCCATTATTCCTTTGGGTTTTTTTTTTCTCATTTTCAGCCAAAACACCACAACCAGAGAATAGGAAGCCTGACTCACAAGAAATAAGAATAATTTTGAATCCTCCCCAAAACCAGTAAACAAAACTGAACTGAACCTTTTATTTTTACACGCTGGCAAATGTTCACCCAATTTTTATTTCTACGTATTTTTCATTTTCGCGCACCTCTGCACCATCCTGGATTTGGTTGGAGGTGAGACAGGTATAATCTCACAAGAACACCTGAGGAATACGAAATGAAATTAGTTCCAATAAGATTTGGATGAGCATCTGAAGGGTAATTGTCTGAACTAAATTCTTACTATCTAGACGGTTTCCCATTACTATTATACTCAAGGTATATCTAGACCACTGAGCGGCTGTTGAGGAGCTAATGATTTGAGTAGCACACATCAGCATCTTTCAGACTATAGAACCATCTCACACACACACATATATATATATATATAATTCATACTTTTAGTTTGTTGGTGCCATATGGCTGCAGGCCTCTGGGAATCTTAATAAAATTATAGCATTCCAAGGTAGTAACATGCCCTAATAAATCTCCAGACTGGAACTAACCAACTCAATAATACTTGGTATAGCACTATTCATTTCCCAAGAACCCTGTGAGATCTTCAGGGCAGGGACTGTCTCTTATTATGTTCCATAAAATACCTAATACAATGGGGTCCTGATCTCTGTTGGGTTATTTTAGGCACTACCATAATACAAATAATAATGATAATGACAAACAAACTGAACTCTCTGAATAAAATCCAGTAGAAACAAGGGATCCGAACCACAAGGCAGAGATTGCGTTGTGACCCGTTCAGAAGGCCAATACATACACAGTACAATATGTTCTCTTTACAGTCCCAATAAAGTAGCAACGCAATGAAAAACTAGGGAAGGAAATCTGGTGGCTACCTTAGTCAATACCACTTGTTCTTTTTCATCCTGTTACCCAGACAAATGATTGTGAACACTGCAGAAGGATGTTTTATGGAATCTATTGGGGTGCTTGTTTTTATTTGAATGACTATACAGCAGAACTGCAGTACGTTACGTATCCTGTAAACCTGCCAAAATGTAAAGCTGTAGTCAGCATAATAGGCATAATAGTTTCTCCAGCGTCTATATCCTTGAAGGTCCTGGTGGACAGAGAGAATCAAACGCTCTCACTGATGTCAATAGCTTATTGAGGAAGAGTGGAGATATCTCAAGTTTCTGTCCCACCTGTAGGTATCAATGAGATTGTGTAAAGAATCTACTTTAATTAGAATACTTTGCACTTCTCTCCAGTCAGGAACTTAAGGCACTTTGTAAACATTAATTAAACCTCACCACAGATTGTGTGGGGGGCTGTGGGAGAGGGCACAGAAGCAAAGCTGCTATGATTTGCCAGAGATCTCAGAAGGTATCACAGGGAAAGATGAGATTAGATAGTGAAAGTTCACTGAACTCAGCCCTGTTCTTAGATTACTAGACTTTGCTTCCCTCAAGGAGAAATTCTGTCGGGAATCTCAGAAAAGCAGCAGTTTCTAACTGCCAACAATGTGGAAAAGATGACTTCTTATTTGGATTGTGGTACTGCTAGGAGCTCCAGACTGGGACCCTGCTGTGCTTACAATGAAAAGCTATGGACAAAGCAGAATCTTTGGAACCAGGGAATGGTTTGTGTGAGTATAAATAGGACAATACATTGTGCAAAGCAGAGCTCAGGACAGCAGGAGAAGCTGGAGTTTAAGAGGCAGGTGCATTGAGGAAAAAACACACATGAAGAAGCATTGGGCCTGATTCTCTCTCGGCGAACATGAGGAAACTACTGAATTTATACCAGTGTAAATGAAAAGAAAATCAAACCCATAGTGTCTGGGTGGATCAGCGTGGTCCCTGCTTAATGGCAGCGTCCATTCATCAGCCCTGCAGTCTCATCCCAGTGTCATAATATCTCTCCGGCCACTCAGCCTCCATTATGCACAAAGCGCCATCACTAACAATAGAAGGTCTGAATTAGAACTTGGTCGGCATGAGGCTGAATCAAGTGCGTTGGTTCTGTGGTACCGACACCAATAAAATATTGCTTTTGTCAATAAAATATATTGATAGGCTCCCATATCTGTGCTCTATAGAGATATTGCCTCCACCCTGATCCAAAAGCCACTCAAGTCAATGGTCGGACTCCTATTGACTTCAGCAGGGTTTGAATCAGGCCAATAGCCCTTGGTTCTGACTGTGGAGGAAGCAGGAGTGCCAAAATACAGCAAGAAGAGCTGCTCTTGTGCTTTTCCAGGGCCAGCGGGAAGTGCTGGTAATCTCACAAGACAGCCTGATCTCACAAGAGGTATAGTCCAGTTCTGCAGACCTCTCAGGTTTGTACCATTTGGATAAGCACCAGACTTACCCAAAGAGGACTGGGTTCCAAGCGGGTTGAGGATCACCCTGTAAACAGAAGCTGGTATTTTTTTCTTTCAAGCTGAATTGAGACAACCTGCTGTGACTTGAAGCTCACTCTATTCTCAGCGCACGGCACTCCAAGAACTCCGAGATGAGTCTCAACATAGTTTTCTTTCTTGCCATCCCTTAATTTCCAGGACACTCACTGACCCAGGTTCCTTTGCTAACACCACATACAAATTCACCTGGATAAGCTCTCAAGTCCTGTTGAGTCAAGACACCATTGCCTGCAACCCTCCGTGCTCTTTTTAGACTGAACAGACCCAAAAAGACCCCAAATGGTCATAGGTCAAGAGTATGGATCCTAAGGCTCACAACCCCTACTAAATTCAATCAGACAAAATAGTCTCTAGTCAGAACTTATCTCCTCCAGAAATAAAACATACAGTAGGAGAAGAAACAAATTGCTTGGCACCTCATTAGCAATTGTAAGCAGACTCCATTTTCACCCTGGGGCCTCATTGGAGTGATTTGTGAGGTAGTTTCTCTCTCCCTCTCCCCTTCCCCTTAATGGCTGGCGTTTTGAAGGAGTTGGAGGCAACACAAGAACAACAGTGATTATTTGCGTCCTTCTGGGACGCCCGTCTTGCTGTCTAGCGCCGAAGTGCCCCTCTCTCTGATGTTGTTTCTGGAACCTGAAGCCAGCTCCATGTTGCTTCTGTGTGTGTGGCTGATTGTTGAGAGGACGTAGTTGGTCTAATGTGAGACGGCCAGAGCTGACATTTTCTCCCATGTCGAAAAACTGAGCAAAACTCAATCTTCAAAAGAATTGGCTGGCTATGTGCATGAGTCCCATAGGATCCTACTAACATATGCCCTTCCCAAAGGACAAATTCTGAGGGACTTAATTGAGTAATAACTTTCTGCATGAGTAGACTCATTGACTGACTGATTTCAGTGGGACTACTTGAGAGTTAAGGTACTAGTCCAACAATGGCAGAATATAGCCCAAAGAGATCAGCACAATATAGGCAAATATCTGATTTGTTACGCAGTTGCTTATTTTTAATTAAACACCCCAAATTTCCCTCCTTACCACCTTCCCTCCACAATTTGACCCTCCCATCTTTTCCTGAATACCAATTTCCAGGTTTTTATCCCCCTTCTTCTCAAAATTCAACATTTCCTCCCTCCATACAGATAAGGAGCTTAGTCATGAGATAAATGCCTAGAGCTGGCCAGAATTTTTCAAATTTAGAAATTTTAACAGAATTTTTGACAAAAAAATTGAAAAAAACAATTTTAAAAAAATGTTTGTGACATTTTCCCCCTGTTTTTCAACCAATTCTAATAAACACATGGCATAGATGTTGGAGAAGAAGAAGAGGGTCTTCAGAAAAGATGTAAGTGAGAAGAGGGCAGTGGCTCTGCAGAGCAGCCCAGAAAGAACATGCAAGAGAAAGTTTGGTGATGGTTGTGGGTTTTAGCATTTTTCTTCTAAATCACCAAGCTGAAGGTTCTGGTGTTCAGAGCCATGGAGCCTGACGGAGCTCATCTTCATTCTATCTGGTTCCAACTGGCTGTGCGTAACAATAACAAGACCTTCATAGCACCCGACCCAGTCTCGCCATCTGGGAAGCTCAACCCATAATGGTACGCAGGTAGCTGTCTTGCCAGGAAAAGAAAATGGTTGTTGTGTAGTGTTTGAAGTAGAAGTAATTAGAAAACAAGACCAACAAATCCATCCCTCTACACACAGAAACATTTTCAGTTCTATGTTTCATCAACATTTGTTTTTCATTGAATTTTTCCAACCAGCTGTGCTTGAGAAAAGGAAGAACCTTTCCGTGTCCTCTAAAACTCAGTGAAGGAAGATGCTTGTCTGGCCTTAAACACAATCTTTGGAACTGTAGCAGATCAGCTCCCACCAGATGTCTATTTGTCGTAGCACACAGATCTCTGAGTGGTGCCTTTTTCATGCTAAAGTAAAGCAGTGTGTAGTGACCAACGTTACAGGTCGTCAGTTGAACTGAACCAAGGATCTCCAGTGCTAAAAGCATGATTCTTTATCTCTTGAGAAAAAGGAGCAACTTTTTTAGTTGACAGCTGTAATTGACTTCTGTGGACGCTAGCCACTGAAAGGAGATATATAACATACACGGAACAGTGGGTTACAAGAATATTCCCCGAAAGAGATTTTTTAATGATAGATAGATAGATAGATAGATAGATAGATAGATAGATATCTTGTTTTTTTGATGGTTTGTTTGCTTCTTTAAATGCTTCTCATTATGGTAACTCAAGCTATGTCCAAACTACAGTGTGTAATGTGATTCCCCTACGTATGTACACATACTTACACTAGCTTGATGAGAGCTAGCGTGAGTATTAATAGCAGTGTAGCCACAGTAGCATTGGTAGTGGCAACAGAGGCTCCCAACCTACCTGAAACCAGTAGGGATGTACTTGCCATGGCTTAGCCATGCTTCTGCTGCCGCTATTCGTGCTCCCATGGCTTTGCAGCTATTTATCAAGCTAGTCCGAGTATGTGAACCCGAGCAGGTGAATCACATCCTTAGCTCATAATGTAGATGCAGTGCTGTGGAATTCAACCTTGCGAACAGTAAAACTCTCTTGTAAGAATATGCATAGAGCAACATGATAGATTGTATCTCTCTGAATTCTCTGTTTCTCTCCATCCTTTCCTCCTGCCGTTCAGCGGTGAGGTGATTCCACCATTAAAATAATTGCTGGAGGAAATGGAGAAATGTTGCCTTGGATGAAATTCAACCACATGAATGTAGAGAATTTTCATTATGTTAGATGTGGCATAACACAATACAGAGAAACGCACCAAATATATTTCATCTCTTTAAATACTCTCAAAGATGGACTCAGGGTCTAATAGACTTTCATCTCTCAGTATTGAAAATGATCATGTATATATCCCCCATCTGACTTTAATGAGAATCAAATGCATGCATCAGAGAGCAAAATTTGGCCCATACCTGTTTTCATTTGCAGCTGTCTTCATCCTAGTCTTAATGTTTAATACAGCCTGGAACAAAGATGGTATCTAAATGAAATTCTGTTTAGAAAACAGAAAAGAGTTTTCCAGTTGGCTTTATTATATTTTTAAACAGAACGAGAACATGCCACTGGTTCAAATAAGACAGAGACTGTGTAATTTTTAACAGGTCTAAATAAAGCAGGTTAGAACTGAAGTTGCAAAAAGGTTGGTACAGCAGCAAAAAAACAGCAGTGCCATGAATATATTACCCTGGGATCTAAGTCAAATGCTTATTGTATTGGATACACTGTTCAATGTAAATCCATAATGTTGAAATACTGCATATTTTTATGCACCCCAAAGCTGAAGACAGCTTCTATTTGATGGATACCCGGTGATGAATGGCTTGTTTCATTTGTGTAAATGAACTGTCAGAAACAATAGATGCACAGTACGAATTCTCTCCCTTTCCCCAAAGGGCAAGAAAGCTCTGTAATCAAAATAAAGTTGTATTTTTGGTCAAGTCTAGTGAAAGGGCCAATATGGCTAGAAACTCAGAAGGATAGATGCGGATGGTCTGAACCTAATATTATCCCTTAACTGAAGATATCAATGCTGTGGGCAGATATGTTTAAAATCCCTGAAGGTAAATATCAGTCTAGGCTTTCCAAGGGGTTATACTGCCAGCTGAACTCCTGAGTGGGCAAACAGGAGTGGCAAACGGGGGAGCTTGGGAGGGATTTTAGGCAAGGAATGAGCTTCCTTCCATTTAGTTTTGGTTCTATGCCTTGTAGCAGATATGGATGACGAGGAAACTACTGCTGAGACTTGCCTAGGGTGTGCTATTGTTTTTTAAGCATATTAGGAAGAAAAGAAATCCTAGCAATGGTATAGGCCCTTTACTAGATGGAGATGGTAAACTTGTTAATAATCATGCAGAAGTTTTCAATAAATATTTCTGATCTGCATTTGGAAAGAAGCAGGATGAAGTGTATGTATCACATGAGGATGATGAATTACTTTCCAGTCTATTAGTAACCAAAGAGGATGTTAAACAACATGTAATAGGAGTAAACATTTTTAAATCAGCAGACCCAGATAATTTGCCTCCAAGAGTCCCAAAAGAGCTGGCTGAGGAGATCTCTGGGATGCTGTGGTTAATTTTTAATAAATACAGAGTAAATTTCAGAAGACTGAAAGAGTGCAAATGTTGTGCCAATACTCAAAAAGGCAAGCAGATGACCCAGGTAACTATAGGGTGGTTACCTCACATCAATAGCAGGCAAAATAATGGAAAAGGTGATACAGAATACCTATAGAACGGGGGACGGCATCCTGGAAAGCAATGACTCTAAAAAGGATTTAGGGATCATAGTGGACAAATAACTGAACATGAACTCCCAGTGTGATGCTGTGACTAAAAGGACTAATGCAATCCTTGAATATATAAACAGGAGTAGTGAATAGTGATAAGGAGGTAATTTTACCTGTGTATACAGCATTGGTAAGACCAATACTACATAAATGATTCAAGGGCTAAACAAAATGTCTTACAATGAGAGAGCTCACTCTGTTTATCTTATCAAAAAGAAGATTGAGGGAAAGACAAACCCAGAACCAATGGCCAGAAGCTGAAGCCAGTCACACTTACATCGGAAACAATACACAATTTATTTAACATTGAGAGTGATTAACCACTGGAACAAACTACGGAGAGAATTGGTGGAGTCTCCATCTCTTGATGTGTTCAGACAAAGACTTGATGCCTTTATGGAAGATAGGCTTTAGTCAAACACAAGTTATTGGGATCAGTACAAGGATAACTGGGTGAAATGTAGTTGTCTGTCATACACAGGAGATCAGACTAAATGATCTAATGGTCCCTTCTGGCCTTAACCTCTATGAATCAATGACATGGTTTGCGTCTGTATCTGATTGCAGGTTCTCAGAGCATGCTAGGTTACTTGAAATATTTATCATCTCAGTATTTGTGAGTGCATTTTTCTTGTGACATCCCTGTGATATCATGATTTACAGAAGATGACCTATACATAATTGACCACCATGTTTACTTGAAACTGGGATAGATGTATTGGAAGAAGGAGGTGTGGATTTATTCTTCATAGACTCCTAAACAGAATCCAGTCCAAATGCCAGAACAGAATCAAGTCCAAATGTCAGATCGGAACTCAAACTTTAGAGCTCTTTAGAGTGCCTTTCAGCCAAAGTACTGTTTCGGAAGTCTCTGAGACCAAGAAGCCTCCTGAGTTGCGTGTGTATGTGTACTTGTAAGCATTTGTGTTAAACAAAACTTTGAAAGGAAATAGAAAGCATATTATAAACTGCAGGTGGTTTGGGAGATCAATGAAAGAGAAATGTTCTTGGAACCAACTTTTTGCAGTTCAGGATGTAAGGGACTACACTCTGTAATTTCCATTTATTACTTAATAGTCCTTTTCTGAAATATTTCCCTGGATGTATCTATATCATTACTTTATCTACAGGGGAAAAGAAAATCTAGTAGCAAAAGGAACAGGAGTACTTGTGGCACCTTAGAGACTAACAAATTTATTGTAGCATAAGCAAGTTTGTGTTCTCCTTCGGAGTAACTGGATTCATCTTTAATAAAGTGCAACAGGCTGAGGGTTTTTTTTTTTTTCAGAAAAAAAATCCCACAATATAGTGAATTAGCCTGGACATTGGTGATGGTCTTCTAACATTTTTTCCCTAAATAAAATAAATGGAATAGGAAGAGCTCACTTGTCTATGCAGTCATTGCACTGCCAATATGTTTATACACAGGGCCCTTCATGGCCATGAAAAACGCGTCACAGACAGTGAAATCTTGTCTCCCCCTGTAAAATCTGGTCTTTTGTGTGCTTTTATCCTATACTATACAGATTTCATGGGGGAGACCAGTGTTTCTCAAATTGGGGGTCCTGCCCCAAAAGGGAGTTGCAGGGGGGCCACAAGGTTATTTTAGGGGGGGTCATGGTATTGCCACTCTTACTTTTGTGCTGCCTTCAGAGCTGGGTGCCCGGAGATTGGCGGCTGTTGGCCGGACGCCCAGCTCTAAAAGCAGCGCCCCGCCAGCAGCAGCACAAAACTAAGGGTGGCAGTACTATACCAGGCCATCCTTACTTCTGCGCTGCTGCTGGTTCAGCGCTACGTTCAGAGCTGGGCTCTCAGCCAGCAGCCGCCGCTCTCCAGCTGCCCAGCTCTGAAGGCAGGGCCCAGCCAGCGGCAGCGAAGAAGTAAGGGTACCAGTACCGCAACCGTCGCCTACAATAACCTTGCGACCCCCCCCCCCCAACAACTCCTTTTTGGGTCAGGACCCCCTACAATTACAACACCGTGAAATTTCAGATTGAAATAGTTGAAATCATGGAATTTACAATTTTTAAAACCCTATGAACGTGAAATTGACCAAAATGGACCGTGAATTTGGTAGGGCCCTATTTATAGACTACTTCAATATGTCCTATGCACCAAAGTGAGGCAGCGTGGTCTAGTGAGAGTCAAGAGACCTGAGTTCAGTTCTCATCTCTACCTCTGACCTGCTGTGTGACCTTGGACCAGTCACTTTACCTCTCTTTGTTACTGGGTCCACACCCATCCTTTATCTATCTTTTTAAATTTGGTTCTTGTAACCAAGGAACCTTATCATGCTTTCAGTTATGGACCTTCCTGGAATTCAAAGATAGAGCAATGAATCTGAAATCTTTCTCATCATCTCAAGTCTCCTGGCCTTTACCCAGGACCAGTGAACCTTTCCCCTTCTCTATTTAAATGTTAAGCAATGTACTTCACGTTCCTTTCTGCTTCGCTTTTGAAAAGGAGAGCATCCATTTGTTGAAAACTAATAGCCATGTTTTCTCCCTGCACGTACTGCTGAGTAATGGATTTCTGCCCATCTGGGCAGCCCAATTGTGTTAGCATTGCACATCCTCTGGGCTTGCTGTGATTCAGGGAAGGTGCAGGGAAGCCCAGGTTGCCCTAAGAATGTGAACTTCATTGATAACTACATTTCAAATGAAAGCATGACATGAGTGTATGCAGCATCTGGTAGGATGCAGGATTATGTTGCAGATACTTTGGGTGGATGGGTTAAAAAGCACTCATGCATTCCACACAGTTTGAAAGCAATCCACTGGTGCCTTGAAACATCGTTATCAGAAGGCAATGATTTTACCTCTAAACTGTTGGGATCTTTTTTCATTTCCTTTATTGAACAGACAGTATTTCAGAAGAGGAAGTTTTAATGCACTTGAACAAAGCTGCTCTAATAAGACAAAAAAAAGTGAGTGACGATAAAAAGAAATGAGGAAATCTATAGGGATAATGAGATCTATAGGTGGAACAGTGAACACATTTATTTGCAAATAACTTCAGCATCCATTGAAGGATTCACTTGTGCAACTCATTATCACCAGCTCTGCTCGGGAAAGCGCAGTATTGAACAGCACACGGTGAGCCAGCGTCGTACACACTTCATGGTTTCCTAGCTGTCCTAGTACCACAGTTCTGATATGCAAAACTCCAGCAATTCTACTCCTAGGACATCACACAGCCATGCTGCTGCACCTCAGTCCTGCGACCGCTTGCAGCTCTGCCAATGAACCTTAATACTGACTTGTAGCCCTCCAAGGGAGGAGGGATAGCTCAGTTGTTTGAGCACTGGCCTGTTAAACCCGGGGTTATGAGTTCAATCCTTGAGGGGGCCACTTAGGGATCTAGGGCAAAATGAGTACTTGGTCTGGCTAGTGAAGGCAAGGGGGCTGGATTTGATGACCTTTTGAGGTCCCTTCCAGTTCTATGAGATAGGTATATCTCCATATATTATTATTATTATTAAATCTGAGTCATCTGAATGAGTGCAGTTCTCCTGGGGAGAGAACCGGTAATGGGCTAGTGTGGAGACTGAAGGGATCGGCTCTATTACCTCTATGGAAAAGGACCTTCCCATCTTTCTTGCTATTTTATTAACTATTCACTGATCCCTCCAGATACCTTTACCATGAGGGTCTGGTGTGTTAATCTTGGCCTGTGTGGCTTTAAGCACTGACAGACATAAGCAGGGAAGTTATCTTTTCAGTTCAGAAACCTGAAAATGCTTGTCTCAGTGCCTGATGTGCTTTTTTGCAGAGTTTCCAGTTTGGGTTTCAGAGCTGCCCCTTTAAATCAAGCATCACGAAAGCAGGATCAAGGAGGCAAACTAGGACAGCAAATAACATGCCAGCTTCTTTAGAAACTCTTGAAGATTTATGGCCTCTCTACAGGATGACCAGGGCCCATGCATGCCAAGATTATTCCATAGTCATCCCACGCTGCTGGTGCTGCCAGGAGGGGAGTCCGGACGGGTGCAGCCTGATGAGCTGATCTCACAGCTGATGTCTGCCCCAGCTTGTAAGCTGGCAGAGGCGTTGATGGGGGGGAGGAGCTCACTTTCCCAAGAAGTGGAGTGGCTGAACAGAATCAGGCTAGCTTGCCTAGGTCACACATGAACTGCTCCTCTCTGTGAACTATCTGTTTCACTGGTGATTTACAGGGTACTTGGCTTCTACACTGTCTGCACCAAAAAAAAAAAAAAAAATGTAAAATGTTGCTGCATGCTGCTGAGGCATGACTGCACCTCTCTAGACCGTCTGTCCAACAGGCAGCATTTTCTAAATTCTCCTTGATTATCACAGGGACAATACGTGTTTTCAAACTTTCCCACATCAGTTACACCAGTACTAATGGAGGGGCATTTTACAGACATCCCATTGCACAGCCATGACCACAGGTGCACTGAGGTAGTGTGTGGCCTAGTGGATAATCCACTGGACTGAGACTCAGGAAACCTGAGTGCACTTCCCGGCTCTGCCGCTGCTTTGCTGGAGGACCTTGGGCCAGTCACTTCACCTCCCTGTGCCTCAGTTTACCCATCTGTAGAGGGGGAGGTAATGATATGGGTTTCTTTTTTTTTATAGAGTTTTGAGATATCTAGATGAACCGCACTACATAGGAGATCGCTATTATTCATTGCTGGCCTCTGTTTGGTCGATCACAGTGGCAGCTGTGAGAGAGCAAAGGACCAGCAGCCTGGAATATCCCGGATTCTCCTTCCAGTTCCAGTCACTCACTTGCTATGTGACCTGGGGCAAGTCACCTGACCTTCAGCCCACCTGGATGGGAACAGAAGCCAAGTCACTCAGCACCAATGGCTGAAGTCCAGCAAAGGCGGGTGCTGCAGACCAGGACGGAGTCACACAAGAGGACAGAGTTTAACTGCATTGGCAGAGCTGTGTGAGAATACAGTACTGAAATAGTGGGGGCATACTAAAGGATTGAGGCGTGCTGACAGATTAGCATAGGCGTGGGAATCAATGGTAAAATAAATATATAGGAAACAAAACAATATGAAAGTAAAAGCTGGGACAATGATGTTACATTGACTCACTACAGCAACTAGAAGACAGGCTGATCAGGGAAGGAGAGTTAGCTTTCTACGGCATGCAGTGCTCATGCACTGTGAAAACGAGAAAAGATTTTGTAAACCCAAAGTACAGCTCTACAGCTTATCAGTGTTCCTAAAGTGGGGCTGTATTGTGTTTGTACAATTACAGTCCCGGAAGCCTTTCACATTCTGTTCTGTATCGGAAAGGAAATACTTGCTTACTGACTGGATGCCCTATCTAACGCTGTCTGTAATACATTTCCAGTGGCAACGTGAAAATATCTGCAAGGGCTGCAAAGTTCTGGCAAGGGAACACACTGAGTAGGACTCATGGAGGAACTGCATTGCTGATCAGGACAATCTGTATATGTGCTACTGAAAAAGAGAAAAAAAAATCCATCCTGGGATGACAAAATCTTTGTCCTGTTTGCATACAGGCAGACATGGGGTGCACAGCTCAAAGCACGGCTGTTTAGAAGTGCCTTGATTTCAAGTGAGCGATTGTTTCTTTATCTTCTTCTTTAACTACGGGGAAGGAGGTAGATTTGGATTCGAAAGCCAGAAGGGACCAATAGGATCATTTAGGCTGATGTAACGTAACGAGAAGGCGGTTGGGAGAGAGACAGAAAGAGATAAAAGTGTTGGGGAAGATGCAGGGAGAGAGAGAGAATGAGAGGAACCAAAAAGGTTGAATAAGGCTCCTTACTGCCACCTCCTAGACCAGTGGTTCTCAACCTGTGGCCCAGGGGCTGCTTGTGGCCCAATCGGCACACAGATGTGGTCCATGTGACATCCTCCGGGCCATACAGGTAGATGTGGCCCACATAACACCCAGAGAAATGCATATGAGGCCTACAGTGGTAAATAGGTGGAGAACCACTGTCCTAGACCCAGAAACCCTCCGGCAGCTCTTGGCTCGAAGGACAGTTGGAAGAAAGTCTGCATCATTCAGGGTCTGCTTTCCCTCTCCTTAGTCTGAAACCAGAGGAGTCCCTTGGACAATGGTTATGCAGCACAGTGTGTTTTGCCCAGGGGCTGATTAAACTTCCTCACTCTGTAAGTACAAGCTAATTGTGTGCCAGTTGGTGTGTACTAATCTCTACATATTTGCAAGCAATCTGCTTAGGGACATAGTATTTCAAGGAACCGGACAGAGCTGCCAAGATGGAGCAGACTCTCATCCTTTGCAAATGATCCACGTGATAATTTGCAACTCGGTGTCAGATTACTCAGTCCAGCGTGATGCTCAGATTATTATATTACAGATATTTGGGTTGTTAGGGCTCCCTTTTCCTTGATGGAATTTGAAACCCAGGGACAGACTTAAACCTATCTTCTTACCTACAGGAAGGGTTCCTCCACCTCTGGGTGGTGTCACATTGCCAACTGCTTTATATATGACATATCAGATGTAATTAGGATCACTATTAGATATTAGAATATTATACATGATATGTTAGATAATAAGTATGGCTCATTTAAAATGAGTCATAAATGTATGAAGTACATTTAAAAAAGCAGTATTTATTGATGTACTTAGCCAGTCTTCAGCGTCCTAGTATATGAATGCCTCACGATGGATTTATCCTCACAACACCCCTGGAGTTAGGGCGGTATTATCCCCATTTTACAGATGGGAACTAAGGCACAGGAATATGAAGTGACTTGTCCAAATTCACCATGTGAGTCTGCAGCTGAGCCAATAAAGGAGCCATGCTCCTAACTCCCAGTCCAGTGCTCTGCTCACTCCTTCCACTCCCTCCCTCCCACCTGCTACGAGCTTGCTGTTTCAGAAGCAAACATCTGGACTGCTGCAGATAGGACTCAGGCTGATCCATGGATCTAAGGAAGCATGTCTAGTCCACCCCAGCACTTGGATGTGCATGTTTGTCATTCGGGTGCATGCCTATTTTGCAGATGCTTTCATAAGGTTTTTCATCCCTTTCTTTCTGGAGAGGCAGAGTGGGGCTTATGCTTTGCCTTCCAGAAAAAAAGAAAATCCCTAGTGGAATGTGCCTGGAGTCTTTGCACTGCTTCAGAGAAACAAGCCCAGAGAGGTCTCTTGCTGTTGGAGGAGCCATCTGAATAAGATATATTCACCATCTTTCCATCTCCTGGTGCTGCTGGCTCTCTGGAACAAACCTGCCGGGCTGTAATTGGCTTATAAGGGGGGAAAGGTGAAAGTGGGAGGGAGCTTTTCTCAGCTTCTCCTAAGGGAAGAAGCTTCTCCTCCTAAGCTTCTCCTCAGCTCCCAGTTGGGTTTGCACAGCTCTGACGGTGCAGGCGGCTTTTCAGCAGCCCCAGACCCTGCCGTGACTCTCCCTGGTGAAAACCCACCTTGCTGTGCAGCAAGAGAAGCTGGAATGCTAGCGTGGAGCAGACACAAGGTGGAGATGCTGCCTGGTTTATCTTCTTCTGCTTAGATCACGCACCCATCCCCGGTGCACACACACACACACACACACACTTTGTTTTTAGTTGTTGTTTTCTTTTTACACAGGAGCCTGAGGTCAGGGCCCATTCTGTTGGGACTCCTTCCAGTTCCCTTTCACCCCATTCTCTCAGCTCTTTGGCGCGACAGAGGCACTTACTCTCCCTGGGCTCAGAATAAAACTGCACAGAGGCATGAAACACAAAACCCTGGCTGGCCTGGGTTGAAACGTTCAATTATCGCTCTGGCAAACTTCAAAGGGAGTCTCTGTTCATTTATTGCATTTCCCTATCTTCTCATTTCTTGCTATCGGTTTCGGGGCGTGTTATTGTTTTATTCTCCCTCCTCCTGTTTTGCTCTAAGCACAGTTTCTAAAAAGCACCTCCTGCAAGACATGGAATGATCCAGTCCCCCTAAGAAGAAAAGGATTTGCCTTCCCCAAAACCCCTTCCTTGTGGAATCGGGAACAAACAGACCAAACCCATCTCTGGTGCAAATCTATTGACTTCGGCAGAATTGCAGCAAGTTTGAATATGACCCATTGCCTCCTGGGCCAGCCTTTGGTTACAGCTCCTTTATGGCAGCTCAGCCGTCCTACAGAGGCTGCAAAGCTGGCTTCATTGGCTCCCAGGTTAAACATCCTCACAATGTTGGGCTGGCAGAACACCTGTGCACTGGCACCTGAGCAGCCGGGGGCAGAGTGGTGTGTTGGGGCAATGCCTACGTGTGAGGAAGGGTGTGCCCAGGGGGGTCTGTTTCCATCCATTCCACAGGAAGCCTTTCAACGCCACCATAAATTAGAACAACTTCTGGAAGGTGCTGCCTGGCTTTGGTGCCAGGCCTAGAATTCAGGAGGTGCACACTCCGAGTCAACCCACCGCTCATAATCAGGGCCAGCAACCTTCATTACTGGTAAGCCTAAGAAAACAAAGGCTGAGAGGAGATCTGATTGTGCTCCCTAAATGCCTCAAGAGGGTAAACAGGAGGCAGGGAGATAAGGTTGCCAGGCGTCCAGTTTTCGACCAGAATGCCCTGTCGAAAAGGGACCCTGGTGGCTCTGGTCAGCACCTCCAACCAGGCCACTAAAAGTCTGGTCAGTGGCGCAGCAGGGGCCTAGCTCTGTGTGGCTCCCAGAAGCAGCCGCCAGGTCCTTGCAGCCCCTAGGCACATGGATGGCCAGGGAGGCTCTGTATGCTGCCCCCACCCCAGTGCCGGCTCCGCAGCTCCCATTGGCTGGGAACCGCGACCAATGGGAGCTGTGGGGGTGGTGCCTGCAGAGCCTCCCTGGCTGCCCATGCGCCTAGGGGCTGCAGGGACCTGGCAGCCACTTCCTGGGAGCTGCGGTAAGCGCCGCCCAGACCATGATCCCCCTCTTGCACCTAAACTCCCTCCCGGAGCCTGCCCCCTGCACACCCTCCAACACACCAATCCCCTGCCCCAGTTCTGAGCCCCCTCCTGTACCCCAAACCCCTCATCCCCGGCCCCCAGCTGGAGCCCTCACCCCCCCACACACCACAACCCCCTCCTTCACCCCAAACCCCTCATCCCTGGCCTCACCCTAGGGCCTACATCCCCAGCCAGAGCCCGAACCCCTCAGCCCCAGCCTGGAGCCCTCTCCTGTACCCCAAACTTCTCATCCCCAGCCCCACCCCAGAGCCTTCACCTCCAGCTGGAGTCCTCACCCCAGCCCGGAGCCTTCTCCTGCACCCTGAACCCCTCATTTCTGACCCCACACGGAGTCTGCACCCCTATCCCAGAGTCCATAACCCCCTTGTATCCCAACCCCCTGCCCCAGCCCAGAGCCCTCTCCTGCACCCCAATCACTCATCCCCAGCCCCACCCCAGAGCCAGCACCCCCAGCCGGAGCCTTCACCCCCTTCCCACACTCCAACCCCCTGCCCCAGCCCAGTGAAAGGGAGTGAGGGTGGGGGAGATGGAGCGAGAGGGGGTGGGGCCTCAGAGTAGGGGCGGGGCAAGGGCGGGGCCTAGGGGAAGGGGCGGGGCCAGGGTGTTTGGTTTTGTGCCATTAGAATGTTGGCAACCCTCTTGAGGGAGAAGAGCTATTTAAGCAAAAGGACCACGTTGGCACATCAGCAAATGGGTATGAACTGGCCATAAATACATTTAGGCTGGGAACCAGAAGAAGGTTTCTCATTGTCAGAGGAGTGAAGTTCAGGAACAGCCTCCCAGTAAGACTAGAGGGGGCAAACAACCTAACTAGATTGAAGAAGGGGCTTCAGTCTATGAAAGGGATTATATGACAGGTTTGGACAGGGATAGATCAGGAGCTCGACTCAATAACCCCAGAGTACACTTCCGGTTCCCCAGGTTCCTAATTACCCTTCTTGGCTGCATTATTTTTTTACCTCTCACTAATCAATTCAAATGAAGAAAGAGGAGGATTTGCATCACCGGAGACTGAAGCCCTTTTAAAACATGCCTCTTGACATATAGCTTGTGGAAATCTCCCTTCAGCTGACCCTGGAGGACCACCCAGGGTTACGGTCTATCTTCTAAAAACCCACTGTAACAAGGTGTGTTCACCTCTGAGGTGGATTCGCAATTGCAGCCTGGGCTGACGATGGTAACTCATCTCCCTTGTGACCTTCCTCCTCACACATTGAGGCTTTCATCTGGCTCCTGGGATATTTTGCAGAGCTAAATGTCACCAGAATAAAGAGGGAGGGACCCCACCTTTCTGAAACAAAATAAATAGGCTGTGTTGGCATCGTCGAGGATTTTCCCCAGCCCTTTAAAATAAAAAATGTGTTTTTGGAAAGCGTCTACCAGGATAACTCATGTCTTCATCAACAGAACAAATTTGTCTCTAAGAAAGAGAGCACAGTGAGCAAGAAAAATAGTGTGGTCCAGCAAATGACGTCCAGGTCTGCAGAGTAATTACAGCACCTATAATCCTCCTGCTATTTGAATGGAAAAGTGCAGGGGAGGGGGAAAGGTTGGAGTTAATTGGAATTTAAGGTAGCTCAGTCAAATTACTTTTCCTCCACCCTCCCTTTTGTTGGTTGGAGGCGTAGTGGGAATTCCTCTCCCCCACCCCCGACCTTAAGAAGAAGAGATCTAATTTTGGCATATAGTAGAACAAAGAGCTAATTTTTATAATTATTAAATCACAGGGCTTTTTTTTTTTTTTTTTAATCTGTTTTCTGATGGTGCTGTGGAAAGCCCAGGTAGATAGGCAGACACTTCAGCAGTCCATTTAGCTCAATTTGCACCAAATTTAGTTTGGGCACAGATTCATAGATTCCAAGGCCAGAAGAGACCCCTGCGATCACCTGTTCTGACCTCCTGTAGAACCCAGGCCATAGAACTTCCCTGAAATAATTTCTGTTTGAACTAGAGCATATTTTTAGGGGGGGAAATCCAAACTTGATTTTAAAATTGCCAGTGTGGAAGCAGGGGCTTTGCTCTGTCCACCCTCCCATCAGGTCTTAATTTGGTCTCTTGCGTGAGGTTTTCATGCTTATAAATATGGGTTTACAAAATCCTTTCAAATATTATTTTTAAAAATACCAATATCCCCCTGCTTATTACCATGCTGTGGGGCCCCATGTGGGAAAACATTCCTTTCCCATCAAATTATTCAACAATTTTTCAAATGTATAGCATTTTATATTAAAATATATAAAATGTGCCTGTCACTGAGATTTCTGGGCACATGTTCAAATATAAGAGAGCAGCATATTGACCGGTGCCAGATAAATTACACTCCTTCAGCACCACCTCAGTGCGTTCCACCATCACCCTTCATAGGCAAAAGACTGCAGATGTGAACTTTATACCTGATGGTCAATAAACTCCCTGGCTGTGCTGGACCAATGGGAGAAGCAATTCCAGAGCCAAAGGCCCTTCCCTGAGGATGATATATCCATTGCTAACGCCACCGTCTTCCCTACCAACAAAAGCGTGCCTGTATGAGGACCATATGGCTCGGGTGACTGAAGACTTGGGGTGGAATCCTGGCTCCACTGAAGTCAGTGGCAACCCTCCCGTTGACTTCCGTGGGTGTGTCTACACTGCAAAAGAAAATCTGCTGCAGCGCGTCTCAAAACCCAAGTCTACCTAATCGGGCTCATGTTACCATGCTAAAAATAGCCATGTAGACATTCCCATTCGGGCTGGAGCTCAGGGACTGATACCTGGGGAAGGGATGGGTTTCAGAACCCAAGTTCCAACCTGAGCAGGAACGTCTACATGGCTATTTGTAGCTCAAGCCCTGCAAACCTAAGTCTGTAGACCGGGCTCTGAGACTCACAGCTGTGGGTGTTTTTTTGTGTGTGTTTTTTTACAGTTTAGACATTCTCAGGATTTCACCCATGGAGCTTTTCACCTCACCAGGTTGCGTGCTCAAATCCAGCCTGGGTTGGCCAGTGAGTGCCAGAAATCAGGATAGCTATTTGGTAGCCTATATTAAATGATTTATTTTAAGTCTAGTTTCTAAAAAACAAGGGTCCACATCACAGCTAGTTCACAATACTGACACTTTGGGGCCTTTGACTCCCATAGAGCAAAAGTTTTGCAGACTGGTTTGCAGAAGGACCCCGGCTGGTATCAGCTTCTGCAATGATAAATAGGGAGTGACATGGAAGCTGAGATTTTCAACGTTTTTTCAGGAAATGGGATACTCAATTCCCACTAGAAATTAGTTAAACTGGTACAAATTGTAGTGTGGGCACATTTATATCAGTTTAAAATTGTTTAAATTGGTTTAAACTGATATAAAAGTGCCCTGACAGGGTTGTGTTTCCGTTGAAGTAAACCAGTTGAAAAACACAGCTTGAGTTAAACCAGTGCAACTTCGTGTGTAGACCACACCTAAAATTTCCAGGACTCAAATAATGAGGGGCTTTACCAATCTAGATAAACACTTGGATACAAACTAGAAACCAATACAATCTTGGGACAATAGGACTCCAATTCTGTTCTTGGGACAATAGTTCCCTACAGCTAACACCATTGAGGAAGAAGATATCTACTTTCTTTACTAGCCTGAAGCTTCTGACCAGTTCCAGGAGGTCTCCACATAGAGTATACTGCAGTAGCATAACCTTGGGAGCATAAGAGCCAGACAACTGTGGCACAAGGAGTCTTCTTCCTTCTGGCCAAATTCAGATGCCAAATGCCCGAGGACCCAGCCATCGATTAGAAGATGCATGCCCAGAGGATCATAGCAGACAATCCACATTCCAAGCTGCTGTGGAAGGGAAAAAACTCCAGGGTCCCTGCCAATATGATCTGAGGGAAAATTCCTTCCTGATCCCAAATCTAGAGACCTGTTGGATCCTGAGTATGTGAGTTAGACACACCAACCAGGTATCTAAGAAATCATCTGATGATACCTCTTTCTCCCTCCAATCTTCATGGCAATTCTCTAATAGACAACACCACCACCCCCCACCCCACCACCACCACCACCACCACCACTAGCTACGGCTGCACACAATTTGCCCCAGTCCCGCAGTTCAGAAATTGGGGCCTGCAGTGGTATTGGGGGATAAGCAGTAACTTTGGGGCATACCTGTCATTGCTGCTTCCCAGGCAGTGGACTTTCACCTGCCCCAGGGAAATGAATTAAGTTCCTTCTGCAACAGACTAGGCATAATTCTCTTTTTTGACCCATGCCCATACTGCACCCAAGTACCAGAGAGACCAGGTGGGTGAGGTAATGCCTTTTATTGGACCAACTTCTGTTGGTGAGAGAGAGAGAAGCTCTCTACCTTAGTCTGTCCATAGCTACACCCCTCTCCCCTGACTTTCTACCCCCATTTCCTCCTGCCCGGTGAAGTTCTACAGGTGTGAACCAAGCGCTCAGCAGCTGCAGTGCTGCCTCTTTATTAGCTAGGATGAGTACAACTCTCTGTTGTGCAAGGTGGGACCAGAGTATGCAAGGAAACCTGAAACTAGGCCACACTCACCTGTGTTAGTTTCATGACAAACCAGACCCCATTCATCAAAAGATTCAGTAATGTCCATGGAGATCTTGCAGACAAAGTCACACGACAGTTGGTATTGACACCAGACAAATGTGTGGCATTGCTTGGTGCTGATGAGAAACAGCCTGAGGGAGAAACTCAGTGGATTGGGGTCTGATATCCGGCACCTGAACATCCCATGTACTTCAAGTCATCGGCAGATATGGGATTAGAATCCAGGCACCCTGGCTCCCGCTCCGTGGCTCTAATCTCTTTTCACCTGGGGGGTTGTTCAAACCTGAACCTCATAGCAAACCTATAGACATCAAAGTGGAGAGAAATGTTTTCATGAACTCTTGCAAAGTGAGTGCTGAGTGCAGCCCACCAATAACTCCCTGCCCCTTTTCTCCAAGGGAACCATTTTTTATAGCGGGGTCCTTTAAAAGAGAAGCAACCTGCAGATGGCCCACGTCCTTAAGAGCTCACAGGAAGGCTTAATCGGGGAATAAAAGTGACGAGTTGAGAGTTCCTTGCTGTAAACAAGTTAAACAGTATTAAACACACACATGTCTCTTTAAGGAGATGAAATTGATTGAGCGTGTTTATTTTCACAGCATTATTTAGCTGGGTTGGGAAAAAGAAATACTTCACATTGACGCCAGGACTACATATCAGAAACAAAGCTGAGAAAAGGATATTTCCACTGTGATAATTTTTTTTTCCCTAATAACTGTCTCTCCTATCTGCCAATCTTAGGTCAACAAACATGGGCTGATTGACAAGTTAAAATGTTTAACTTAGCCTGCAACTCATATAAACCAATTTAAAATGTCTAGTGCAGGAGGGAGATGTAAAAGAAACCAATAATATCCGTGCCCCCTCCCTACAGCTGCCTCCCAGAACATGATCTAGAAATGTTCTTGTCATGCTTGTTGGTTGACATTGTGGGATGCTCCTGTTTTCACAATTCCACAGGTAGGAAGCTCTTAGGTGGGGTAAAATGTTCTAGGGTGTGAAGGAATATGAGACACTCAAACCACCCATCACCAGTAAAACTGATCTTGTCAGAAGACTGGAGGACTCATGGGATTCTGAGGATGGTGTTTTTCCACCTTCCTGGATTCCTTATTCAAATCATGCTGGCTACTCAATGGCTCTTATGAAAAGAAATGGGAGATGGTTGCTTCAGTAACCTGCCCTCACACCACACGTTCCAGCCTATGGATCTTAGTTACCCACCTTTTAAAGCACGCTAAGTATTTAACTGCATTTTGCAGGTGGGGAAATTGCAGCACAGAGAAGTTAAGTGTTTTGTTCAAAATCACACAGTGAATGAGCTGGGAATCGAACCCAGGTCGTCTGATTCCCAGACACTTGCTTTAACCACCACAGGCAAAGAAAATCATAGAATATCAGGGTTGGAAGGGACCTCAGGAGGTCATCTAGTCCAGCCCCCTGCTCAGAGCAGGACCAATCCCCAAACAGATTTTTGCCCCAGATCCCTAAATGCCCCCTTAAGGATTGAACTCACAACCCTGGGTTTAGCAGGCTAATGCTCAAACCACTGAGCTATCCCTCCCCCCCAAAATGAGCCACCTTAGACATACGCTCCCTAGCACAGTGTCAAGGCATATTGCCTGCTTGGTACATAGGAACTGGCTCTGTCTCAGAAAGTGCTGTACCTGTTCTTTAGATAGGGGATTTTAGTTTCCAAAGCTGTCGATTTGAGGTCTTCCACAAGCAATAAAAGCCTTAAAATAAAACTGGGAAGATGTTAAATAAAAACAACAACCATCTGAGCACCTAAATAAGGTTTTATTTCAGAACAGATTCCATCTCACTCTAGTTCAAGTAGATGATCTCAGGTGAGCCTCACAGTGCCTGTTACCAGGTATAGAGGTTTCTTATTCTGATCCGGTTTGCTTTTCTCTAGCAGGTGAGCCCAGGGGTTGGCATCCCATTAATGCACCTGGTGGAGCTGTGGATATGACAGTCCCCTGGTCCATCTCAGCTTCATGGGGTTGCATTATGCAGGAGTCCAACTGCACAGTCAAGGGCTGTGTATGCATAAAACTATTCTGCTAATTCAACAGTTCACCTTGATGGCAAATGCAGCCATCATGGGCTTTGAACAGCAGATATGTGAATTCCCACAGTCAGCTAAGAGACTCAGCTCATCACTGCAGTGGGTGGATTACTTTAGCTTCTTACTGTAAGGGAAAGCTGTTCTTTAAAGTAGGTTCTGATCATTGAATAAACTTAGTTTTTGAATGCTAATTTTCCCTGATACCATGTGTGTCTCCCCTGTAGTTTTGTAATATCTGCAGATCCTGTTTCTGTTATGCACACACAATACTACAGCAAGCTTCTTAAACAGAAGTGCCTGGGCCAGATCCTCAGCTGATCAACGGAGCTCATCAATGGCACAGCACCATTTTCACCAGGTGAGGATCATCTGGTTCATGATGGTTTTTGCACCTGTCTTCCCGTTCTCTGTAAATACGTTAGCCACAAAGTCGAGGGCATCTGCATCACTGTTGATCTGGCCCCCCAGCTGTGATTCTTTTAATGGGAATAACATATTTAAACAAATAAACCCTTCATCATCGCTGGAAATCCATGATGGGAGAAAAATTACTTTGTTCTGGGGGCATCAGAACAAACCGTGCCACATATGGAGCCTTTCCGCCACTTCTGTTTTTGATGCTGTTATTTTGTTTTATTTCCTCATTGTTTGTTTTTCCACAGGGATGAGTTGGCTGGAGAAGGCAGTTACCCCACATGGAAGTGCATGTGTGGGGAGAACTGGACCTCCCCATATGGCTCAGCCACTGGCATGGGGGCCCCTTGAAATCACAAGAGAGAAAATGTGCAAACAGACCAGCTTGTCCAGGATGAGTTAGCGACACATACAGGGTCTCTCCTCCTTCTGTACCTCTCTGACCACAGAAAGAACAGGAATACTTGTGGCACCTTAGAGACTAAGGTGCCACAAGTACTCCTCTTCTTTTTGCGGATACAGACTAACACGGCTGCTACTCTGAAACCTGACTACTGAAAAAGTCCATGCTGAGGGGGATGAAGAAATGAGACCCAACATAAAGCTTTGCAGAGAATTCTAAGTCAAGTTGTTTAATTAAGTTAGTTTTTATTATTAGGCCTTGGTGCTTCCTGATTCCAGGCATAGTCAGAAGCAAAAGGATCAAATTGCCATGACGGAGGCCTGGCTAGAAGCAAGGGGCACCAAAAATCTAGACAGAGAGCCTGCTCTTGTCAGATTTCCATCCCATGTTTGCAAATATAAGAGGTTCAGGTATTTCAAATAAACATCCGCATTTGGGGACTGATACAGTAACGCCACTGATCGGTATGTGGTCCACACCCACACACCCTTCCCATGTGTCTGATCAGTTTACAACAGCCCCTAGCTAGGGGAATTAGCTCTTTCGCTGAACTCATGTTCTTCACTCTGGAGATCTTGCATTCAATACTTAACTGCAATGATTGTCAGTATGTTGATCAACCCTTAGATTTTGGGGTTTTTTCCCTTCCTTGGCACCCTCTAAGGACTCAGTTGTGAGAGGGACTGGGGAGTTCACTTGGAAATGGCAGTGACCTACACCTCTCAGGGTCTGTGTGTCTCTCCCTCGCTCACAGGTGTGCTTTTCTCTTTCGCTCCATTCCCCTGAACTCACAAAAGTCTTTGTTCTATAGCAGCCAGCCCAATGATAGCTGGACGTGACCGGTAGCTGTCACCACTCTCTTGAAATGTCTAGATCAGGGGTAGGCAACCTATGGCACGTGTGCCGAAGGCGGCACACGAGCTGATTTTCAGTGGCACTCACACTGCCCGGGTCCTGGCCACCGGTCCGGGGGGCTCTGCATTTTAATTTAATTTTAAATGAAGCTTCTTAAACATTTTAAAAACCTTATTTACTTTACATACAACAATAGTTTAGTTAAATATTATAGACTTATAGAAAGAGACCTTCTAAAAACGTTAAATTATATTACTGGCACGCGAAACCTTAAATCAGAGTGAATAAATGAAGACTCGGCACATCACGTCTGAAAGGTTGCCAACCCCTGGTCTAGGGGATTAGCCATAGCGTGTACAAAGTGCTACTCTCCATTGTCCCCTCAACTAGGGGACTAGAGATGGGCTTGCACCAAAATACCCAGATGTGAAAAGCCTCCAAGAAATTCAGATCTGGAGCTGAACTTTCTAGCTTAGGTCCATATGCGATTAAATGGGCTGACTCCAGCCTGGTTCTAGAACACTCCCCAGTCCAGAAGAAGATGACCAAAGCCCGCACCAGAGACCACTAAAAAGCACAGGAGTCCTTTAGCATTTTCGATGGCCTTTGGAGCAGGACTTGCGTGAGCATCTCACAGGCAGACGCTCTGCATTGTTGGATGCTGCCACTAGACCGTTGAGCTGCCTACGGAGATTTTTGAGTGCAGTGTTGTATCCGCGTCAGTTCCAGGATATTAGCGAGACAAGGTGGGCAAGGTAATTGTACCAACTTCTGTTGGTGAGAGGGAGAGAAGCTTTCAAGCTACACTCAGCTCTTCCTCAGGTCTGGGAAAGGGACTCAGAGTGTCACAGCTAAATACAAGGTCAAGCAGATAGTTTAGCATAACTAGTTAGCACATATTCAAAGGGACCATTCAAGGTGAAGTGGCCCATTAACACCCCTGTAGTCATAGGGCAAAAAGGGGGATTAGTGGGTTACAGGTTGTTGTAATAAACCCTAAATTCAGTGTCTGTCTTAAAAACGGGATTTTCAGTGTCTAGCAAAGTGATGAGCTCCCAGGCTGTCATGCAGGTTTCCTTTGAAGATGAGGACTGATCACTTTCCAAAGACAATGTTGCTCCTCGGAGCTCAGATTGTGGACTGCACTGAATGCAGGGAAGGCTGAGCTGGCTACGATGGGGTTAATCAGCTGACAGCCAACGCACCACCAGAGAGTCAGTCGCTTGTGTCAGAATAAGGTGCTTCCCTTTCCCACAATAGACTCTTTACTTGCTTGCCCCCACGCCTTCGTCTTTTTTTTTTTTTTTATGGAAGTTAATAAATTTGGAAGCCAAGACACGTTGCCCTACTATTAGAGGCTGCCTTGTCATAGAAGGAATGGCCCCGCTATATGGGAGTGGTTTTTTTTGTGGGGAGGGGGGCGGTCACCCATGCTTCATTCGTCTCTCTGCTGGGTGTGTTGGACAAGGCAGTTAACTGTGGTTTCCTCAGCCAAGCCAATACAAGCAAGCTGTATACCACATGGATTGCTGGAAGGTCCATGGGTCATTTCATGGTATGCAATGAATCAGAGACTCACCAGCAGACTGATGCATGGTTTGGCCACGTCAGAATGTACAAGCACATCATATCAGGTCTCATGCACTTTAAAACAAAGACACACAAACAACCCTCTTTACCCTGCTGTGGCATGCACAGAATATACAAGCGTTAGGGTGTCACAAAACATTTGTTAAATTGAGGGTTAGTTGCAGCTGTGACATAGCAACCTGGCTTTTCCAGGCCACCAAACCAAAGGCTTAACTGTCTCATTTTGGGTTGATATCCAGGGAAGTGCTTACTTATTAATTTCCTTTGAATCCCGGGGCCTGGCTTTTACGTAACTACCATTGTCTTTTTTAAAACAAATTACATTATAATATGTGGGATGCTAAGGTGAGCTTAAAAAATGATAGCAGAGACTGATGCACATGCATTGGCATTCCTCTTGCTACCCCAATGTTTACGATAATACAGGTTTGCTGCTTGTGCCACAGCTGTTAAGATCTTGTTAGGATGTCCACCTTGAACACCTACTTTATGTGATTCTGACACACACATTAAATAATTGCATCCGTTCTGAAATGCTGTACAGAGATCTTAGACAATGGGGCAGTTAGACGCAAACCTCTTTGTTTTTAAAAAACTGAGGAGAGTGAAAAAATCTCTTGGGCTGTTTCTCAACTGTAGGATATCATGAAAGGAAAAGAAGAAGTAACCAAAGACTTTGTAGTCTGAATAGACCAACCAATATTTATGGTCCCTGTGACTTATTCCTATTAGTCATCAATACTCACAATTCACTATGCAAGCCATAAGATTAGCTACGGCACAGGCTTGGATTACCCAGCCTTTGTAAACAGTGCTGGTGTCAGCAGAGATGGTGACAAGAATCATAGATTTGATACAATATTGGATGGGAAGCCAATGGAGGGATTGAAAGAGGGGTGTTACGTGATCAAACTGACAGGCAAGGAAGATGAATTTAGCAGTCAGATTTTGTATGGATTGAAGGTGTGTAATGAATTCTGTAAGACTTCTCATGCACTTAAAGTTAGGCACATGCATCAGGACCTTGTTGTTACAGGGTTTTGTAGTGTATAGAAAATGGGTAGTATCCCTTTAAATAGTTTGTGAGCCTTCTAACGGGCATCTCTGTCTTCTGTTGCAGAAGCCACCTGGCCAGAACCTAACAGAGGAACAGTGTATATATGTAACTCGGGTTTGTATGTTTGTATATAGTTAGTAAACTCAGTTATATGAAATGTAACTGCGTCCAGGCAGTTTCCTTATATTTTTAATGTTGTGTAAAGAGCAAAGACTAATCAAAGCAATTTATTTTGTGACTAACCAAATCTCAGCTAGAAGCCTGGGCTTCAATTTCCACAAATACCAATATGAACGAAACGGTTCTCGCCCACATGTTCATGAAAAGCAAAAGACTAGGGTCCCGCTGAAAACTCTCCACCCAACAAGTCTCAGCTCTTTTGCTGAGCACCCTGGAACTGGATTTTTCCCTGTCTCCGGGGGCTCAGACACATGCTGTGAGGAGAGAAAGAGACGGCATTACTTAACAACATGGAAGGACTGGTGAATTTGCTTGTGATTTAGTTGGTTTGAGGTTTACTTCCTACATAACAAATGTCTTGTTTTGTGGCCTGACAATGAGAGATACTTAAAACACAGTTTGTTCCTGCCATGTGCTTTGCGGTCAACTGGAGGGAACCCAGCCAGACAGCCACTCTGTAATCAGATTGCCTCCTACTTACGGTCACTGAACATGATAGCATGGTCAGAGCTTCTAAATTGGCATGTTTCATAGAGTTCTTCATTAAGTTACCGTCTTCTGCTTTTATTCCAAGACAGTAAAATTGCTAGTCATTTCCTCTATTAACATGCTTATCTGTGGCTAGACATGAGCAGCTGTGCAAAGATGGAATGAAAGCGGCAAAGCCAAAGGAATTGCTCTCATCTGAAGAAGCAGCAGCTAAGCCATGTGCTACGCTGCAGAACGGCAGTGGTTCCACTCAGCGTAGGTGTGTTTTTAGCCTCTTGATGGACAGGACTGTTTACCTTCTGGCACAAGACAGGCAAACTAGTACGAAAATGAATACTCAGCTTGCAGATTTCACTCAAGGCCCCCAACTGTGGGCTGCCAGTGGGTGACCTCAAATTTAGTGTGAAAAATGGAAGAGGAAATGGCCTTGTTTTTCTAACGTTCAACATTAGCTAAAATTGGGATAATCGTCAGCTGCCAAAAAAAAAGTCCCCTCATTAGACTACGTTATGGACTTGTATTATGGTAATATCTACAAACCCCATCCCAAGCTGGGGCCCCTGAAGACATTGCAGTCTAAATAGACAAGACAGACAAAAACTACCAACTTATTCATTAGAGCTATATGGTAGCAAAGCTTTTAAAAAGATACAAGGCACCCCGAATGCTGGGAATGTCACATCCCAGGCTTGCTCGATATCTTGATGTGATCCTCTCCATGACAGATTCAGGTTCTGCAGAATGCAAGCCATTATTAAACCTAAAACCCAAACAATGTCTATCCCTCAAGGGTCCAAAGGCAACCTTGTGAATTAGAACATATACAATGCTGTCCTTGACTGAAACCAGCTTCATTAGAGCTGTGAATTTTCTCCGTTCTTCTCAGTAGGTATCTACTCTGAAGTCTAATGATGACAGTACAGGGGTCATGATTTCAAGAAGTTTAGGATTATAATTTTGCAACATGCACCTAATCTGTAAAAAGAACAGGAGTACTTGTGGCACCTTAGAGACTAACAAATTTATTTGAACATAAACTTTCGTGGGCTACAGCCCACTTCATCAGATGCATAGAAGACAATTGCGTAATTCAACACAAAAATGACAAACAAAATGCAGAAATAGATATGAGGTAACTTTTCCAAAAGTGCCTAGAGAACCAGATTTTTAAAGGTATTTTGCTGTCTTTAAAAATCAGTCCCTAAGTGATTTAGAAGCTTAAGTCCTACTGACTTTCAATGAGATTTGGGTGCCTAAATATCTGGGTCACTTTTGAAAATGGGACTTAGGCGCTTTTGCAAGTTTTGCCTGTGGTCTTCAGAGTATCCAGTTTTATTGTTGCCCACAAAATGATACCGAATATATCAGTATTTTAATTACCCAAAAGCTTAGGCTAGGACTTTTAAAGGCATTTATGGGAGTTAAGCATTCAAATCCCATTAAAATTCAGTGGGAAAGGGTCTTTATAATTTCCTTAAGCTTTTCTTTCAACAACTGCAACTTTAGTCACTACATGGGCTAGTGGATACAATGCAGAAGATTTTAGTTCAGTTCCTGGTTCTCCCACTGCTTTGCTGGGAGGACTTTGGGCAAGTCAAGTCTGCCTGTGCCTCAGTTCCCCATCTGTCAAATGGGGATAATGACACCGACCTCCTTTGTAAAGCACTTTGAGATCTTCAGATGATAAGAGCTAGGCTTTATTATTATAGTGGCCTCATTCTATCCTTGATCTGTGGGCAAATCCTCCGGTCACATCAATAGGATATATGCTTAGGACTCAGGGTAGTATATGGCCCTGTTTAAATGACTCTACCCCAGACTAACGTAACCCTTGCCACAGGATGCTATTGACACCACTGCTTTGTGAGGAAGAGGGCGAACTTTGCAAGGGGAGATATTTAAAAATCATAGCATCGTAGGACTTGAAGAGGCCAGTGGAAAGGTCATCTAGTCCAGTCCCCTGCACTTATGGCAGGACTAAGTATTATCTAGAAGTGTCCAATCTCCCTTCTCCTCCGAAACCAATGGGATTTTCCCAACACTCCCTGGAGCTGGCACTGTCTTGTTGATTTGAAGCCTGATCTAAAACTCACTGAAGTCAATGGAAAAACTCCCAGAGGCTTCAATGGATTCTGGATCAGGCCCATTAGGAACATGTCTTGTTCAATGACTTTCATGCTTTGCTGGGACGTGGCAAGCCTGGAAAAACCCAACCACTTCCTTGTGCTCACCCGAGAGCTCCAAATTGGATTAATATCCTTATCTGATCGGGGAGCATTTTTCCGTGCTGGTAATGGAACCAGAGGGGGTTTCAGCTTCGGGGCTGCCAATCTTTTTATGATTTAAAAGTGATACTTTTAATATTTTGTTACTTCCTAAAGTGGGTTAAACTAGATTAGGAAAAATTAGCACCTTGCAGTTATGAACTCTGATTTCACTGGGATGCTTGTTATTCCCCTTTCAGGAGTCGTTCCTTTCCAAGGTCACGAGTGCACAGTAGCATGCTGGAAGTGTTGGATTAAAGTGTTGATAGAGTCATAGAGTTTAGGACCAGAAAGGAGCCAGCAGCTCATCCAATCTGAGCTCCTGTGTAGAACAACCCACCAGCCCCACCAAGATCCTCACCAGCTCTCAGAGCCCAGGCTCCAGCCTGAGCCCAAACATCTATGCTGCTATTGTTAACCCCATAGGCCAAGCTCAAATCAGTTGATCTGGACTCTGAGGCTCACTGCCCTGGGAGGGGGGGAACCTTCTGCAGTGTCGATGGACCCTTAGATCCCGATGTGCCTATGTCACTTCTGAAAATGGGAACTAAGCTCCTAAGGCACTTTTGAAAGTGTTACCCCACTTGTCAAACAATGTCTGTGACTATTTCTTAGCCTGCGAGTGGTATGGAAGCAGTTCCTCGCTAGCGGAGCTGGTTGGAACATATCGAAAAACTTGACATTTTGATGACAAATAAGAAAAAAAAAATGTTGTTGAACTTTTTCATGGCATTCCACCCCTTTCCCCCCACCCCCCCACCCTGTTTCTACCAGGTCTAGTAACAAGTATTTGGTGTTTGAAACGGGGAGCTGAGTTTGTTAGTGTAGATTGCATGCAAACTGATTCTGATCTGATTTCTACTAGTATAAGAGACAAGTTACCATCAAAATGTCGACATTTGCAAATAATTCCCACTGTTGTGAGGATGTAAGTAGTGCCCTTTCACAGGAACTCTGAGTTATTCAATGGATTGCCCATTGCAGGGCTTCTGGATTTTAATAGTTAGAGTACCTTGCAAACCACATGGTATATGGAATTACTTTGCCCTGGTATTTGCTATGAAATACGCTGATTACTATGTGAATAAAAAGAGCTTGAAGATAACTGATGCCCTACAACTGAAATTTTGACAAAGGCTCCTCAGAATGGCTGAGACCCTTAACCTAGAATCCGTTAGAGATCCTTGTAAAGGAAAACAAAAAGTGGGCAGGGAAAAAACATTGGGTGATTTTCTCCCCTTGCCACAGATTGAGATTCAAATAGGTCACAGTGTTCCTACTGGAAACAAAATTAATATTCGTATATGTTTATTCAAAAAATGCTGTTCTCGGCATTTTCATAAAAGTCAAGCAATCCGTCAACATAAAGGGCAAAGGCAACATTGTTTTGAATGTTTTATTATCAATTTCCACCAAGGGAAGTAGCCTCATGCTGTTATCTTCCCCTGTTTTCTCTTGCTGTAAGGAGACTGCTGTGGATGACTGTGGTCTCTGTGCTGCCTTTTTGGCTGGGCAATACCATGGCTTCAGAAAGGCGTTCTTGTAGAAATTGGCCAGTTTCTATTGTTTGCATTTGGTCTGCGGCCAGTGGTTGTCAGACATCTGCCTATTGTGGCTGTTCAGTGGGCGTGCGCTCGGTGTCCCTCAGACATTTGGGTTTGTGAAAGTTTTGCGAGGTGGAAGAGTAGCAGGGCTTTCCCATGTGAAATCCAGATCACGCCATTTGTACATTGTGTGTTACTAATGGTGAAGCCAAACGGATGTATTTGATTATTAATCAGACGTCTAAAAAATCAGTTGGTGACGAATCATAGAAATTATTTTCATGATGTTCAACACAAAGGCAGAGACGGTCGATTCAGCAATGCTCAGCACAACCTGCCGCACGACTGACTCAGTTTGGAGTTTTGGTTGCTCTTCGCCTCTGCCTATCTATCTTAGGCACTTCTGAAAATCAGGAACTAGGTATTTTTGCAGCCTGGTTACCATACATAAGAAATCATGTCCACATGCCTGCAGGCATAAGTGGGGCTCAAACTCCTGACTCTGAACATCAAAAGCTCAAGTCCTGAGCTAAGGAAGCAACTCTGCTAGCTATGCATAAATAGGTTGCATTAACTTCACTCAGGACAACCACTAGAGGGAGACAGGATCTCACACGTTATCATATTAGATGTACAGAAATAGCATAAATAGGAACAGCATAATTATAGATGCAACAAAGTGTGGTCCCAAAATAAAAATTTGTATGAACTAGAGATTGAAATTCGGATCTGAATTTCCTCAAAGTTTTGGATGATTGAGATCCAGAGTTCTAATTCCAGGCCATATAAATTGAAGGCATAATAAACCACAGACTATCATTATAAAGTGATGATAAATGGGTTTGTGATTAAGGAGCTCCAGGGTCTGAATTTCATCCTTGGGATCACTGAATAGCACAGTGACAACCGAGAAGCCCTAGGTGGCCTTCGGTCTATTATAGCAGCAATTTCCATGGAGTCAGCAAACGGGATGATGGGTTCTTTCACCTGTCGCATCAAAGGATGGTTTGTTGAAGTCTGAGGGCCTGATTAAGCCAAAAGAAGAAAGGAATTTTCTTAAAATCTACTGCCTATAGTCATGGACCTAGAAAAGGGCATGCTTCTGTTATTGGGGCTCTTCCATGTGAATGTAAGAAATCAAAGCTGTAACGAACATGTTAACAATTGTCCCTAGCAAAGAGTGGATTTTCACCTGTTTTAGGGTTCAATCTGTTTTAGGGTTTTATACACCATCCATCACCATAGCATGGACACAGTTTTATGTTCTTGTTCTAAGTGTCCATGTCATCCTTTTTATAGATGCCTAACACTGGAGTCTGCTCTTAGTTGCACCAAAGTTAAACTGACTGAAGTCAGTGGAGTTAATCGGGAGTCCCATTTCAGCTGAGATCAGAATCTGGCCCAAAATGTCACCCAGGCCTTAGTCACTCCAAGAATGAGCCTTCCCTCTTCTCAGCTATCTTCCAAGCCATCTCATCTGCCTAATGGGACCCTTTCAATTTTCTTCCAGTTTGTATTGCAATCTTTCTTTTTACTTAAATATATCTGGTTTAGGTTTTGGACTCGGAGCATTTCGATCTGTTCTTACTTCTTCTGTTGCTACATGGGGCATGCCATAAGATCTGTGTCTGAATCAATGCACTGGCTTTGGCAACAAGCATCTGATTGGCTTGTTGAGCATAAAGGAAAGGATCTTGAGCAAGGAATTTTGATTGACAGGCAATGTGAAACACCAGTATGTCAGGAAAGTTGTTCTACCATTATCAGCAGTATATGGGTCATGCCGGCTGCATAATTCTCTTTCCATCCACCTGGCAAGGAACATTAAAGTTTCCCTCTAGGGCTGGCAAGGGGCGCTTTTTCCACAGCATCGTTTGACCATGGAACAGTTGGCAGGGGAAGCGTGAAGAGTGATGTGGCTGAATCCTCTCTTTCAGACAGTTGAACAGGTCTTCTTCAGTGGCGGGCTTGGCGATCAGGCACTAAAGATGTGAGCATCTGAATCAGTGGCCTCCCACAGTGCTAATCTCAGGCTTTTTCTACAGGAAAGCAGCAAACCCAGACTGTTTTTAAAAATTAGATTTGTTTGCTTCTTTTTGGGGAATACATTTTCGATTTTCGACCTACCGCATCCTTAGCAAAATGACTGCAGATTGGCAGCCTTAGCTAGTGGAATCGCAGACAGTAGAGCAGAGAAGGGTCCCATGTGTCATCCAGGCTGAGAATTGCATTTCGAAGGACTACTCACTAATGCCTTGTCATATTTTTCTTGTATCTACCCAGTGATGGTATCTCAACCCTCTCCCTCGGGATCCTATTCTATTGCCCAGTCACTCTTACCATTGAAGGCATTTTTTCTCACAAGTAGGCTTAAGTTTTCTTTCCTTTGTATCAGGCCAGTTACTCCTCAGTCCATCTTCTGAGATTGTGACCACTTTCCTTCCATTATTTATATCTCTACTTTGTAGGTTTTTATAGACTGTGAGCATGTCCTCCTGAGTCATCTTTTGACTAGGCTATGCAAGTTCATTTACTCAGTCCCTTCGGACCTTATGCTAAGTAAAGCTAGAGTGGTTGTTTAATAAATGTCATATTGAAACAACAACCCAGGCTTGTTTTTCGTGTATCAGAGCCACGTGGGACAGGTGTGACGGTGCTGCCTGTTGGAGCCAGCTGAGGTCACTCAATCAGGGTGAACTGCAAACAAAACGGGGCAGACAAACCCCAAACGCTGGTGGATATTCCAATACTTAGATTTTCCAAGCCAGCACAAAACAACTTCTATATTACCATACAGGTTACTCAGAAGTCCAAACAACGCAGTTCCCTTAAAGTACCCAGCCTCAGGCCTCCGTCCAGACACACCTGTCAGATATGATGATGATTACTGAGAATCTTATCTCATCATATAAAAGAAAAGGTTCTTCCAATCCCAAAGGATCAACCACATACCCAGGTTCAATTATAACTTAGATCTTACCCAAAATACACGCTATAGTCAATTCTTATTAACTAAGCTAAAATTTATTAAAAAAGAAAAGAGAGAGAGTGTTGGTTAAAAGATCAATACACAGACAGACTTGAATTCAATTCTTGAGGTTTAGATACATAGCAGAGGTGAGCCTGTAGTTGCCAAAAGTCCTTTTAGAAATAGTCCATAGGTTATAGTCCAATGTCCATATTCAGGGTGGCTCCAGTCAAAGACTGGGGATCTCAATCCTTATGGCTTAAGGTTCCTCCCTCTTGAAACCAAAGCAGATCTGAGATGAAGTATGATCATGTCCCAGGGTTCTTATACATTTTCAGCAGCCTTTTGGCCTGAGAAAACAACAGGCTTAATTCTCCTTCCTCTAAACATCATGGCAATTAGCACAGGGTAATTTATCCATTAAACAGTTCAGCTACAGGTTACTACAACCTTTAAAGAGACATATAGACAAGACCGTTTGCTGACACCACAAGATCTGAGCAAACATTTACCCTTGAGATCTCTAACAATGCAGACATGCTTTTTAAAGCTTTATTTATTTACCTATCTTTCTAACCAGTTTTTAAGGTTCATCCCTAGGTCAGATTATTCTGTGAGTTAATTAACTCTTTCTGGCCCTGTCATGAGATATTATATTACACTCATAACGTCACAACAGGACATAATTTATAGGGCTGAATAAATAACTAAACACAAATATATTCAGGGTTGGCATCGTTCCACTGCTGTTTCTTGGGGTGATCATTGCTGAATATGCAGGCAACTGCCGGGAATTCATGACAACAGACTCAAATCCCAAAAGATTCAAAAATTTTAGCACAGATGATTATTTTGTCTGAATGATCCTTTCAGAAAATGTGTTCTTCATTAGTCAGCATGGGTGCAGAGGGCCTATGCACCTTTTATTGCTGATTTGTACGATGGTGCAATCCTGTTGTGCTCGGTGCTGTACATACACATAGTCAGAGACGGTTTCCGCCCTAAAGAGCTTACAGTCCACATAAACAAGAAGGCCAAATGGTGTGAGGGTGGAGAAGAACATATAAAGGAGAAGTAACCTGACAAAGTTATACACCAGGTCAGTGGTATAGCCAGGAAGACCCATCTCCTCCCTTGTATCTGGTGCCCTATCCACTAGACTATGTTTCTTCCCCACTATAAGGCTAGAGTGAGACTTAAATAGTACATAGGCTGTGGGCTGAGACTCCACACAGGGGCAAATTTCACTCTATGTGAGGAACCACATTATCTTATTATCATGACCCTTGTCCTTCTCCTACTTTGTCTCACTTGTGTCACTTTCAATTTCCTCTATAGGGCAGGGATTGTGTTCTTATTTGTTTTAGTGTGGCGCCTATGCACATTTATGGGACTAGAAAAACAAATAATAAAAGTTTTACTCTGTCAAAAGTTTTAGCCATTCAATCAGGGAGCAGAAAGAATGCCGTGTGACTTGAGTCACACGCCAGCAAATAGTCCAAGTGAACAGTTCACAAACCACTTAGAGTCTGAAATGCTTCTTCTACCCGGTGGCAGATATATACAAATAATGATTATGACAAGAACAATCAGAGCTCGTTTGTGAACAATTCACAGCGTAAAGAAGGTCTCGGTTGTTAACAAATATTATTTGCAACAAATAAATCAACAAGTAGCTAATTATTTGTCTTTGCAGTGTAGCAACACAGTATTCTGCTATGAAATAGTCATGGATGAATCACACGATGTTCACATTGCCAAAATATGCACTTGACTCTGTAAAACTAGATCATCAATCTCATAAAAAAATGCTCTCGCATGAGATTTCTGGAAATACTGTAATAGACTGTCTCGTGGTAGTGGCTCATTCTTTGCATTTCAAGCGTATGGAAATAAAACGGAACCGCTGTCTTCAATTTCTGTCATTGCACAATCAGCAAGATAGAGGTATTCTCTCAATGGACTATTTATTGCTTTGTCACATGGTCTTTTGGGTAGACCACTGCGGTCTGGAGTTCTGGGTTTGATTCCTGGCTCTGCCATAGATTTCCTGTGTGGCAAATCACTTAATCTCTTTGTGCCTCAGTTGCCCATTTGCAAATTGGGAATAACAACACTTCTTTTCTCCCGTCCTTCATCCATCTTGCCTGTTTACAATGTAAACTCATCAGGATAGAGATTGTCTTACTTTATGTATGTCCAGATTATTGCTGGGGCATCAAAATGCTATTCTAAGATACATATTTATAATTTGAATGTTTCCCATCCCAGCACGGAGCAGAATGGTGCATAAAAATGAGGAAATAATTGGAGGAGGCAAGGGGAAAATATTATCAAAACTTTTCTAACATTAATCTACCTTTTTCATATTCCCAAAGATTTCTTTCAAGCTTTAGGCAAATGCTTCAACAACGTGCTTTTATTTCCTTTGAAAATAAGTTTGCTGATCCCAAGTCAGAATCATTTGTAACAAAAACGATGATACGCTGAGCAATAGAAGTGTGAATACCTTGCCAGGTTAAGTGTTGATTTATAAAACTGTATCGCCCTTGGTTTTGTGGTGTTTTCTTTTTGCCCGTCTGTACTCACCTAGAAAAGATGAACATCTGCAAGCACAGCTATCACAAGACACGGCTGCTTTGCTGCCTCTCAGGAAGTGCCAATGTAAAATGGGTGTAACCTTCTTCTCCGGCTTGCCCTCAGAAAAGTACATGAAACACATCAGCCCTTGTTGCTTCCATAAGCTGGAAGGAGGTTGTGATTCCAGATCTACTCCACTCACAGCACGACATGCCCTGGGTCAGACCCAGCAATAATGTTTTTAAACAATATTAAGTTATTCTTGGCAATTGATTGTGACATTTTCTACCAATCGGGATATGAGAGAAACTTCTAATAATAAGAAGTGATACAATAACAGAACTGGAGCTCAAAATATTCTCAAGTGCAAAGAAGTCTAGTTACTCTGTGGGCGAGGGGGGAAACTGAGTCAGGTCCCAGCTACAATTTGTCTTAAGAGTTTAACCCAAACATACTGTTAATTTCACACTTGGGGACCCCAAGTCTAATTGTCATGTGTTCAAGGGGGACTTCGCAGTGGTAGATGAGATAGATGTTGCCAGGATATTTTCTCAGCTTCCATCCATTATCAAATTATTGCCATTTAATATATTAATTGCAATCATTTTAAAATTTGACTCACTAATAACCCCCCTGTTACAGTGATTGTTGGATTTCTTTTTTTTTTAAATTACCTCCAAGCTAAATGCACTCGCTTTCTGTAAGTAAATCTATATATTTAATGTATATTTTTGAAGTACATATTAGTTGACAAACTCATTTAGTTCAGCTCATTGATACAGCATCTGTATATTTTCTTCTACAGTGCAAAGAGCCAATCTGGCTCTCATTAACGCTTTTCTTTCTTTTGCCCTTAGTGTCTTTGTTTATTTGATTCCTATGTCTATCTTTCTCCAGATTTTCCCCACTCTTTTCCTTGCTCCCATTCCTATTTATTTTTCCCCTCCACTTTCTTCGTTTCGGTCTGCTCTTCTCTACTCAGATTCTACTTCCCTCCACTTTTTCCTGATCTGGCTCTCTGACTTCTGTTTTGGCTCCATTTCTCTTCATCTCTTTGTCTGTTAATCTTATGATCTGTTATTTGTATTGTGGGTAGCACCCAGGAGCCACAGGCATGGACTAAGCCTCCATTGTGCTAGGCGCTGTAAAAACACGGGACCAAAAGATGGTCCATTTCCCAAAGAGCTTAACATCTAGGTATAAGACAAGAGATGACAGATTGATACTGACCAACAAAGAGATGGGGGAGCACAAGGAGGTAACTCGACAATACGGGCCAGCATGACATTCCATGATTTCAGCGCACCGGCTGCCTGACCATTAATCTGTCATGTGTTACCATGCAGGGCAGGGCTGATGAGAGGGGTAGGAGGAGGACAATTGTTCTGGGGCCCTGAACATCTGTATAATTGGAGTGAAACGAGTGCGCGTGGGGCCCCAGCGAACATGATGTACTGGGGTCGCAGATTTCTCTTGATGGGCCTGTTACCAAGACTATCCTTTCTTCTTATGGGGCTATTTTTGAAAGGCCTCATGGAAGCGGAGGTATCTGAAGGAGGTGGTTTGTTGTGTTCGGAAAGGAGAGACTGTGCCAAGTTTAAAGGGCATCATGGAAGGAAGCACAAAAATGCGCGGGAGAAGAATAAAAAGGGAGCAGGTCGGAGGGTTGAGTGAGATGACTGATGGGCACGAAAGGGGAAGCAAGAGGAAATGAGTGCTGAGAAGTCACAAGGGCTGAGTCGTGCCACGAAGGTGGTGACAAGGAGTTTGAATGCGATGCAGAAAGCAAGAAGAAGCCAGACTTTCTATGTATGTATCTTAGGAATTTGTAAAGCACCAATCACTCACTATTGCTGACAAACTGAGGGGTTCAGAGCGGCAGGAGAGGAAGACAATTTCAACTGAAACCATTCAGCTGGACTATAAAACTTTGGCCCTGCCAGTGCAGGCTTGTTCCTTACAGTATATTTTCCGGTGCTTTGTCCGGCTAAGACTGAACAATAATAAGCGTTGCTCTAGCTCTCAGGCATGTGGTTACAGAATGATTTCTGCGGCTCACAGACAAAAAACGAGATGATATGGGAGTAGGAAAGGGAACTATCTCAACAATTCCTGCTGTTCCTGCTTTACCGGCCTCACATGGTTCCGTTCCACTGCAGCCATTTCAGATGATTTTTTAGGATTTAAAAATACCCAGACATCTGCACAGAAAGCGTCATCTGGTTCTTCAGAACCATTTCCAGCAGGGTTTTCCCCAGTTCTTTTGTTGTTGGTGGTGGTGTTTTTAATTCAGAAATGTATCCTATTCCATGTCCTGTCCCCTAAAGACTAAAATCACTCTCTTCGGCCAGCCTGCAATTTAGTGCAGCGTACAGGGCTTGCACAGAACAGCAGTTGTGATAGGGAAGTGACTATGAGATAAACCTGCACCTACAGAGTGTGAGTGTTTCCAGTGGGCGAGCTGGTCCGCAAAATCCAAGAACTGACCCAAACTCAACCAGAAGTGGAACGACGTTTAACGATTTTAGCCCCTCTACTCCAGGCCAAAGTCTCATTTCCAGTAGGACCCCTTTACGCCACTCTGGCATGTAAAGGGGCCGTAAAGCAGGTGTAAAGAACATTTACACTCATTGTAGGCCACTGAAGCCTGAGTGGTGTAAAGGGACCTCAGTGTCACAGAGGATCAAACCCAGAGCCTGTCGTGATAGCGCCCAGAATTGTCCATTCTCCATGAGAGACTGTTCTCAGAGTGACCCTGTTCTCAGGCACTCTTGAAGCCTCTAGACCACTCCAGTCACTCATGGGCTAAGGCAGGGGATGGCAACCTTTCAGAAGTGGTGTGCCGAGTCTTCATTTATTCACTCTGATTTAAGGTTTCAAGTGCCAGTCATACATTTTAACGTTTTTAGAAGGTCTCTTTCTATAACTCTATAATATATATCTAAACTATGGTTGTATATAAAGTAAACAAGGTTTTTAAAATGTTTAAGAAGCTTCATTTAAGCTTAAATTAAAATGCAGAGCCCTCCGGACCGGTGGCCAGGACCCGGGCAGTGTGAGGGCCACTGAAAATCAGCTCGCGTGCCTTAGGTTGCCAACCCCTGGGCTAAGGGCTCTCAAACTCCCAACAGTAATAAGTCTAGAGGCATCACTGTCCTCAGTGCTGTGGAAAATAGAGAAGACAGAGCCAACAGCCAGAGAAGCTGATGTGCTGAAAGGCAGCGCCAGGGAAGTGCAGACTCCAAGCAGCTTCTGCAATGTGCCGATTAAAATCAAGGACACTTTTGGAGCACTTGACACCTTGCTGAATCATCTCAGTTGTCTTGGATCACACTGCAGTGCCTGACCCAACCTCTCCCATTTTCTCTCTTCTTCTTTTTTCTCCAGTCTCTCAAGCTCCTTTGTAGCCCCCCACTATTTTTACCCATAGCTAATTAATTATGCCTGGCTGAGCACTTGATCTATCTTAAACACTTATATGGCTCATCCCCTTTAGTGTATTTTTCCCCACAACATCCCTGGGAGGCGAAGCAGTGCTCCTACCCCCATTGTGCAGATGAGGAACCAAAGCACGGACAGCCCGAAGGTCACACGTGAAGTCTATGGTAGAGCAGGGAATTGAACCAGGGTCTCCTAAGTCACTGATTTATCCCTTAACAACTTGAGTCTTTTGAAGAACCACGCAGTGGCCTGTGAATCACAGAGTGAAGGATACTCTGGGTCCCCCCAGAACCAGTCTGGAAGACGTTGCGTTTATGACCATATGTGAGACCCCCCAAGCAGAAGGGCAGCATGCGCCGGTTTTGTTTGGAAGTCGATAATGCTAAATGTAGCAGGATACTCCTCTGGTGTAGATGAACAGCTCTGCCACTGCAGCGCTCCAGCCTGCGCTTGTGTATAACACTGGTTTTGTCTCGGAGTATACATTTCAGCAGAAGGCTTCAGGGATGAATCATCGCATGCGCGGGTTGGTGGCTATGCCTGGTTTGCAGCCCATTATAAATTTTTTCAGTGCCAAGTTGGCAGAGATTTATGCTAGGTTCCCCCCAAACTCCCTCCAGAAATATAAAATCTTTCAGCAAAGGCAGCCATTCTGCTTTTCACACTCACTGAAGAGAAGAAAAATCAGGCCGTCTTCCTCTTCTGGTCTGCCATTGCTCCCCCCCCCCCCCCCCCCCCCCGGCACCTACCCTCAAACATTTATTTAAAGAAAAACCCTTCCCTCCTCTGTTGACTGACACATCGGTGCTAAAATGTAGCTTGCTCATAAAAGGGGAATCAGAGAGAGAAGCACTCACCCCAAAAGACAACAAGTGGCTGTTTGCAACAAAAATGATGCTTAATTTTAGGAAAGGGTGGATTCCATTTTCCAACAGCCTCCACCTCTCCTCCCTTTGGAAAAGAGTTTGCTCTGAAATTAATCTAGGGGAAGTTCAATGTAAAATGCATTTATCTAAATAAGAGAGTGCACAGAATCTAATCCATTTGTTTTGGCTTTCTACCTTAGGACTTGTCTACACTAAAGGGAAAAGTCGATCTAAGCTACCCAATTTGAGTTACGTGAATAGTGTAATTCAAATTGACATAGTTTAGATCTACTTACCGCGGGGTCCACACTCAATGCTCTCCCGTCAACTCCCCTTACTCTTCTTGATCGGGAGTCGACGGGCGAGCGATTGGCGGTCGATTTAGCGGGTCTTCACTAGACCCGCTAAATCGACCGCCAATGCATCGATCGCCGCAGCGTTGATCCTCCAGTAAGTGTAGACAAGCCCTTAGAAATGGCAACTGACATGTGTATGTCGATTATTCCAGGGCAGGTCTACACTTAAAACACTGCATCAGCGCAGCAGCACTGATGCCACTGTAGCACTGTAATGAAGATGCTCTAGGCCGATGAGAGAGAGCTCTCCCATCAGCGTAGTTAATCCACCTCCATGAGAGATGGTAGCTATATCAGCGGGAGAACCTCTCCGCCTGGCATAGTGCTATCTAGACTGGCACTTAGGCCACTCAGAGGTGTGAAGTTTTTACACCCCTGAGCAATCCCGTTATACCGAAGTAATTCTGTAGTACGCACCTGTCCCCAGTCTGTTCAGGATCTGAGGAACACCTGGCTGAATGAAGTGACATACCTAAGATGGTAGGAAGTGGCATGTCATGGTCTGGTCTACACCGTTTTTGGTAAAGTTAAGCACATGTGGGTTTGCAGAATCCGGGCCATTTTATGCTGTACTTTAAATGCCACAGCAGAATATCAATAGATGTTTTCAGTATTTAATTCCCACCTACTCAGTTTTGCAGGTGCAAATTCTGTTGACGTCTTAGAAGCAAATTATATTCTCCGTTCTAATATTTTAGGACATACTTTACTCATTAAAGATTATTTTGTATCCAAAATGGCAGGATTGTAATATAAATAAAAAATAATACTAATGACACAGATGGATTTTCAAAGCAGGCTGATGAAAACCCCTGTGTAGGGCCTGTAAAGAGATGAGCAACTTCCACTGATGTGAGAGCAATCTCAGGTGAACAGAGCATGCCCTGCACGTCCCATGAAGGACTCAGCACCTCTCAGGACCAGATTGTAAGGGGGACTTGAGGGTTCCTTTCTGTTTTTTATCATCCTCTTAATAAAGCATCTTCCCTGGGATGTAAACATTCAGCACATATGAGTAGTCCGGTTGGTTGGCCTGCCAGAAAACTAACCATGGTGGTTGGTGGTAGTGATGTATTTGACTAACGAAGGTTAGATTTCTCTGCCTCTCCACATCTCTTTGTCTTAGACAAGAGGAGGGAAAAAGTCCTAACTTCCAGACAGCCATGAAAAAAAAATAAACATGCATGTAAATGAGAGGTTATTTGGAAGAGAGTTTGTGGATATTGGCAGGAAGAACAGCAAAACTTATGACTCTCCTTTTTTTTTTTTTTCGTCATCGTCTTCTTTTCTTTTTCTCCTCTCGGGGCCAATGGAGATATTTTTAAAGGCAGGAGTTTATTTTTTTGACCAAATTGTTATGGCAAAATGGGGAAATGAACTTTTCATTTAGTTGGGAGGCCTCACATGATTGGCAAGTGTGAACGGCATGGGGATCCGGGACTTGAGCCATGGATGTTTTAGGTGTTTTGGGGAAGGCTGTTGCCCCTTTTACATCTGCTAACCTTGTAGGCAGAGAGTCTGAACGCTCCTTAAGAGGTGTGGAACATGCACCTTTGTCTCTCGTCTGTCAGTGCTCGCTGTAAAGGAGGCTTCTTCACAAATGTGGCAGCAATGCTCAGGAGCCTGGGCTTTCGAGCTCAAGCTGCTTCAGCTCATGAATTGGTGGTAGAACTAGGATTAGAAGTGGGTTGTTCCTCTGCCACTGAGTTCACGCCACTGGACCATGCTTCCCCAGGAATGACTGGTGACAGGTCTGGGGTGAACGGCTTCATTTCCCAGGCTACTGCCAAAATAATCGTATTGAATTGGATCGTTGGCCTGTCTTCCTCCATCCCATCGGGGGGGAAAACAGCAGTTGAGTATTTGGTGCCCAAATCAACTACCACTCTCAGAAAATTCCCACGGGTGTGAATAAAACCATTCATAGTAGAACTTTGTTGACCAAAGCTAAGGCTCTCCATCCATTTGCCAGGTAAGCTACCCCTTTCACTGTGCAAGACAGCAATGAACTGTCAAGACTGACAGGTTTGTGTGGAATGGGGGCAAATTAAGGTCAATAGCAACTGAGGTTCTATGCACTGAGGCACAGTAGAAAAGCTCACAAGGGGTCGTCCTTTAATGGTGAAGCTCACCCCTGTGTAGAAGATCAGCACAAGACCTATGCATCATCTAAGTGGTACACATAAGTCTTGTGTTGGCTCTCTACATACGAGTGAATTTCATCATGGGTCCTCAGAAAGCAAGTGGGGAGTGGTGGATTCCCCCTCCTCCTGCAGGATTTCCCATCCGTACAAAGCACCTGGAGATGCTTGTTATGAAAAATGCTCTTTAAAAAAAGAATGATTGTAACAGACCTGAGCAGGGACGTCATAATGTTCCATGCAATGGATGGTTGGGGACCGAGTAGCAATAGTTATGGAGGGCTTTTTTAACACCAGATGCTGGTTTCTCTTTCGGCTGCTCTGAGGTTCTCCATCTGGGAACAATCAGCTTCTTCCTGCACCAGTGAAGTCAATGAGAGCTTTGGCATTGATTTCAGTGGTCAGCTCCTGTAGTAATACTCAGCTCTTATGTACCCCACGGTCAGTGCACACTCAAGCTCCTCCTCTGTACCTGATCCACATCTTTAGCTCAAGCTGGAGCAGGTCCTGGGTTGTGTTTTGGGTTTTTTTGCCTCTGGAAGTCTCCAGTCCAATCCCTGGTGTGTCAGCCAAGATGGTGGCCATCGCACATGTGCACAACGTCCTTCATCCAAGCATCTCCAAAGATTAATTATTTAAGCCTCACAAGGCATCGGTGAAGTTGGTAACGTGCTACAACCAAGTAGAAAATAGGATAGTCAGGTTACTAAGCAAGTTATGTAGATTTTCTCGCGTCTCTGCTGTCCAAGTGACTCTGCCTAGCTCCAAAGAGAACAGGCTCATGGATAAATCCAATCTGTTCTAAGCATCCATCACATAACCTACTTAAGTAGAAAACAGACATCAGGACTTGGGCAAAACTTTAGCATTGTCCTATGTTAGTCAGGAGCTTATATCATAGGGGCTGGTGGTGGGGAAACTTTTTAGCATGACTTATTTTTCCTGATTGCTCCCCCTTAACTAAGCTTTTTCAGGCCTTGGTTGTTCCGAGTATGTGAAAATTGATTCATTCTCTAATAATGGTTGTAGCTGCAGCCCCAAAAATGTTTATTTTCTTTTAATTTAGTATTTGGATCAACTTTAACCAGCTTCTCTTTCTTATTTTAACCTCTGTATACATTCTGAATGTAATCTTAAAAGGTTTAATTCTAGCTTTTCTTATAAATATACATATCCATGTACATCCTGGCTTCTGTTTTGTTCCAGCTTTCACACAGTCTTAGAACTGTGGGTGTGAGAGTCCTCTCTGGAGCTTCTGTGGTCTGGAAAAGCCTTCCTGGATCCCTGTGTCGTTTGACCCTTCCATCTCACTTCAGATTGAGTACCTCTTTACTCCCCTGTCTATAACTCTTAACTTTCCTCCCCTTGCTTTTCCTTACATCTTTTAGTGTATTATTTAACTCTGCAAAGTCTTTCCGGATGCAATACCAAATTGTAGCGTATGTGCATGTGTGTCAGCCCACAAATATGTATATGTCTATAATTTAAGGGTAACAAATGAGAGACACGTCAGAATAATTTATTGTAAAACTTAATGAGTCTCTTGTTAAAATCGGGTTTATTGGTGGAGGTACAAATTCTGGGCTAATATAAATCATAGAGGGAAATAAAGAAACAATCCATTTCCACCTACAAGATAAACCAGCTTCACATTTAAAGTGCTCTCCGCCTTGATCCACCATTTCAGATAAGCTAATATATGGCACGGTTAAGTGCCCTTGTCTGCCTTTAACCACTGATTAACTGATGGAGCTGTGACCCATCTGTTAAGCTCTCAGAGATGCCTCCCCCATTGAGTCTGATAGCTTCCAGTCCAGTGACCCTATCTCTCGCAGGAATTTCTTTGCCCCTTTTCCCTACATGCAAGATCCCACTGCATTTTAAATTGGCTCATAATCCAGCAGGGTTCCAAATGGAGGAAGCAAAAACAGGCTGAGGGAGCTGTTCCCATTAGGTGACATCCTTACAGGTATCCCTGAAACGTGCCTTAAACTGTGATGAGGGCTTCCAATTTTCACCATGAATTGACTATATCTCCCAACGCATAAATAAAAGCCAAATAAAAGTAAACAAACAAATCCAAGAAAGGCTCAATGGTCAAATGAAAGCGGCACAGGCTGTGGTGCAAAAGATCATAGAACAAAAGCGTCTTCACCCCTTGGCATACCAGCTGCCTAGTTTGTGCATGCAGCTTTGGTAAAATGCACATGCAATGGCAGCTGCCCTTTTGCTCAGCAATCTCAGGACACCATTTGTGCATGTTTAGCCTGGAAATCAGAGACGGACAAGGCCTATTCATCTGTGCACCGCCGCGAGTGTCACCATAGGAACTGCTGGGTGCTGTGCTGGTTTAAATTTGGGTCCCAGTTGTGGGTGCTGAGCACTTGAAACGTTGGCCCTCAGCACTTTTGAAAATCTGGCCCCAAGCGTCCATCCCCCCTGAAGCCGGTCCACGAAGCTCATCATCTTGTAACCTTGCCTCCAGGTTTGTTTCTCTAGTTCAGCGGTTCTCAAACTTCACTGCACTGCGACAACAAAAGTTACTGCTCGATCCCAGGAGCGGGGACCGAAGCCTGAGCCACCCGAGCTCCGCAGCCAAAGCCCGAGCCCTGCCACCCAATCTTCCCCTTACTGAAGAGCTCTGAGTCACACAGTAAACCTAGTGCGTGTTATGCTCTGTTGTACTGAGTGCAACTGCCCAGAAGCAGAGCTGCATTCCACATTGCAAGCCCTGTGTTTATAGTGCACTGTGGAAGGGGCTTGGGATGTGTCTTTCCAAGACTTGCTTTGCAGATCGCTTCCAATCATCTTCCACACATCACTTTCCAGCATCCGGAAGAGAAACCATATCTATCAAACCACCAGAAGTTGCCCCCACCCTCGCAGACCTAGGAGGGCAGGCAGCAGTGACTGTCACATGCACAGACACTCACGATAGGTTTCCCGGTGGATGCTCCACCACAAGGCCCCGCTCCTGCTCAGCCTCTTCTCCCAAGACCCCACCCTTACTCCGCCTCTTCCTGCCCCTCTCTGCCCTCTCCCCAAGGCCCTTCCACCTGCCCACCACTAGCTCCTCTCCACCCCCTCCTCCAAACCCCCTCCTCCACCTACCCGGCTCTTGTTTCTCTCCACCCACTCCCCCGAGCACCTCCCGCCGCTCGCTGATCCTGGCCAGCTCCTCCCAAACAGCTAATTGGCAGCCAGCCCCGGGGGCCGTGGCACCCTGTGCCTGGTGCGTGCTGAGCACCCCCTATTTTTTTCCATGGGTGCTGGAGCCCCAGAGCACCCACAGACTCAGCGCCTGTGGTCACATGCCTGTGCTTCTGGCCTGGCTTTTTCTCTAGGAAGACTGGGGAGAGAGAGTCAGAGAGGGCCCCTGCTGGTTTTCTTTCTTAAAAACATTGCAGCATTTCGTTCCAAGATCAGTAGCACAAGCAGCGAGTACAACCTATTAACGATGCGACTGAATGTAGAGCGGCTTTTTTTTTTTTGTGTGCCAGAGTCATAAAAGCCCAAAAGAGAATCACACCGGAAAAGGGAGCCAGCTAATAATGAAAACAAGGAAGGGGAATAAAACTTGCTTGTGGTCCTGATTTTTCATTAAGGGTTGGAGCATTGCAAGCCAGTGCCACTGAGCTGCAAAAATAGTCGGGGGGGAAAAAAGACAAGAGCTCAGCTTAACTCTAATATGGAAGCCCCACTCCCAAGCCCTGGACCCAGTATCAGGAGTTCTGGCATTTCCTCTTTAGCAACAAGAACAGCCAGCACAACAATCAAGCTGTGATTGGGAACAGAGCGCAGTAGTTAATTAAGCCTGCGTCTTTTATTCTCTGGGGCAATTCAGCCTGGCTTGAATAAGCCTGAGTGCCAGGACATGGTGGGAATCTCTCTTCGTGCAGCAGGGGAATCAAGTCTCATGGTCTGGCTCATTAGCATAACAATATCCCCCAGGATGCACTTGGAGTGATGTAATGCCCAGAGTTAGTGAGGAGAGATGAAAGTTCTTGTTGCAGGAGCCGGGAGCGTTTGCAGCCAACTGGGGCTATTTCAGTGCATGAAATTTCTTTTCTTTCTCTCGCAGTTTTTTAAAGGGATGTTCAGTAATTGAGGGAGCTCAAGGAAACAATGCGCCATTAGAGACTCCCCTCCCCCACCTTCGTTCTTAAAGTCATGTTATCTCGCTTTGCTGGCGATTTGCTTTCTCTGCTCTTCAGAAAAGAGCTAATGATGATTTTAGCTTTAAGGCAAAAGCACAAAACAGGTCTAATAAAAAGGAGAAACATGATTTTCTGGATAAAACTCAGTCTCCAGTTTCCCCTAGGACAGACTTTTTAAAGTACAGGGTATTCTCCCGTGTGGGAAAAATATCCACCTCCCTGATATGTTTGCCCTAACCTGTTGCAGGAATCTCATAAGTAAGTGGGTCAGTTGTATATAGGTTGCTGATTTGGTTGCTTGATTCCAATCTATTATTGTAGAAATATTCAGGATGGAAAATTGAAAGGGATCTAAAATGATGTCACATTAACTCATTAACTCAACGGGCCTGGTTCCCGTCTCACTTACACGGCTCAGTGTAAATCGGGAATGACGCTGTGGACATTGGGTTCTAGTTGTCATAGCGATGGGAGGGAATCAGGTAACAGGAGATATTTCAGGGGCTAGGTAGGCCACTGAGAACCTTGAATACTGGATGATGAGGATCCGCTCTTCCCCTGCATGAATTCTAGAGGCATAATATACCTGAGACCCCTTGCAGGACCAGAGCCACCGGGCTGCCCCTTAGAAAGGCTTCCCTCTGTAGCCAGCCAGATAGGGTGACCATACATTCTGTTTTGGCCGGGACAGTCCCTTTTTTAAGTCCTGCCCCGGCTGTCCCAACTTTTTTAGCAAAAGCNTTTTTTTTTTTTTGGCTTCGGGCGGCAAAAGCCTAGAGCCGGCCCTGGCAGCAGCAGCACATCGCCCTGGGGCCGCTGCGGTTCGTGCCGTGGGGGATCAGCGCCCGCACCTTGTGGCTGGGCCAGGCAGGCTCCTAGTGGGGGACACTTGGGCTGGGGGCCGCCCCTCGGGGCACACGGAGCCGCCTGCAGATGCCGCAGGGCGGCCGCCCCCCCAGCGCCGCAGCCGGGGCTGGAGGAAGCGTCCCGAGCCGCCCACGGACTGCAGCAGCGGGGCCATAGAGGGCAGGGCGCTGCTGTGCGGGACCTGCGTCCCTCTCTCCGGGGCTCCGCTCCCTCTGGGGCTGCCTTGCCCCGGCTCCTTAGCCCCCTGCTGGGGCAGTCCCCCGGCTCTGTTCTCCTGGGTCCCGACCGGTCCTGGAGGCGGGAGCACTGGCTGGAGGGACCCTGGGCTGAGGCGCGGCCTGGAAGCCCCACTGCTTACCCTGACCCTGCCAGCGCCTGACCGGCTGGAGACGAGCGGGGAGCGGGCGGAGTCAGCACTGGTGGGGGGGAGCCCAGCACTGGGGCAGCAGGGGGTGCGGGTGGGGTGGGGGAGAGAGCCCAGCGCTGGGGTGGCAGCAGATGTGGGTGGGGTGGGAGAGCCCAGGGCTGGGGTGGGGGGGCGGCCAAAATTTTTTTTGCTTGGGGTGGCAAAAAAACTAGAGCCGGCCCTGACACTGAAGGGGTTAACCTGGGCCTGAGAGGCCAATTAACATACCTGGCAGCACCTGTGCGAGACAGAAAGCCAGGCTTAACTGAAGATGAAGCCCAGCTGGGGTGGGAGCTGGGTGGTGCTAATAAAGCTAGGCAGTTTGTAGCAGAAAGAGGCTGCAGCGAGAGAGGTTGCCGTCACTCTCTGGAGGATAGAAGACGTGGGAAGCTGTCCAGAGAGGCAACAAGAAGTCTGAGGGAATAGACCTTGGCTGCCAATTACAGGGTCCCTGGGCTGGAACTCAGAGTAGAATATGGGCTGGGCTCCCCTACCAGCCCCTGAGGAAGGTGGGGGGGGAAACCCCTGAGATAAGGGGTGTAAGGACCATGTTGCCCAGAGACAGACAGAAGACCTGCTGTAAGGGTCATTGGACTACAGCTGGGTTGGATTCTCTGACCCCGGAAGGGGAGAACTAAAGTTTGACCTGGTTGGAAGGTCATATTGTGGGAAGAGAAACCACCACAGTGACAGAGTGACTGTCTGCAGAGGGCACTATATGGGGTGACAGCTACTATGCCACACCTGGCCACCAGGAGGCGCTCCTGTGGTGAGTGAACCCTATCACAAACCCCAATCAGGATTGGGGCCTGAAGGTGCGTCCCTAATAACCATTGCTATGATCCTGGAAAGTTCACACCTGAAACCTTTCATTGTCCCATGTCTACCTCATTTTTCCTTCTCCCCCTCCTATCCCTTCCCTCGTCTTCCCACCCATATCAGTTCCTTCCCTAGCCCAACCCCAGTTTTCCATGGCTCTAGGTGGTCAGAAAAGTGGCAAGAATTGTAACACCCTCTCTCATTTGCAACATAAATAAAACCATTACAATAATTACGCCTCTCTCCCCTGCCTGTTACCCACCCTTCACCCCCTGGAATCCTAGGTGAGGGAGGGTGATCATTTGACTCACTGTGGGTCTGTGTCCTCATACTGTAAGTGAATTGCACTTGCCAGGGAATAAAGAATGAGACTCAGTATTGCCTATGCCAATGAGGGAAGGCAGAATGGTGCTGATGATGGCTCAGAGCTTTATAAGTCAGGAGCACCGCCCCAGGCTACCAAGGCAAATGCTCCCAATCCATCTCCAAAAGTGCTTTGTAAAGCCCAGATGTTGGCTAGAGCCTCCTTACCAACGTCCCGTCTCGAAATATTCAGGCTAATTCATTATGTATCCCGCATATGGGGTGGTCACGGCTGGAGATGGGGCACTGGGAGGGATGGACCAGGGCTCTGAGATGGGACTGAGCATTCTCTCTCTCTCAGGTGCTTGGCTGGCTGGTTCTTGCTCACATGCACAGCATCTAACTGATTGCCATATGTAGGGTCAGGCTCAGGAAGGAATTTGATCCCAGGTCAGATTAGCAGTGACCTGGGCAGAGGGGGGCTTGCCTTCCTTTGCAGCATGTGGGTGTGGGGTCACTTGCTAGGATTATCTGGGTATAACTCACTTAATCATTCCCCTGGCATTGTGGGGTCCACACGCACTCCTATCCTCTGCCTGGGGCACATAATAGTGTAGTCTCCTGGGGGCTGTAAACCTTTGGTCTCATGTCGGTTGCTGGGTTTAATGTGCAGGTACTTGGTGGTACTGATAGTCTGTGCTATCCCAGGGGTCAGAGCAGAGGATGTATGTAATTTCTCCAGGGAGAAAATGTGCTGTGAAAAGAAAGAGCTCTGCAAATGTAATGCAAGTATTCCACCATGTATGAATCCTAATATTTTAAGGATCTCAAAGTCCTTTGTGAAACCTGTAAGATGGGGGGAGAGGATGAGCCCCTTTCTGATCCAGCAGATTTGCAGAAATCCAGAACCATCCCTGTCCTTAGCGTCTTCTGCATTAGTATCATTGCAGTTTCTATTCTGGTTATAAATATTTTTAATTCTCTGTAGCTTTGAGTGCCACTATATGATTGAATGAACACTGCATTTTTATTCATTTATTTTTTAATGAAAACAATAAGAAAGCACTTTCCATTGATTTTCTAGTTTCATAGATGGATCATTTCCAGGCATTTAATGGCATAGGAATTTTAATAAACCTCAGATTGATAGCTCTACTTCTCATCTTTGTTTCCTCTTTCATGTTTTGTCTGTCTTGGCTATTTAGACTGTAAGATCTTTGTATTAGGGAAGTGCCGAGATGTATCAACCAAGATTTAGGCCCACACAGTGAGAGATATTCCTGACCCAAACAATGATAGCAGCATGCAGCGAGGATTCACTTTGAGGAAAAGAACAGCTGTGCTTGTGTTTGTGCTCATCTAAGTTTTATCTTCACTCCAAACATTGCTCATCACACTGAACACTCTTTCCGGTGGACTCGTGTGTTGCGAACAAATATTTTGTGGTTTAAAAACCCCATGCCACTAAATAGTTTGACTGATTAAATGAAAAAAACAGGATATTTCAGGTGCCCTGAAAGTAATCCCTGGGAAAACAAGGATATCATATGAAAACCTGTGACTAAAAACGGGATCTAAGATTACTTTAGTTTCCTGCCCAATCAGCCAAGACAGGTATATAAAGGTAATCCCCTCAGTAACAGGCAGAGGGGTGCAAAGTTCAGGGTAAGAGCCATTGCAGGGATTGGTTTCATTAGAAGAGATGGCAGGCCTCTTACAGCATTAAAGCTGGTTCTGAAATGTACCTTTGGCAGGACTTCTATCAAGTGCGAGAATTCCTTGATATAGGGAAACACAAGAAACATATCCTCGCCACCTGTCATCTCGGTATGGCCAACATTTGACATCCCTGGCATCCATCCTCCTTTTGTGTCTAAGATTCCCCCTTCCACCCCCAGGCAAAGTCAAACATTTTGCTTCCACTTTTGCAAGAGGCACCATTGCCCGTACATCTCTCAGCACATGTAAATTAGCCATAAATAGTCCCAAATGTATGCACCCTTCTGAAGTGATAACAGCAAAGCCATTTAAAAATAATGACAGATCCTGCAAATAACAAACCCAATCTCCAAGAGTTTATCCTCTTTTCTTGGATTCCTTCCTCTACTGATTTTGCTAGTTAGCAATTTCCCTGGATTGGTTAGAGAGCTCAAACTCTGGGGCACTCTGAGGTTTCATAAAGACATCAAATGAATTGATTCCTGCAAGGTTNGATTGGTTAGAGAGCTCAAACTCTGGGGCACTCTGAGGTTTCATAAAGACATCAAATGAATCGATTCCTGCAAGGTTGAATCAAAGAATATCAGGGTTGGAAGGGACCTCAGGAGGTTATCTAGTCCAACCCCCTACTCAAAGCAGGACCGATCCCCAGACAGATTTTTGCCCCAGATCCCTAAATGGCCCCCTCAAGGATTAAATTCACAACCCTGGGTTTAGCAGGCTAATGCTCAAACCACCAAGCTGTCCCTCCCCATGTTTAAATAACTTGCCCAATGTTACACAGTGTCTGTGGCAGAGCAGGGACTAGAATCCAGTTCTCCTGAGTCCCAGGCTCTGTCTGAATCACTAGTCCATATTTCCTCCCTAAGATTAGCTCTACTTTATTTCTCAGTCATGCATTATATATGCACAACCCATGACTTGGGGGGGCAGCATGAACCCCCTCACCATCATGGAATTCAGGGATCCAGAAGTCTGTCGGTGTCCAGCGCCTGCATTATGGTGTGACAGGTTCCTGCCCAGGGTGCATAAGAGGTGAGAGGCACTACCATGAACCTATGGCGGAGCCAGGCACAACCTGGCCATTAAGGGATCTTTTGTAGACTGGTTTTTGTGGAAGGATGAAACAGAGCCAGATCCTCAGCATTTGTCCTTGGAGACAATGGAGCTATGCCGATTTACACCAGCTGAGGATTGGGTGGACCTGATTCTGATCTCACTTACCCTTGACTGCAGTGAAGTTACTCCTGATTTACGCCTGGTTAAGTGAGAGCAGAGTCAGGTCCTCCCTGAGGATTTTTTTTTTTTTTTTGCTGGCTTTGGTCCAAGAAATAATAAGATAGAACAAAAGCTTTTCTTTTCCCCTTGAAGCTGGGGACTTCAGTGCATTATGCATGGACATAAGGAGAGACATAGCCTTGAGGAATACGCCTGCTCCTGATCACATAGCCTGGAGACAGACTGAACGAATTCAGAACTCTCCGGACCGAGCACCTGGGATGCTGGGGCTCTGTCATTCCAGGAGGATCAGCATGTTTCAAATAGGATTCAAAATGGGAGGATTTTAGCCAGAATTTAAACTACCAAAATGAAAGCTTTCGCTTTAAAGGAGACACAGTAGTTTGTACACACAGCAACCTTCATGAAACCATAATTTAGCTTGCATGGGACCCACTAGAAGCAGTGGAAAGATTCTCGTTGTCTACCTGTGACGTTATGAGTGTAATATAATATCTCATGTGACCTCAGCTGACTCCAGCAGGTAGTACCGTCACACTACCATAGGAACTAGATCTCACCACATTTATTGCTATTCTTTGGATGTACAATAGGGGAATCTAGAGTAAATGTGGGAGATTCTGTGACTTCTGTACTTGGCATTGGTACAGCCGCTGCTAGATCACTGTGTCCAGTTCTGGTGTCCACACTTCAATCGAAATATTGATGAAATTTGAGACATTTAAGAGAAAAGTCACAAGAACGATTAAAGGATTGGAAAATATGCCTCATAATGATAGACTCCAGGAGCTCATTCAGTTTAGCTTAACCAAGAAAACGTTAAAGTGTGACTTAATCACCGTCTATAATTAATACCTACATGGGGAACAGAAATGTGTGATAAAAGGCTGTTCAATCTAGCAGACAAAGAGATAACAAGATCCAATGCTTGCCAGTTGAAGCGAGACATATTCAGACTAGGAATACGGTGCAATGTTTAACAGTGACTGTAATTAACCATTGAAAAAACATTGGAGTGAATTCTCCACCTCGAAATTTTTAAATCAAGATTGGATGTTTTCTGAAGCAGATGCTCTAGTTCAAACAGAAATTAAATTCAGGGAAGTCCTATGGCCTGTGTTATACCAGAGGTCAGACGAGATGATCATAGTGGTCCTTGCTAGCCTTAGAATCTATGAATCTTTTGAAGATGGGGAAACTGAGTCACATATCAACTTGCCCATGGTCACACTAGAAGTTCATTGCAGGGGTAGGAATAGATTCCTGGTTTGGTGCCATAGCCAAAAGACTATTTTCCCTCACAGTTTGCCCAGCTTCCAGCTTTGCTGGGTCTTTCATTCAGTCTGTCTCCGCCCTCTATAGGTGCCTGCTGCATAGCATCTTGCACTGTGCGTTTCTCTGCCTATCCCAAACACCTTTATTTCTTGTAGACTTTCTACTACTCCCTGAGACATGGGTGTGTGAACTAACTAGAAGTCATTAGGTTTTGTTCCTAAATGAAAGCTTTGTTTTTCAACTTGTTTCAGATGGTTATTGTTTAATATAGGGCTGCAGTTTGGTTGGGTTTTGGTTTTAATTGGAGGAGAGGTGTAATATCAGTTTCTGGGGCTAAAACAGCTTCAGCATTTGGCTGATGTCGATTGTAATTAACACATTCACCAGCTAAGCTCCCAATAAGCACCAAGGAGCAACATTTACTAGCGATGAACAAAAAACTACTTTCAGATAACACAGTAGCGGCGCCAGCTCTTCCGGCGCCCTAGGCGGCGGAAGGTCCCGCCCCCGAAATGCCGCCCCCAACAGCGGCGGCGGAAGGTCCCACCCCCAAAACTGAACGGGCGGCTGCAGCGCTGGCGCCCCCAAAATAGCAGCGCCCTAGGCGACCGCGTCGGTCGCCTAATGGGTTGCGCCGGCCCTGAGATAACATGAAGGCTTTAATATACACTGAAAGGAAATTCAAAGCTAAGGTCGATGTTCAGTCCTCATCTGTTCTTTAGGCAAAATTATCCTCAAGCGACATGTGTCACTCCTAGTAAAGTCCATTCAGGGGGGCTGGAACAACTTGTATAGTGGGGGTGCTGAGAGACATTAAACCAAACTGTAAACCCTGGATATGATGGAAACCACTTCACGCCATGGGGTCCCCAGCACCCCTAGTTCCAGCATCTATGAGTCCACTAGAGTTATCCTCAGAACCAGAGAGGAAAGATTGAGCAGTGGTTAGGAGCCTGAAGATTCAGGTTGAATTTCTGGCTCTGCCACATATTTCCAAGGTGACCCTGGGTGGATCACTTAGCCTCTCTGGGCCTTAGTTCCCCATCTGTACAACAGGGATAATAACCCTAATGTAAAGGGGAGTTGTGAGGATGGCTACATTCAGGATTGCAAGGGACTCAATACTTATATGTCCTCCTATCCTAGCATCTAAGATCTCTAAACTGATGAATGCCACACATGGCATTTGCCCCACAACTGGTTCAGATGGGCTGGCTGAATAATTGTGTGAGTGTCGCTGTAATGGAGCTACATATAAACTAATAGCGGACTGTGGCTGAACTGGAGAGCGTCCCATGAGCAGGGGGTGACTGAACGGCAGATGTGTTCCCCATGTTGCACTCCATTGCAAGGCTTTTTGTAGAAGACTTGAGGAATCTCACAACTCCACGGCCCAGCAAAGCTTTGGAGTATGTGAAAGAACAATCATAGGGACCTGGCGTAACTCCATTGAAGCCGATATGTTCTGTAGGTTGACTTGCACAGAGCCCCCACCCACTTTAATTCTGCAAAACACCAGGAATTAAGGGCACTGCAGCAAATGCATTTCGAGAGTTGGTTGAAAATTTTCCATTGGAGCCTTTGTTTGTTGGATGACGGCGTCTTGATTAAACAGATTTTCATGTTTTCAGCAACTTCCCCCCTCCTCCAAAAAATTTTTTTTTGGAGGGAGGGAGGGGTCACTTTTTTAGGCAAAACTGAAAAGTTCTAAAGAGAACTTACGATGAAAAATGTCAATGAAACTGAACATCTTTCATTTACCTCGAAAATTTTCACAGAGGAAAAAACTCCCATCAAGCTCTGAGGTATTTTTAATCTAGTACAAATCTCCAGTCTAGTCTTAAACAGCCACATATATTCAGAGCAATGACATTCATAGCTGCCTAAACCAGATAGGCATAGCGCCTTTGACACTGGATCTGCCATCTGCTCACGCAGTCCTCCTGGAGCTTTGGGGTTGAATTTGTTTATAAGCAGAGAAAGCTTTGCCTCCTTTGAAACTTTGCCTTTATTTTCTAGAAAGTCCTTCAAGCCAACAACTGATTAGACTCAGGGATTTACTTTGCCAGAAAAGGTCATCGTCCCAGCGCTGTCCACTTCCTGTTTTCCTTAGAGATCTTCCTCCCTTTTCCCCCACTTGCCCCCAAGTAGTTTTGCAGTTTGACTTGAACACACAGGAAGTTTACTTATGAAGCATTTCTCCAAAGGTTGAGGTTATTGCCGGGAGCAGTCCATCTGTTAACCCTGATCAATCCAGATTGCCTGACAATAACTCTAATATTACCCAGCTGGCAAGTGGCAATACGTATGGCTTTTCAAAACCAGATTCATGGTATCCTGGTGAGAGATCAGAAGCGTAAACTGGACATAAAGGTGTATCTCTAGGTGAAATTTCTATGCAACAGCAATTTTAATACTAGACACCGTTTAGATGCACTTTTGAGATGAGTAAACCCTACCTCGGAGGATGTACCAAACAATATTTTTCTGCTTTCCCTCTGAATTATTCAAGGTACGATAAACCCTTTTCCATTCTAATATATTGGTATCCATACAATTGTATGTATCTATTTACGCTTAGAATTTTGTAGGGCACCAATCACCAAAATACCTGGAGTGAGGACCTGATCCTGCAAAGACTTAAGCGCATGCAAACTTTACACAGCTGAGTGACTTGAGTGGGACTACTCAAGGCCATAAAATCATGCATGTATGTGAGTCTTTGCAGGATCAGAGCTTACATGGCCCAATCCCATATGGTGCTGAGTACCCTCAGTGCCCACCAAAGTCAACACAAATCAACGTTTCTCAGCACCTCAGGATATCAAGCCACTAACTATATAATGTTGCAGGATAATCATTCGGTAGATTGTCAAAGGCTCACGTGACACTTAACTGCCTAGTTTCCATTGAAATGGGAGGATGGGTGCTGCTCTAGGGCTTGTGACACTGGGGCACAATTCTCTGCCCGGGTACACATTTCCCATGTGACCTTGGGCATTTCACTTAACATTTTAGTGCCTCATTCCCCATCTGTAAAATGGAGAGAGTAGTGCTTCCTTGCAGGAGTGCTGTGAGGATAAATACATTAAAAGACTAGAACAATCCTTATGACAGACCAGAACAATCCTTATGACTGATTCATAGAATCATAGAATATCAGGGTTGGAAGGGACCTCAGGAGGTATCTAGTCCAACCCCCTGCTCAAAGCAGGACCAAACCCAACTAAATCATCCCAGCCAGGGCTTTGTCAAGCCTGACCTTAAAAACCTCTAAGGAAGGAGATTCCACTACCTCCCTAGGTAACCCATTCCAGTGCTTCACCACCCTACTAGTGAAAAAGTTTTTCCTAATGTCCAACCTAAACCTCCCCCTCTGCAACTTGAGACCATTACTCCTTGTTCTGTCATCTTCTATCACTGAGAACACTGAGACTATGACGTGTTTGGATCGTATGGTAATGGAGGACATATGAGCAACAAAGATAGTTAGGCACCTGCATGTCTTCAAAAATCCCCCTCCAACATACTCCGGACATTCCAGCCTAGAGCCAGTTACCTAGAGTTCAGAATATTTGGACCAGGTTGATATTTTACCAAAACCATGCCGTTAAATCCCACTGAAATTACCTTGGTTTTCTATCATGGCTAATCATTTTTTTTCTTACACTACATTTCCCTGTCACTTATTATAATTTGTTTGGTCCTTTTTTTTAAATGGGGGAGTTTGATTGATATTTGGATTTTGTGACCACCACACAGGACTCTGTTGTATAGTTCATAAAGGGATTTACTGCCTAACCCGTTGTTTTTCCCTCTTTCGCATACATTTTGTTTTTGATCTGTCCATTCTCAGGGGTTCCAATCTTCTTCCAAAAAGCTATTTTGCAAAAAAAAAAAAAAACACAAGACCAGAGCTGTTGGGTTCTGATATATAATTGTTCATTGATTCAGAAAGTGGCAATTTTCACATGTACAGTTGCTGTTTGTTACTATTATTTATTAGTAGAAGTATTACATTAAAGCCTAGAAGCCCTAACTGATAGTGAGACTAAAGCTGGTTGGAATATTTTTGGCAAAATGAAATTTCACCAGTGTTTTGTGGATACATATCAGTTTCAAGGAGAGCTCAGACTCCCCTCCTGTATCCTGGTGGCTTGGACACTGCCGACGATGGGGAAGACCCAGGTTTGTGTCCCTGGTCTGCCTGATTCACAGTGATCTGTGATTAAAAAAAACAGGAGTACTTGTGGCACCTTAGAGACTAACACATTTATTTGAGCATAAGCTTTCGTGGGCAACAGTCCACTTCTTCGGATGCATAGAATGGAACATACAGTAAGAAGATATTTATACATACAGAGAACATGAGAAGGTGGAAGTAGCCATACCAAATGTAAGAGGCTAATTAATTAAAAGAAGCTATTAACAGCAGGGGAGAAGAACCAGCTACTAGATGGTTCGATTAGTCTTTCGCCCCTATACCCAGGTCGGACGACCGATTTGCACGTCAGGACCGCTACGGACCTCCACCAGAGTTTCCTCTGGCTTCGCCCTGCCCAGGCATAGTTCACCATCTTTCGGGTCCTAGCACGTACGTTCATGCTCCACCTCCCCGACGGGGCGGGCGAGATGGGCCAGTGGTGCGCCCTCCACGAATCGGTGGCCTTGGGATCCCACCTCAGCCGGCGCGTGCCGGCCCTCACCTTCATTGCGCCATGGGCTTTCGTTCGAGCCTTTTTCACTGAATCAGGCAGAGCAAGGATTTGAACGTGGGTCTGCCACATCCCAGGTGAGTGTCCTAACCACCCCCACAGGTTCCAAAATGGACATTTGGACACAATTCTGCTTGGGCAAAAACATTTGAAGGGTTTTGTTTTCATTCCAATGAGGAATGAAAGCAACGTTCAAAACCTCTGAAGTGGCTGTAAAACAGAATTGTCATTCTTTGGGCAGCTCTAATCACAACTCATTGTGATACGTGGTGTGCGGACACTTAGGTAAGAGACAATTCCTGCTCTAAAGAGCTCTCATCTGAAATGGACAAGTCAAAAGGTGGGATGAAAAACAAAGGAGTAGAGACAGGAAGGGACTTGCCCAAGGTCACACAGTAGATCAGAGGCAAAGTTGGGAACAGAACCCAGCTTTTTGACCCTTAGTTCAGTGCCCTGTCCATTGGATACTTTCATATATTGCTTTAATGGTCAGGAGGAATTGACTTGGAAGAGACTGTTCCCACCAGGTTATTTCGAAGTCTAGAACCTTAGAGTTGTACAGTGTTGTGCTGCTGTTTCTTTTTGCCAGCTCTCATTTCTACAGCCCCTTTGGAGGATCCCAGCAGAAATTAAAAGTAAATTGAGCCTCTCAGCACTCAAAGAAGGAAGGAAATTACACTGGGCCAGATTCTGCCTTGGATTGAGGTAGCTTCAGGATGTACCAACAGTGCAAAGCTATTTGAAAGACAGTTTAGCTGGCCACAGAAGGAACATCCCAGTGTACTGGATCTTCAGGCAGAATTGAGCTACAATAGCATCTCTTGCATCACTCCCTCTCTTTGCACCTAGCCAATGTCCAAGGAAAAGGTGGTATAGCCAAGGCACCTATATACTCCAGCAATCACCAGCTGACATACTGGTCTTGCGGCTATTACCAGCCAAGACAAAATAGAGCAGCCTTGTGACTGCTCTAACTTTTGCCAGTGGATCCAATGCAGAGCAGCACCAGGCGTGGGGATGCACTAAGATGGTTTTTAGGCCAACTTTGCACACCTTGCCCTGTCAGGAGGTGTTGAGATAGAGACAAAGATCAGGGCTAGTGTGAGAGCCATTAAAAACAGGGGATTTCCAAGCCACAACAGTTAAATGTACAGTATTATTTTCCAGTACCACAAATCCCCCAATAAAGGAAATACTAGCTGCAGTAAATGTCCATTTTTAATAGTATCCAACAACGGCAAATGGAGGCAATGAGAGATTAAGAACCAGATGTACAATGGTATTTAGGCACTTAAAGATGGAGATGGGTGCCTAGTGGAATTTACAAAAGTGCCTAAGTGAGTTAGGCACCAAACTCTCATTGACTTTCAATGGGAGTTAAGCACCTAACCTGCGTAGGCGCTTTTATAAATTCTACCATCTGCATCTCAAGGTGCCTAATTACTTTTGTACATCTGGCCCTAAGTGATTTTGCCTATTGTCATGCACCAGTTTTGAGACATGCCCCAAAATATTTCACTGGGAATTCAAAGGCGCTAATATTAAGCTTAACAATAACAAGTGAGTGAGTCCCTTGTCACTCTAAGCATATCATGCTCTGTGTGGTGGCCTGTGTGTTGTATAATTAGTGAGGATAGAACTTGGCTCAATAGGAGAGACCGTTTGAAAACTATCTGGGGTACAGGTGAATGCAGAACAGTGGGACAGAGAAAAGTAAGGAGAAGCGTTCCACCTTTCCTGTAAACACCCTTGATCAAAACCACATTGTATAGGCTCAACCCTCTACATCCATCCTTTCCATGAGATGCTGTAAACACTGGCCACGGATAATCACTGTAATTAAGATGGAATATGTTCATCATCAAATGTTTGTTTCCATTTTCCAGTTGCATTAGCAAATGTTGGGGGGGTTATTTGTGGTAATAACCCAGAACAGATCTGTGGGGTTGAATTCCCCCATCTGGAAATGGTTAGGTCAGACTTTATGGCTATTGTAGCAGAGGCTGGCATTCAAGGAAGGCAGAAGGTGAGGTTTAGAACATCGTTTCGGGGATCGCAGCCTGTAACTGTAGATATATAGGGTGAGGAAGTGAGTCCTGAAAGATACTGCTCTGCTATCTTAAATAGTAGCCAGAAGTTTTATAAATATTATTATCTTACAAAATGAAGAGGTGGGGGGAGAGAAATAGCGTTTTGGCATTAGAACAATTTCTCCATTACCTCAATTAGCTCAAATGATCTGGAAAGGTTCTCTCTGGAGAAATCAAACTAGTGCCCAGCCAGCGAAAGGGCTGGTGGTTGCTTTAGGTGTTGATATGAGCATTACTCAGCAACGTAGATTGCAATGAAGTAAGTCAATAAGGCTGTCATTGCAGTCTGGGCAGAGCCAGAAATTAATTAACTATATCACCGTGGTAACCAAAGTCCTTGTACTCTCTAGGATTCTGATTTGACACCCTCCATGCTATTTCTGAAGCTGTCCACCCTTAGAAAGAAGTGTTTACAGAATGTTAGGAACCAATAGAAAAGGGCTAGACAATAAGACAGAAAATATCATAATGCCACCATATAAATCTCTGATGCATCCAGACCTTGAATATTGCATGCAGTTCTGGTCGCCCCGTCTCAAAAAAGATATATTCAAAAAATTGGAAAAGTACAGAGCAGGACAACAAAAGTGATTAGGGATATGGAACAGCTTCCATAAGAGGAGATTAAAAAGACGGGGACTGTTCACCTTAGAAAAGAGATGACTAAGGGGAGGATATGATAGAGGTCTCTAAAATCATGAGTAGTGTGGGGAAAGTGAATAGGGAAGTGTTATTTACCCCTTCACATAACGCATGAACCAGGGGTCACCAAATGAAGTTAATAGGCAGCAGATTTAAAAGAAACAAAAGGAAGTACTTCTTCACACAACCTACAGTCAACCTGTGGAACTCATTGCCAGAGGATGTTGTGGAGGCGAAAAGTATAACTGGGTTCAAAAAAGAATTAGATAAGTTCATGGAGGAGAGTTTCATCAAAGGCTGTTAGTCAAGATGGTCAGGGACACAACCCAGTGCTCTAGGTGTCCCTAAGCCTCTGACAGCCAGAAGCTGTGACTGGATGAAGGGATGGATCACTCAGTAATTACCCTGTTCTGTTCATTCCCTCTGAAGCATCTGGCATTGGTCACTGTCGGAAGACAGGACACTGGGCTAGATGGTCCATTGGTCTGACCCAATATGGCCGTTCATATGTTCTTACTGAAGGCCAATCTCTTTCAGAGAGCTGGATACCGAGGAGATTATTTCCTGCAAAACTTAGACTTTCTAAAAGATATTCATCCTTATTCTTCTCCGTTATTCTCGGGAAAGAAAGCAGAGCACAGAGCATGCTTGAACCCCTTTTTCCATGTGCTCAAACAATGCCTTTTCCTATAGACAAAACAAAGATGGCCTTGTGGCTAAGGTGCTAGGACTCGGGAGATCTGGTTTGAATTCCTGATTCTGTAACTTTGGACAAGTTACTTAATCTTTCTTTTCCTCAATTCTTCATCTGTGAAATGGGAATCGTAATACTGCCAGAAGCTGGGAATGGGCGACAGGGGATGGATCACTTGATGATTACCTGTTCTGTTCATCCCCTCTGGGGCACCTGGCACTGGCCACTGTCGGAAGATGGGATACTGGACTAGGTGGACCTTGGTCTGACCCACTATGGCCGTTCTTATGTTCCCATATATTCATTAATGTTTGAGGTATGCAGACACCACAGCGGTGGGCTATATAAAAAGACAGATTACTGCAAATGGCCTAAAGGCTACTCCATTCTACGTCAGGGTAGAATCAAATTGAACTTAAAAAGGTTACAATGAGAGACAAGGTGGGCGAGGTAATATATTTTATTGGACCTGAAGAAGAGTTCTGTGTAGCTCGCAAGCTTGTCACTTTCACCATCAGAAGTTGGTACAATAAAACATATTACCTCACCCACCTTGTCTCTCTCCTAGTCTGGGACCAACATGGCTACAACAACACTGCAAACAAATGTTACAATGATGTGAAGCAGAGATGGCCAAGTAGGTTGAGGAAAATACGTAAACCGGATCCTGATATAAATTGACAGAGCTTCATTGACTTTGATGGAGCCAAGGCAAATTGCACCAGCTGAAGGTCCAGAATGAATACCCCACCTATGAAAAAAAAAAAAAGATGTTAAGATACCTTGGCAAAAGCTGGGATTTTTGCAACCTACTTCCAACTGCAGAGCAATGCACAGGGCTGAAATACAGATACACTGGTGTAAAATCACTAATCAAACTAATCACTAATCAGACCATGAGTTTGTAGAGCCTATGTTTTTTTAGCTGTTCCTTGTAAGAACACTTTATTAAGAATTTCCCTCTCTCATCCATAAATTTATTTTAGTGTCACACTTTTGTGATGAATTTATCACCAAAACACTGCCTGCCAGATTTCGATTACAAAACATACATAAGGTGACCATATTTCCCAAAGGGAAAACGGGACACCATGTGGGGCTAGCCTGAGCCATTCCCTCCCCGCACTGGGCTGGCTCAAGCAGCTCCCCCCAGCCCTACCCCACATGAGGCTGGGGCTGGTGTCGCTGCTTGCCCGAGCATCACTGCTCCCCACCCCCCGCACTTTCCTCTGCACTGATGAAGTTGGCAAGATCAAGCAGGACAAATGTCCACTTTCGCCAAAAAAGTCGGGACGGCCGGGACAGGGACTGGGACGCAGGGCCACTCTAAATATACACCTTGGACCATGACCAAAAAGAGCTGCTGAAAATTGTTATGGACACAGGAATTGCCAGACTGCATCAGACTCCAGTGGCCCACTGTATGTAGTGGTAAAAAAGAAGTGGGTAAATTAACTTTTTTGGTGTTCCAGACCAGGTAGGGGTAAGCACCATATTCCCCAAATGTGAAGTGGGTAAACAAATTCCAGGTTCTCTCAAGGGGCAATTGCATTTTGTGGAAGTTTGTGGAACGTGCATAATGAACCTCCAAATAATCCAAAATTACACACCTAAAATATCAGAGCACATCCCTCAGGTAGTTTGCTGAGCTCCTACAGCCCAGGTAGGAGTAAACAATGAACAATGGGATAAGAGGCATGGATCGGTAACTGGTTAAAAGATAGGAAACAAAGAGAAGGAATAAATGGTCAGTTTTCAGAATGGAGAGATAAATAGTGGTGTCTCCCAGCGGCCTGTACTGGGCCCAGTCCTATTTAACATATTCATAAATGATCTGGAAAAAGGGATAAACAGTGAGGTGGCAAAATTTGCAGATGATACAAAACTATTCAAGATAGTTAAGTCCCAGGCAGACTGCAAAAAGCTACAAAAGGATCTCTCAAAACTGGGTGACTGGGCAACAAAATGGCAGATGAAATTCAGTGTTGATTAATGCAAAGTAATGCACATTGGACAACATAATCCCAACTATACATATACAATGATGGGGTCTAAATTAGCTGTTACCACTCAAGAAAGAGATCTTGGAGTCAGTGTGTATAGTTCTCTGAAAACATCCACTCAATGTACAGAGGCAGTCAAAAAAGCAAACAGAATGTTCGGAATCATTAAGAAAGGGATAGATAATAAGACAGAAAATATCATATTGCCTCTATATAAATCCATGGTACGCCCATCTTGAATACTGCGTGCAGATGTGGTCGCCCCATCTCAAAAAAGATATATTGGAATTGGAAAAATTCAGAAAAGGGCAACACAAATGATTAGGGGTATGGAACGGCTGCCGTATGAGGAGAGATTAATAAGACTGGGACTTTTCAGCTTGGAAAAGAGACAATTTAGGGGGGATATGATTGAGGTCTATAAAATCATGACTGGTGTGGAGAAAGTTAATAAGGAAGTGTTATTTACTCCTTCTCATAATACAAGAACTAGGGGCCACCAAATAAAATTAATAGGCAGCAGGTTTAAAACAAACAAAAGGAAATATTTTTTTACACAACGCACAGTCAACCTGTGGAACTCCTTGCCAGAGGATGTTGTGAAGGCCAAGACTATAACAGGATTGAAAAAAGAACTAGATAAATTCATGCAGGATAGGTCCATCAATGGCTATTAGCCAGGGTGGGCAGGGATGGTGTCCCTAGCCTCTGTTTGCCAGAAGCTGGGAATGGGCAACAGGGATGGGTCACTTGATGATTACCTGTTCTGTTCACTCCCTCTGGGGCACCTGGCATTGGCCACTGTCATCAGACAAGATACTGGGCTAGATGGACCTTTGGTCTAACCCAGTATGGTCGTTCTTATGTTAACAACTTCACTGTGTCTCCTTGAAATCTGGTGAAACTGGCAGGTTTACATGGTAGCCACATGAAATGAGGTGAAGCTCCGTGGGTTTGGCTGAGTTTCAGTTGGAGAGTTGGGGTTTATTCAAACTCACAGTGAAACTCAGGAGGAAAGATACAAATCCAAACAGATCAAAACCAAAGCAAATGTTTGTGCACAAACAGCCAATTTTTTGCACAAGTAATAGCCCATTATTAAACCTGGAACAGGATCGATAACTAACATCCTACTAAAAATTAAAGGCTTTGAATACTCATAAAATGGGATGGGAACTGACTCTCTTCAGGAAAGCATTCGCAGTAGTTTTAATCTTTGGGCAGCGCTTAGATACCATGGAGATGGATAGATAGAACCAGTTTTTTCAGCACTTGTGATTTTATTGCAAGCCTCACAGTATATGATATTTTACTTAAAGTCCCAGACCCTGAAGACTGTATGAAAATCTCAACTTTCTTTAAAAACAAAAACACCTTCATGATTGTGAAGAAAAGCTTGCAAATGTGATCCAAGTGCACCCTGGAGGCTCAGAAACAGGGTGACCAGACACCCTGTTTTTAAAGGGACAGTCCCGTATTTGAGCCCTTCTGCAGGTGTCCTGACTTTTTCTTAAAAACGGGCAAATTGTCCCATATTTTCTGTCTCCACCCCCACCCCCCATCAATACTGGCAGGTCCTGCTGCTGGCCGGATCCCTGCTCGCCAGCCGCCCAATCACCAGCAGTGAGTGGGGCGGGTTCAGTGGCCGACGATGGGGGTGGGGGTGCAAGGCTGGTGGTGAGGCAAAGCTGCAGCGTGTGGGGCCGGCCGCTCCCCGTGCTGGTCGCCAGCGCAGCCCCCACTGCGTGAGGGGTCTCGGCCAGCAGGGCCCCACCCCTCTGTCCCGTTTGCGGCTGACACTGGCTGCGAGCTGCGGTGGCAGGTGGGTGCGGGCAGGCGCCAGGCACCGGCCAGTTACGTGTCCCCTCTGCTGCCCGCCCATCGGCCCTTTATGTGCTCCCCCCTCAATGTCCTCTCCCTGCTTTGCCCCTTCACCCCTCCCAACCCCGTTGCTCCTCCATATCCCCCCAGTGGGGTGCATCCCGCTCCCAGAACTGTGCAGAGAATCAGCCCCTGGTCCGAGCGCTCAGCTGACCAACAGCCTGGACGGCAGGCTCCTTCCTTCCCCCACTGCCTGCTGTGGTGGGCCGGTGCCCCGGGAGGAGCCGAGCCCTGCGTGTGCCAAATCCCCCCACAGCACTGGCACGAGGAAGCCTCTCCCCCCCACTGCTAAGCTCTGGAGTGCCCGGGGGGCGGAAAGTACCAGGTACCAGGAGAGGCAGGTCCATACGGGGGGCCCAGTGTGTGTGTGTGTCACCGCTCCCTGTGGAGGAGGAGGGGTCACCCCTCCCTGTGTGCACCCTAAAGCCTTAAAGATAAGAAGGTAAATAAAAAGAATCCAACTACGCAGGATTTCTTTTTAACAGGGGCTCAGTCAACTTGATGTTAACTTGAACGTTTGTACTGCATAGTTGACTGCCGTTGAACTTGCTTGACTAGGAGTAATTTTATCAGGTGTCCCATATTCAGCGTAGGGAAATATGGCCGCCCTTCTCGGAAAACAAAAGGACAAAGAAAAGAACCCAAAATGTTTTTATTTAAGTGCATGTGTTTCAAGCCACTTCCATGATGTCTGAGGGACCTGACTCATGATTGTTGAATAGTTGGGGTCGGCAATACCATAGAGCCACCATTCTGTATAGCAGATAGAAAACAGATTGTTAGATGCCTTTAAGAGAAACCAACTACTAGGATGTATTTTGAAGGTGCTTGATATTACCTCACCGACCTTGTCTCTCTAGTATGGAGCCTGTCTGTCATCTACACCTTCTCTTCTCCCCCTCGCCGCCAGTCAGTCAGGGCATGATCGAATAGTAGACAGTCTAGGTGTGCAGCACTAGGAATGGGAGCAATGGAATATTTTTGTAGGCCTATAAACCTCTCAATTAACGCTGTAAATTGGGAAAATGGCTCTCAGGCTGGACACTGCCCAAGACCTAATGTGCTTTCACCGCTTCAACGAGCAAAACTTTTTGCAACTGATTGATATGGGGAGGGGGGATTTTGTAACTGTATTTAGTTCAAATTTCATCCAGCAGTTTTTATGGAACATTTTCTCAAAAGTCTTTACAGGAACAGAGACAAAATGGCCAAAGTAAATGGAAGGTATGTATTCCAAAGAGCAATAAATAATATCCAACTAAGATTTGAATTATGTTAGTACCCCGCGGCACCAGTCAAGACCAGGGCCCCGGTGTGCTAAGCGTTGTACACACACATGGAGAGAAAGTCCCTATCACAATGAGCCGACTATGTAAATAGAAAAGGCAGAAAGGGAAACCGAGGCACAGAAAGGCAAAGTAACTTCCCCAAGGTCATAAAGCAGTGCCAGGAATAGAACCCCGGTCCCTTGACTCCTACTCCAGCACCATACCTGGAAAGCCTTTAGGTTCTCTTTTGCATCTCAGGCAGCATATAGCATGCCAGTCTCAGAGGAGTGTAGTGAGAGGCTTGTGAATCAGAATCCTATATCCTTCCCTGCTCCCCCTAATTCTCCGCAGATGTAACTTACCGTGGCCCTGAAGAGGATGTTGCTTACCTCCCCGCTCCCATCCAGTGCCTTAGTACTGGGGCTGAGCCCTGAGGTAGGGAGCTATAATGCAGCTGCCCAGGAAGTTAGGGAGGGGCTTTTCTCCTCAGCATGGTTGATGGCACCCTTGCATGTAGATAAAGGGCTAATCGGGGTTCAAGGATAAGCAAGATTTGGATGAAGTTAAATCTCAATGGTCAGGTATAAGGGTCCCGATCCTGCTTTATGTAACTCTGGTTTCACTCCATCGACTTCGGTGCCTCTTCATTTACACCCATGCAAGTATGATCAGAATTAGGCCTGAGGTTTCTCTCGCTAGGGGAAGGGGAGAGGAGAGTTTAAATGATCATCTGGTGCTGAGCTGTTCTGCAGGAATCTGTCGCCTCTTGGTTGCCCCGATTTTAATAAGTGCACAAAAGGAGTAAAGATCTCATGGCCGAGCACAGCTGGGAAGTCCCAGACGTTGAGGATGGGAAGGAAACAGACTATCCTACTGACTCCGTCCTTTTGAAGTTCTTTTTAATTCCCCGAGCATCCTGACTCCTCTATGGCCAACTGTCTGACCACCGCCCGGAGGCGATGTCCACGCCATTCTTCGGCTCTCTTTCCCCGCTGGGAGAAGCAGGAGGGAGACAGAGATGCAAGGGAAGCTCCTGCCGCACAGAAATGTCCCTCCAGGTTAGTCAAGTGTCACAATGTTTCCAGGCCATTAAAAAGCCTCAATTAACCAATAATCAGCACAGCATGGCAAGTTGGGAACTGATAGTTACTTCTGCTGACTCCGTGGCCAAAGGCTAAAAAGCGCTCGAGGAGCTAAATTAGTCATCTAATTGGGATTGTTCCATCCCGACACCAATACCCGCTCCTGCAGGCTCACAAAAATGTGCTGTTTGACCTCAGTAATAAGATTCCAATGGCCTCTATTTTCCTGCCTCTCTCCTCTTAGCAAACCCTTCTAATTAGCTTTATGAGGCCGAAGGGGACAGTGCATGCCAAGTTGTGACCTCAGATGCACATGCATGACTCCAAGGAAGGAATCTAGCCCTAAAGATCTGGGGTCAGATTCTCGCCTTGCGTAAATTGCTATAGCTTCTTTGGCTTCAGTTAGCTACGCTGATTTACAGCAGCTGGAGATCTGGTCCCAGATTCATTCCCACTTGCATGAGAAAACTGCTCCTTGCAAATATTTTTGAGGCCCCCAGGGCAGAATGTGTGCAACAGAGACAGCCTAGGGATACAGCAAGCTATAGCAGAGGAGGACAAGGGTTGGAACGGACAATAAAGACTGGGCACCTGGGTTAAATGTGCATAACGTTTTCTATCACTTCAGTTTTCTTGCTTGGGCCCAACACATCTTTTCTTTATGGAAAAGTCCTATAGAAAATGAGAACTTTTCTATGGGTGTTTTGAACCATTCGATAGAATTTCAATTTTTTGTAAAGACCTATAGAAAAGTTCTCTATCTATAAAATGTAATAGGGTTTTAGAATAACTTCTATAAAGCTCTTCTAAATGTCCATGATTTCAGCCATATTAAATGCTGTAAGACTTTATTGTAAAAGGAATTATCCTTAAAACTAGACTTAAAAGTGTGAAATCTTTGCCAGGGTAAGTTATGGACCCACCTGTCTGTATAATGTATGTCTGTGCTTGGTAATTTAGTCCTTCCATCCAATGTCTGAGCAGAAACAAAATGAATTTTGCTGGTAGCGTTGGGGTTTTTTTGGTCTTGTTTTGTTTTTCCCGCAATGGCTACCTGAGAAAAAAGAAAACAATACATTAATTCTCCCTGTATACCCCAGCTCCTCATTTTCGGCCTGATTCACCAGCGCATTGGAATCAAAAGAGTTATACTAGCAACAAGCTAGAGAACCAAGCCCTTTGATTAGAGATGGGCCTGAACCAAAACCCTAGACCCAAACTCCCCCCTCAAACTTTGGGGAAGCTGAATGGGGAACTGAATTTTCAACTCCAGCTTCACATTTAATTGCTCCTCAGCTTTTTCCTCTCAAAGGGAGACACATTTCTATTCAGTATCCTTGAAACCAATGGAAAGACTCCAACTGACTTCACTGAGCTTTAGAGAGGGTCCTCTAGTTGCTCTCTATCCCAATAGATCATTACCCCTTGGGAAAGGGATGTGGCTGCTCTGTTGTAATTTTCACTTCTCTGTCTGATCTTATTGAAAGCTTGAAGGGTACCCAGGAGAATTCCAATTACCTCTGACCCTTCCACACTCTGGGTTGCCTACGGGCTGTTTCCCATGAAGATTTCTAACTCTTTCCTCATCAGAAGCTGCAACCTCTGTGATCATCCAGGTTAGGTTAAGACTAAAACACCAGGAGCTCCAATAACAGGGCTCCATATATTAATTACAGGCCTCACATAGTGCTGACAGAATGGTGTCTATAGCGGACAACCTCAGCCCTTCACACTCAGATGGAATTGATTTCTGGGAGCGGATAAAGAGTTAATTTCCCCCCAGATTCTCTCTTCCTGGTTTCCAGCATGTTTCGCTCTTGCACCTACCTAAGTTCCAGGTGGATTGTTCTGAGAAGGGTCATGTTTCCATCTGACACGGAGTTTGCATACAAAGGGACTTCCACTAAAACCAATTATAGCCAGATCTTTGGCCCAGGCTTAAGGAGCAGACTAATGGAGTGTAAAGCTGACCTAAAGGAACCACTGAGGATTCTGGGAGTTGGCATGACAGAGGTTGGAGGGGGTAGGGCTGGAACTTGCTGCACTCTTGATATCCTGAGTCAACAGAATCCAAAATCCGGCAAATGGGGATTATCTCTAAATCGTGTGAATGGTTCATCAATGTACCTGGCCTGAAAAATCTGATGGGCTTTGCAGGGTATCAACTCAGCTGAATCAAGGACAGAGGAGTTATACCTATTCTTTAGGCAATGCTGTTCATGCCATTAACGTGCCAGTTCTGTTGTCACATACAAGCCCCTATTTTCAGAGAGGTTATCACTCCTTTGCCGTTTGTTCCATGCTAAAACTGGCACATAGAATTTCCATCCGCCAAGATCTATTTCTCTTTCAAGAAAACTGTGTTCTGCCCTTCTTGGACTACAGCTGAAGCAATGGGAGGGTTCTGTTTCCATTAGCACTGATTAGAACATGTTTTTGTTGTTTTGGCTGAAAATTTTGATTTTTCATTTTTCAGCAGCTGAAAATTTTGGCCAAAAACTGCCAGAGATTGTTCCATTTTTGGCCAAAAGTCAAAAAACTTTTGGTTTTCCAGTTTTAATTTCCAAAAAAATGTAAAGGATAGCAAATACCGCATGAACAAAACCATTGGGGAAAACAAATTCCAATGGCACAATATTTAAATAGCTATCTCCTGGGTTTCCATACGCAAAGAGCAAACATGTACTTCCAGTCTAAAATGAATTTTAAATTAGTGGGATTAAAAACTAAGAAAAATCAGAAGCAAAGTCTCTGAGAGATTACAGTGTGTGTGTCTCTTCCATAACAGACTGCAGCAGTTCTGGGAACTAAATAGCTGCCGAACTCTGAAAACAGGGAGAGATCTTAGATCTTTAAAGTTAAGTACCCAGACAATAAAAGGCATAACAGTTTCATAGCATCATAAATGCATGGGCATTCTGCACAGAAAGCAGTTACAGGATTGAACCATTCCCCTGCCAGGAATTTGCCATTAGTTTAGGCCCTGCCCTGAACCAGGAAGATTAATACAGCCGTACTGATTTTTGTCCACATTAGTTTCACTGACGATACTGTTCCTATTCATACAGGTCAAGAGAAGTGGGTTCTAGACCCACCTTTGCCACTGGTCATCTGCGCGACTTTTAGCAAGTCACTCCCCCTCTGTTTCTCCTCCCAGCTTTTGATTTTGGCCCAGGGGCACTCTTCCTATGTGTTTGCACAGCACCTAGCCCCATGTGGCCCTGATCTCTGTTGAGGCCTCTCGGCGCTACTGTAATACAAATAATATTAAATAACGCTGCTAACATCCAGGGAGCATCAAAATCTACCAGCCTGAAACCTGTGACATTTCACTGAGAGCTTGTCTCTGATTTCTGATCCCTCTGTCTCTTCAGGTGTCACGGAGTCCCTGGGCGATGCTCTGGAACTGCTCCCCACAAAGCCAGTCAGGACTTTGGGGAGCCTCCTCTCCCTCGGAGCAGACTGTTTTCAGGGCAAGAAGCTCACAGGTCTTTACCTCCTGGGTCTCTCCTTGGAGTATTCAGCATATGCCCCTCCGTGTGCTTCCCACAGCGAGTCCGCCCAGGCGGGGTCCTGGGGAAGCCAGAGGTCCTGCAAGCACCCCCCACTTCGCAGTCAGACGTGACTCTCAGCCAGCCAGTAAAACAGAGGTTTATTAGATGACAGGAACACGGTCTAAAACAGGTCTTGCAGGTACAGACAACAGGACCCCCTCAGTTAGGTCCATCTTGAGGCCCCAGGGGGGCTAGAGCCCCGTCTGGGCACCCCTCCGTTTCCCCAGCCAGCTCGAAACTGAAAAACCCCCTCCAGCCCCTCCTCCTCTGGGCTTTGTCCCTTTCCCGGGCTAGGAGGTCACCTGAGCTCTTTGTCTCCAACACCTTCAGTTGGCACCTTTGCAGAGGAGGGGCCCAGGCCATCAGTTGCCAGGAGACAAAGTGTCAGGCATTTATGTGCACTGGCCCTTGGCTCTGCAACAACCATACACCCTTATCCCACCACCTAGATACTTAAGAACTGCATAGGGGAAACTGAGACACCCACACAGTATTCAGAGGAAACATTAGCAACATTCCCACTTCGTCACATCAGGTAATCTGAATTTGCCTCCCCAGACGCTGTAATTAGCAAAATCTTTCTAGCCTCAAAAAAAGTGAAGCCTCAGCATTCTTTGAACTCGACGTACGGTAGTCAGAGTATCTGGAGCAGATAAAGAACTGCCTTACATTTAGTGCTGGTGGCTTTTGCCTACCCAATCGATGTTTAGTCCCATTTCCTCCACACTAGGTTTCCCCCGAGTTCTTTCTTCCTGTGCAATAACTGATAAGAACTAGCATTCAAGCCACAGCACCCTGTGCTACTGACTCTCCACATTATGGTACATACTGCAGCAAAGCGAGCGGAGTTTGTGAAGGGGGCTATTTTGTTTTATTTTATTTTTTTGGTGGTGAAAAGGTTGCATACACTTTTTTTTTCTTCTGGTGCAAAGGCTCAGAAAGGGTGGAAAGCAAAATATTTTGATAATTATTCAGGCCATCGGGTTACATCAAAGGTTCCATAGCCCTGTGCATCAAACCTTAACAGTTAAAACCACAAATTCTGTTTTTTCAGCTATAAAACATTCAGGGCAATATATATATATAATAAAATCTATTTTCCATTCGCTTGAAACTTATAAAATTTAATGTGGTGAAAAATGACAGTTTACTCCCAGAAGGAAACTGCTCAGAGAAGCTTGTTTCATATGTACAGAGAAATATGTCCATATTCAAATAAAAGTAATTAAATGTTGGAAGAGGATGTCACAGCATAAAATGTGAGAGCTACGAAGAACATGATGTTTTAAATCTTAACGGGAAAGTGTTCCTTCTGGGACGATGGTTCAAGAAGAAGTCAGTTTTGGAGATCTCTCTATCCCAGTGTTTCCAAGGTGGTCTCGGTTTTGATAGGATGATGATTCTGCCATCTTGAAGCCAATGGCTAGATCCTATAAGGTGCTGTGGACCCACAACTTTTTTATCACCTGGAACTCCAATTAATACAGCACTTCTCAGGTTGCATGAGACATTAAAAGGCCCTGTGATCATGGACATAGGAATGGTCCTATTGGGCAGACCCAATGCCCATCTAGACCAGCATTCTGTCTCTGACAGTGGCCAGCACCAGACATTTCAGAAGAAGATGTAAGAATGCTGCAGCAGCCGACATGGGATATCTGCCCCCCAGATAGATCTCATCATGATCTTCAACAGTATCATAGTGCCATGGCATTGTGACTGGAGCAAACCAGAAACCCAAGACCTGATTGTCCTCACACAGCAGTGACTGTAGCAGAGACACCAATGGATGCACTGAAGGTACACCTGATTTATGCTGGATTAAGTGTGAGCAGAACCTGGTCCTCTATGTTAGACAACCTTACCGGAGCCCTGTTTTGGCACAAGACATTCCAGTGATGATTTGGAATCCTGGTTTCAGCCATACTGGAAATATAGAGAGAATAACATTTCTTGTGTCATTTCAGTGTATGAGTTTCTGTTTTAAAAAGACAAAACGTTTATGAAGCGCTGATTGTCTGAGTTTCTCTTACTTTGGTTTAAGTTCTGGGGTGAAGGCTCATGTAAACATTATCTCATGGACTATTGCACCCATCCCACCCATAAAACAACCAAGGTAGGTTGATAATTCTCCTCATTTCACTAGCCCTCCAAAAACTCTGCCTTAAAGACTTAGTTTGAGATGATATGTTCATCACCTGGTATGTCCGGACTCCACATACAGCACCAGGGAGTTGGAAGTTTAAGGTCCCTTCACTTCCAATGAGTAAAGTATATCTCTAAGTGTGGTAGATCACATCGCATTTCCACCCAGGACAACAGAGTGGCTGCACAATACAATATGCACTGAGGGGAAAAAAGCATCCTGTATTCTGTTAAATATACTTCCAGCCTCATAGCACCTGAAGACATGGGGAGTTGGAGAAGGCAGCCCCCAGGAAATCAATCTAACTTTTTTAAGCCCAAGGTAAATGTCTTTGTGGGAAATGCAGATTTTCTTTGACTGGCACATTGTTGCATCTGATTGCTGTGGGCAGCTGTATCCTGGTGCCTGAAACATCCGACCAGAGCTGGGTGACTTTTGGGTGGCAAATAGTTTATTCAATGACAAATGCAGTTTTGGTTGACCCAAAACTATTTGCGAATTTGACACTGTTACTTTCATCCATTCACAAAATGGCCAGAAGAGGAGAAGGAGATAGTGGTAGTAGTGCTGCTGTTGCCGCCACCACCACCTCTTTTATGTCTTCCCCTTTTATAATTTTTAGCCCAGCGGTTTGGGCACTCATGTGGGAGATCCAGGTTCGAATCCCTGTTCTGGAACAGCCCCAGAATTGACATTTTCAATCCACCAAGAATTCCAAAAAATGTTAGATGTGATTTGACCCATGAAACCAAAAAATCAATTATTCACCCAGCTCTACGTATGATGGTATCTTGTGTCAGCTGTGCATCTAAGGCCTGAAATTGCAAGGTGTTGAACGCTCTGGGAGGTGAAGTGTTTCTTTCAACTACCATTGGCTTCATCGCAACGTGAGAGCACTTTCCAGGATTGAATCTGATCTTGTTCCCATTGAAGTCATTAGCAAAGCTGCTATTAACTCCAAATAAGAGCAGAATACATCTCATAATGAAGGCCACAGCTATAATGACATTATAGCCACTCAGAAGTCAAGTCAGCTTTCAAACCGGTTGTGTTACTCGGTTTGCTGAAAATATCCAGCTTAAAATCCTAGACAAAGCATATAAAACAGCTCTGAAAAATCCATAGAAGAATACACTTCTTTATAAACCTTTCCAATAGGATATGTATACACAAAAGATAAATTTGTATATGAAAAATCCACACTCACCAGACCTTTGCTTGCTAACTAGAATGAGTCCCACGAACATTACTAAGAAAGGGATATACTTTTCTTTATGTTCTTTCTGCATGGGAACATTAAAAAGTCATCTAATCTCCTGAAACTACAGGCTAAAGAAATATGTTAAAAATTTCCCAATAGTCAGCCACAAAAACACAGACTATTACCAGCTAAAAACCAACATTATTCCCTCTGCGTGTTAGAATTTGACACTTCTGGGCACCAGGAGCATTTTTCAAAAAAAATTAAAAAATAGGTCTGTATAAATGAAAACTCCCCCCTCCCCCTTTTCCGTTTCAGACAGAGGGGAAAAAAATGACTCTTAAAATACTAATGAGCAAACGTGAGCTGTGGGAGGAGACCTAAAGCCATGAACAGGGCATAATGGACTGTGTGAGTAACTCAAATGCATGGAGCAACAAAGAGTCCTGTGGCACCTTTAAGACTAACCGATGTATTGGAGCATAAGCTTTCGTGGGTGAATACCCACTTCGTCAGACGCATGTAACGTCAAATGCATGGCACATTTCAAGCCTTAAGGAGATTTTGATTTGAGATGCTATGCAATTAGATTGTTGAGAGAAATGCTCTCAGCTCATCAGCTAGCTAACAAGTGGCGCAATGTGTGTCTCCATTTTTAACAGGTAATGAAAATTCTGCATTGTATTACAAGAGCTGCTAGAACTCCCAATCAAAGGTCAGGGCTCCATTGTGCTCGGGCTCTTTACAAACATGCATATTAGTTCTGTCTATATAGTTATTTATGAAATATCTAATCACCATGGTGACTCTGCTTCTTGGCCACGATTTTCAAAGCTAGGAGCCTAAAACTAAGCTCCTGCATCCATATTTAGAGTAGGATTTCAAAGCCAGCTAAGGGATTTCAGCATCCAATTCGTGTTAAATTCTACTGAGATTTGGACAGCCAGGGTCTTATTTTCAAAAGTGCTGAGCAGCCAGCATTTCATTCTGAGGTGAATGGATGCCCATCATTTTTGGAACATCAACCTTCTTATTTAGGAGCCTAAATATTGACTTGGAAGCCTATGTTTTGGGCTCCACGTTTTGAAATGTTGGGCCCTACTGTAATGAGAAGCACACTTCGGAAGAGCTGAAGATTTGGTTCAGACAAGCATTCAGCAAGTCTGGTGATAACAGAACGAGGGACAAAATGCCTGCCTCCCAGCGTGAAGCCTGAATCAACAGGCTTGGTACAGGGGTTCCCCCAGGGCTTGTAGTTTGCAATCCTCCTCCACGTTGTGAATCGACAGCTGAGTACATCCATGGGCAGTAATTCAGCGTCAGGGATGCAGTTGTATCCATGCTCCATGCGCTTCCGCATCCCCATCCTCACCCCCAAAGGTTTTAGCTACTTGATCCACGTAGTTGTGGATCCACTGGCTATGCTGTGGGCTCATGCTAATGGTTCAGAGATGGCCCCTGTAGAGCAATGTTATACAGGAGTCCTTGGTGTGCCCCCTCCACTGGATTTCAGAGGATTGGCTTTTGCTGTACTCTGAGCAGGGCCTTTGACTTACTGGTAAATACCCTTTAACAACAAGGTTTTAAACAGAGAGCACAATCTCCTGACAATAAGTATTTAGAAGAAACATTCTCTCTGGGACAATGGTAGGGCCAGGCACAGAACCCAGGAGTCCTGACTCAGTCCCAGACACTAACCGCTAGGCGACATTCCTCCCAGCAAACATGCTGCAAGACAAAGCAATTGTGTAAAGAGACAGAAAGACAGTCCTGATGAGAGTAGATCTGAAACACTGATCTTCATAATAAATGAGAAGGAAACCCTGTCCTGGCTGAAAGTGCATCTGAAAGGTAGAGAGTCCTGTTTCTGATACCCTAATGTTTCCTAATCACAGTCTTGGGCTTTTGGGATAGGCTCTGCCATTTTCCTACATCACAGCACCTCTGAAAATATAGTGCTATTTTCTCTGCCTTAAACCATAACATGCCTCTTATGAAAATATTTTAATAAGCCTCTTTTCCCAGAGAACTTATGTGATATTTCTTTCATAACCCTATCATGCCCATCATCTCTTACAGTGGTTCACATGCACAGCACTCCTTCAGGCTCGCTTTCAACTTAAACGAAGGGTTTCAAATGTGACTTGTGATTTCAGATGCCTCAAATTTGGGGAAGAGGCAATTTGCTGCACTGAATGAGCCCCCGTAAGACATCTCGAGCTGGGAACCCAAAATCTTAAGTCACCTTTGAAACTCTTGGTCCTAAATCTTACGGAAAACTCCTATAGGACTTAACAGACCATGAGTGCCTTCCTATGTAAGCTTTCACCTAGCCAGAACATTGAGTGGAAAATTTGATCCCACTTATAGATTCTTCAGAAAGGTTCAATAAAGATAAAAGGAGGATCTGATTCTCTGTTATATTCCATAGAAGTGTAGAATCATTTCAACAGAACGCTATTTAACTGCCGTTTAATTTCACCATCCGTTCATTTCCACAGGCCCTTTCTATAAGGAAAGGGTGGGAGGTGCACACCGTTCCCTGAGGTTCTGGTTAAAAGTCTGTGAGGGTGGGGCAAGGGGCATATGCCCCATTGCCTGGCAAGAAGCCAATGGAAAGCACATCATGCCAGGTAGTACCTGAGTCGTGAGGCAATTTCCAGTCCTACCTGAAGAAGAGAAAGTGGCTGATATGCCACTAAAGGAGACAAAGCACAATGGCAACTGTCTCTGTGTCCATCCCGCAAGGTACGATCACAGGACCTCAGCAGTGTGTGACTATCAGAGCGAAAGAACACAGATAATGTTGCAAGTTGCGACTTTAGAGATGGTAATAACCGGGCTGCAGAAGCACAAACAACCCCCCCCCTTCTATTCCCTCCCCTTGCTGCATTTTTCTCTCCCACAGCTAACCTGCAGACACCCGATCCCAAAGGCTATTTAGTTCCTGGCCCTTCTGAGGCCACTGGAGGCTGAGTGATATGTGTGGGAAAGTGGCAGCCATCTTTGGTGCACCTGTTGTATGGGCCACCCCCCTCCTCCACTCCCTTCTCTTCTGCCTGTCCCATTGTGCGCCACCTTATTCTGTTTCAGCAAGAGCAGAATAGAAGCCCAGCCGCTCACATTCAACACAAATACACACACACAAAAACGCCCCTGAAAGAGCGCCGGAGAGCCCTCCCCGCTTTCCCTCGGAGGGGCAGCCCAGTTCCATGGTTCAATAGCCAGTTTAGCAACACTATCCCCCTTTCAGAACGACAGCGCCGCAGGGTCACTACAGAGCACTAACCAGGTCTCTCTAAGCGTGCGACCATTTTAATGGGCCTCTGAACAATAGGGCTCTGGAGCTGACTTTAAAAAACCTAACAAAGCAAAAAACCTTTGTATCTTGTATCCCTCGGAACAACAGATCCATTACTTTTTTTGTGCAAGGAAACAGACTGGAGATCAAAGGCAGCTAAGATTTCTAACTTCCAAGTGAAGCGTCTTCAGATCAATAACTATGCCCAGGAGCCTTTGCAGAAAAACACTGGTGAGCATACACTGGGCTGTAATAACGCAGCATCCAGGATCATGCTAAAATAATAAAGATCAGAAGCCAACACCTCCCCCACCCCCAAAAAAACCCCAAACCCTAAACCAAGAGCAACCCAGCTCTAGAGGGTCACTTCTCCTACTGGTATAAACAGCTATAGCTCCACTTACTTCTATTGGTTTCTTATACCATCCTACAGAATTTAATAATTATTTCCTGACTATAAAATCCTATAGGATGCATCAGAAAACCTAGAGATAGGAAATATGTCTCCATCAAATGCTATAAGTCTTCAGAGTAACTTCTATAGGTTGTATTACATTTCTTTAGTACCTTATTGTCTGTAGGACTTTTCGATAGTGGCTGGGTGGAGTGGGGTTACTGAGGCTTGGGTACTGACGGGCTTGTGAGAACCATGGATATTTTAATAGTCTACAAGCTGCTACGGAATTTGCACGTGCACGCACCTGAACCCAAGCACTCTCTTCCAGTCCCATCACTTGGTTTAGTCCGGTGTTTCTGAAGCAGCCCTGCTTTTGTAGAAGTGCCTGGAAACAACCACGTCTTTTCATTTTCTAGTCTCCTCAGCACACAGATTCCTTTGTCGCACACACTGCATCCCTGTAGGCAAACTGAAATTGTACAAACATAATGAGAATAATAATAATATATGGAGATAGACCTATCTCATAGAGCTGGAAGGGACCCCAAAGGGTCATCGAGTCCAGCCCCCTGCCTTCACTAGCAGGACCAATTTTGCCCTAGATCCCTAAGTGGCCCCCTCAAGGATTGAACTCACAACCATGGGTTTAACAGGCCAATGCTCAAAACACTGAGCTATCCCTCCCCGCTAAGCCTAACCTAAGCCCAAATGCAGCCTGACGTAGGGCATCTGGTGAAGATTCTCTCTGCCGACAGGAGAGAGTTCTCCCGTCAGCATAATAAAACCACCTCCCCAAGAGGCGATAGCTATGTCGGCAGGAGAAGCTGGCCCGCCATAGCTATCTATCCACACCAGCATAGCACTATCCACACCAGCGCTTAGGTCGGTGTAACACCCCTGAGTGACATAACCTGTAGTGTAGACAAGCCCTGAGGAGACTCCTAAATTCACGCTCATGGCTCCCTTTGTCTTCCAAAAGTCACAGGATGAGGGCCAGGCTGGCTAACTGCATGGTTTGATTGCTGCTGAACTCCTCCAGCAAGCAATTTCTATTAATCTATTAATAGAAAATAATGGGAAAAGGTTTGTTTTTTCATTCGAAACATTTTGAGCCCCAAATCACTTTTTGACCGTTCTCAGCTGAACATTTTTTGGTATCTAGATTTTTGTTTCTTTTGACAAAAAAATTGAAATGATCAGTGGAAAATTTGGACAACAACAAATTTAAAATGTAATTGAAATTTTCTAGGGGCTGGAGGCGGGAGCAGGGAAGGAAAACGTTTTCCAATCAACTTTATTGATCTTATTTTTAAATTCCCCATACACATGCAAATAAAATGTGACTCTCAGGCTCCTGACCTCGGAAATTGAATGGGGTCTTATAGAAAATACTTTACAAATCAGTATCAGTAGAGAATGCGGCTTTTCCAAACCATGCTATAGAATTCTATACCAGGGCTATAGTTTTCTGCTAAATTCTGTAGGACAGGTCAGAAAACCCTATCCTTTTCTATTACATTCTTTAGAACTTTTCCAGTAGGGCTTGCAATGAAAAAAATGGGGTTTAAAATTGCCTGTTTTCATATTGATGAGAACAGGGAAAGAAAATGAAATTATTTTAATCTATTTTTTAAGGCTCTGACAGGCAGTTAAACCACCATGTTAATCTCTAGTTCCTGGATAATCATCACTCTGCAATTTTAAAATGTGGTCTCAGAGAATGGCAGGAACAGACAGGTGTAGAACAATCAGAACCAGCACATCTCAGAGAGTTTTTATTATTTTTAGCATTACTATTATTTCAAGTATGCCTCTGGCATGTCTCCCCAAAACTTCTTCCCCATCTGTCCTGCAGTGAAGTGAGTTCTAGGAACAGCAACAGAATCAAACATACAATGTTTCAAGACGTTTTTAATAAAAACAAATAATAATTCTTCCATTGTAAATCAATCAATCAATCAATCAATAAAATTACATAGTTTGCCACCTATTTAAAACAGGGTATTTAAAAATAACAAGTGTTAGTTCATTGCTAGTTCTCCTCACCCTCTGCTTAAAAAGAAAACCCACCTCTCTACCTACATTTACAGAAGATTGCTCCTATACCAATGGGAAGAGCAGAATAACAATCTTTATTTCAGCGACAACTACAGTATGAAAGCAAGAGAGGGAGATTAATACTTTAACATCAATTTTTTTCATTTCAGATTATTTTTCCTCTTTCCTGCACTGCTTGTCAAACGATGATTGATAGGTGTAGAAACGGACCTTAAAAACACCAGTCATTGCCTGGGGTCCTTCCTATAATCAAAGAACATGCCCACCCATGGCTAATTAGACATTAGGCTAATGTCATCTGATTGATTTAGAACAGTCATACCACCCACCAGAAAAAGCCGTAAACCTTGTTCAAAGAGGCACAGTGCCTTTGACAATCAGCGATGGAGTGAAAGTGGTACCCAGAGGAGACAGTGTTGTTACACCTTGAAAAACCATGAAGAAGAAGGTATTTCAGCTTATTTATGCAAGGGGGATGCAGGGAGGTTTCTTCTTACTCCCTAGTTTAAAGAAAGGAAATAGCGGGAAACGCAAGGTAAAGTTCATCCCAGCAATGTCATTTGGTTGTTTAAAAAATGAATATACAGGGACATCACCCTCATAATATAATGCAATATTTTCCCACCTGTATTGGTTTCTTCATCCTGAGTGCTCACAAGCACTTTGTGGTGAGATAAGGAAGAGGGAAGGAATGCCTTGGGCCGTGGGGGTGCATGGAGTGTGTGAGAGGAGACACTGCATGCAGAGACATGTGCAAATCATTTTTTTATTTACAGAGTGAAGGGAGTAGAGCAGGAGGCTGTGATGGGCTTAAGGGATGGTGAGTAAAGGGGGGAATTGCAGGGAGGGGGCACTGGAAGGAGGCAGGAATTGGGAATAGGGGAAAGAGAGTGGAAGTGACTATTGCAGTGACATGAGAAGGACAGAAGCAGAAATGGGGGATCTACACGCATAGGAAAATAGATCATGAACTTGGAGGGCATATTCTCAGCTGCATGAACTTTTAAAAACAAGAACACTCAGAGGTCATCAGCTGAGCACAATATAAGAAATCCTGGCTACACAAGGAGTCCTGTTAGGCAGATTATCCCAGAGGAGAGCAGCTGTGATCAAGAAGGTTATTGCACTGCACTATGGCAAACCTTGGGTCCATCTTGCTGGTATTCACAGTAGGCTAGGAGAGATTCCTATTCATTTGGCTACAATTTTTCCAAGTCCTTTGGCCTGCATCCTTCCTGCGACCCCTCATCTCCACACACACACACACTTGCTATGAATTTATTGGCTGGGAAAACTCAAAGTTGTCTTGATGGATTAAGCAGAGACAAGTCTGTATTGAGTAAATTAAAAATGAAATAGTTACAGCTGTTGGAACGGTCTTGGGCCCAGTGAAGGTAAAAGCCTTTCTATCCTCCAGGGGCAGGGAGTAGTCTGTGAAGCGCCAAGCACTTAACTAAAGACAGCTTGAGTGAGATCACGGGCTGTCACTGAAGTCCTGAAAGACCTCATCCTTATCTGTGGCTTAGGGCAACCCAAAAGGCTAGAGAAAGTTGATCTATTTCACATCACTTTTCAAAAACTGTCCCCACATTCTTTCCAGACTTACACTGCGAATAGCGGGGAGGGAGGTGACCTGGGTATTCTCGGACAAGTGATCTTAGGGACTTCATTTGTTTATTACTAATCTTTTCCATATGCCGCTGAGCTACCAGGGCTAACGTTAAGAGTTGTCTGGTGGGTTTATCCCACACAAAGCAACATTAGGCCATCTATGGAAATGAATGCAGAAAGTTTAAGGAGTCAGTGAATTAACTACCTCTTATGATAAAATGGATAATACTATACATTTGTTAAAGTTCCTTTCGCCACAGAGGGACCCAGAATGCTTTGTAAGTTGGATACACAGAAATACAGCCAGCTCTGGGGCAGGAGGCAGCTGCAGTGCACAGCAGGAGCTGGGGAAAGTTTGGAATAAGAAGTACAGGGCAAACAGAACCTTTCTTTTTAAGGTGTCCTCTGAAAGACCCGCATGCTGTAAAATGCATGGAACTCTATGAATCAAGAAGGGTGAAAGGCTGAGTCAAATTGTGGGATTCTAATCAGTGGTTCAAGATCTGATGTATAAGCTGCTCCTTCGGCCCCAATCACTGTTTTTGTGTGGCTGTCTCACAGCTTGCAACACAGGCCTTCAGGGCATTAAAGGGTCCCAAGATAACTTTGGGGGTCTCTGCAATCATGCGTCACTGTCATGGTGTGTCTTATAATGTAGTGAGTGTAACTCATTGTGAGTGGCGGCACAGGCTAGCCACCCCAAGTATAAACCCATGGGTACATACCTGGCTTAATTAGCTCATGCCACCGCTGCCCAGGCTGCTACAGCTAATCCTTTTAGCATGCCACCCAGGAGCGCCGCCAGCTTTTCCGGCGCCCTAGGCGGCGGAAGGTCCCGCCCCCAAATTTCCACGGCCGGCCGGGGCGCCGGCGCCCCCGAAATAGCAGTGCCCTAGGCGACCGCCTAGGTCACCTAATGGGTTGCGCCGGCCCTGATGCTACCTCAGATGAGAGCAAGTGCAGGTCTGGCGACACAAGCTGGGAATCACACCCCTCGCTTGTAGTGTAGAAGTAGCTTAAGAAAATGTGCTTGCGATTGGCATCGGTTGCAGGAGGGTGGATTCACTACGTGGAATGCACATCACTACAGCATGATGCTCTGAGAGAGCAAGCACTTTATAATACCAATCACTAATTAACAGCCTTATTAATATCCCCTAACAAACCTTTGTATTTCCCTAGCACCATACAGAGCGTTAATTCATCCTCACAGCAGCCCCCGCAGGTGTTGTTATTTGGATTGTACAGATGGTGAAACTGAGGGAGCATTAGTTAGTGGCTGGAGCACTGGACTGGGAACCAGGAGATCTGCGGTCCATTCCCAGCTCTGCCTCTCACCTGCTGCGTGCCCTTTGGAGAGTCACTTTTGCCGCTGTAGCCCAGCCCACCCTCACCCCCCACATCTGCTGGTTTATGTAGATTGCAAGTTCTTTGGGCCAGAGACTGTCTTACTATGTTTTGAATAGCACCTAGCACAGTAATACAAAGAAATAATGAGGCACAGATAGGTTAGTGACTTAGTCACGGGCTCACACTGAATCAGTTTTAGAAGCAGGAACAGAACCCAGAATGTTTGATTCCTCCACTCTGACCACTAGAACACAGGCTCTCACTCTGCANTCAGTTTTAGAAGCAGGAACAGAACCCAGAATGTTTGATTCCTCCACTCTGACCACTAGAACACAAGCTCTCACTCTGCACTGTAAATCTCAGTCTCTCACACACACACATACACACACACACATGCACACACACACACACTTGCACAGATTCTGCAGTTGGAGAAAAATTCTTCTCCTCCTCTCTCTCTCTCTCTCTCTCTCTCACACACACACACACACTCACTCTCTCTCTCTCTTATTTTGTCTGCATACTGAGAAATGTACAAACATGTCCCCTTCCTAGCAAAATAAGAGCTCCAGAGTGCTTAGTTGCTGAGGGAAACAAATGCTTATTATAATTTCCCCCCATGAATTTGTAGTGAAAATGTTAGGGCCAGTTCCAGAGTTAATGGAGCAAAGGAAGCAGAGACATTTGGAAATAAAACATGGAGGAATTCTCCTCTCTACTCATCTTCAAACAGCACCCGGGGGTGTCTTTGCAGGACGGAGGGCATTGGACCAGATATTTATTCTGTAACATTTCCCCCATACGCACACACCAGCATACCAACTAGGTCCCCGAATTACTGTTTTTAAATGAGTTTAAGGTGGAATTTGTTTCTGCGGTTGAAATTGTTTCTGCGGTTGAAATTGCAGAATTCCACGTGCATCACAAGGTTCCCCTTAACTCATCTCCTCACAGAGGAGAGTTTGTGTGAGTGAGCGAGAGAGGAGGAAGGGGATTTTTCTCCAACTGAAGAATCTGAGCAACTTAACGTTTTTCAGCTATAAACCTTTCAATACCTGGAAGTAAATCCTTCAGTTTTGTAACAGAGCTCAGCCTCTGCAGCTGCAGATTTACTTACCCAGCAGAGAATCGGGCCAAAAGACGTAAACATGAAAGATGTGACTGATAGCGCTAGGACATAACTCATGCTCTCTCTGCCCTGCACTGCAGGGCACTTCCCAGGGAGAGACTCTCTTTGCTAACTGCCTGCTGGAGCTGCAGATCGCATACTAGAAAGTGAGGAAATTCCTCCCTTGGAAGTTGAGGGAGAGCATAGGCCAGGTACACACTAGAGGCTGGTATAGTAACCATACGCACTTGTTATTGTAGGGTTGCTTGTGAATGCAGCGCTGTACATGTTTGTTTGTGAATCGCAAGCATGGATCAAGCCCTCCTCTGGGTTTCTTTGGCTCCCAGTGCGTAACCCAAAATAATATTGTAGGGTTGCTTGTGCTGAGCTCATGTTATGGGCCTGGAGTTTTAGGGTTGCTAACGGCTAACAGGCACATGGAGTTTGAAAAGAGCTAAAAGACAAAAGATGGTCCTGCTAAGTCAAATGTTGAGACGCTCGACCTTGACATGAACCAGCAAACTCTAAAGAGGCTTTTATGTAAAGAACTCATGGACAAAACCAATGGCACAGCATTGCAACCATTGCCTGTGAGACTGAATCTGTGAAAGGCCTTTATAGCCTCTCTTATGTGATGCAATATACAGTCCTGAGAAAAAGAGCTTTGGAAATTACCTAGATCCACATTTCACAATCAAAGGCATTGGGGAACGACTCCTTTTGAGTTTTCTACAGGGTCTCAATTCCTTTTCTTTCACGGAACTGGCACGTATGTCCAGCTACAGCCCAGCAGCGTCCCAAGCTCCAAATCAAACCAAATCATACAGATACTTAATTCGCTCCGATCTCCAGCCCAGCTCCAGTTGTTATGCAATGCTCTGGCAGTGCAAAGCAACCTAACATTGCCTTACCTGGAGAATCTTACCCAAGCTGCCTCCTGGCCCCTAGCATAATGGCATGTCCAGGGTCTAGAGGCCATGTCTGTGCTTGTCATAACCCCCCTGCCCTCAGCCATCCCTGGCTGCCAGAACAATCCTTTGGGCAGCTGGGATAAATTAAAGCAGCCCTAAGGCAGCATAAGAAAGCCCCAGCAGCTCAGACCCAGGAAGGTGGTTTAGAGGCACCTCTGACTCCCTTCCCTCCATGGCCATCACCACCGCACAAGCTTCTGGTCTGCCATTAATTCAGCTCAGCCAGAGCAGAGGATCTAACCAGGTGGGTGAAGTTTCAAGTTTACCCAGATGTGGTAATGATTCTTGAAATCAGCATAGCCTGCTCCAGCTCACATGTCCCTAAACTGGGAGCCGAGGGGGTGGAGTTTGTGAGGGCAGATTATGTCTGCGATGGGCTTGATGCTTGAGGAGAGTCTCTTGGATTTGAAGGTTGGCTTCATGATGAAGTTCTATGTTGATAAGCCTCGTGTAAGGCAGGGGAGGGGTCTCGGGGGGGTGAGAACGGAACAAAGACTAAACATAAATAGGACAGCACAGCGCTCCTGCTCCTGGTTGTCTCTGGGAGTTGCTAGACCCGGGGTGGGCAAACTACGGCCCGGGGGCCGCATCCGGCCCTCCAGATGTTTTAATCCAGCGCTCGAGCTCCCGCTGAGGAGCAGGGTCAGGGGCTTGCCCCACTCCACGTGGCCCCCGGAAGCAGCAGCATGTCCACCCTCCGGCTCCTAAGTGTAGGGGCAGCCAGGGGGCTTCGCACACTGCCCCCACCCCAAGCGCCTGCAGACAGGGCAGCCTGCAGAGCTGCCTGGCTGCACCTCCACGTAGGAGCCGGGGGGGGGGACATGACATTGCTTCAGGTAAGCACCGCCTGGAGCCTGCCCCCCGCCCCCTTCCCGCACCCCAACCTCCTGCCCCATCCCTGATCCCCCTCCCATCCGNATAGCCTGCTCCAGCTCACATGTCCCTAAACTGGGAGCCGAGGGGGTGGAGTTTGTGAGGGTGAGAACGGAACAAAGACTAAACATAAATAGGACAGCACAGCGCTCCTGCTCCTGGCTGTCTCTGGGAGTTGCTAGACCAGGGGTGGGCAAACTACGGCCCGGGGGCCGCATCCGGCCCTCCAGATGTTTTAATCCGGCCCTTGAGCTCCCGCTGAGGAGCAGGGTCAGGGGCTTGCCCCACTCCGCGTGGCCCCCGGAAGCAGCAGCATGTCCACCCTCCGGCTCCTAAGTGTAGGAGCAGCCAGGGGGCTTCGCACGCTGCCCCCACCCCAAGCGCCTGCAGACAGGGCAGCCTGCAGAGCTGCCTGGCTGTACCTCCACGTAGGAGCCGGGGGGGGGACATGACACTGCTTCAGGTAAGCGCCGCCCGGAGCCTGCCCCCCTGCCTCCTTCCCGCACCCCAACCTCCTGCCCCATCCCTGATCCCCCTCCCATCCTCCGAACCCCTCAGTCCCAGCCCAGAGCACCCTCCTGCACCCCCAACCCCTCATCCCCAGAGCCAGAGCCCACACCCCAACCCCCAATTTCGTCAGCATTCATGGCCCGCCATACAATTTCCGTACCCAGATGTGGCCCTCAGGCCAAAAAGTTTGCCCACCTCTGTGCTAGACTCTATCAAGCTGCAGTCACAATGGGCCACTCATAGATACTGAGGCCAAGGGAGGCCGTCTGCTGTCATTGCCAGTTACGATTGTCTGGTGGCTCTTTGGTCATCTGAGTGTGGTGTCAATCCAGTCCCTAGCAGACAAAAGCCCACAGCAGCAGAACGACAGTGCTCCCAGTCGCAGTTTGTTTAGAGAAGTCATGGACTGAATGAATCAGAACCGCTCTCAGGCTTCATGCTCGGAGATGATGAACCTAGCAAGGTGGTAGAGGGAAGCTAGCCTATGGGTCAGCAGCTGGGTTTTGAATCTGGGACCTTTAGCCTCACAGTCCTTTTACACTTAAGCTCCATTGGTGAGCAGCAGTAGTAGACTGTTATCCTTTAGTGCGCCAACTACTAGAGGGGGAGACCACATGCACTCTGCCAATGTGTTACCCTGCGTTCTGTTGAGGGAGGCCGGCTTCACTTTCTAGGCCTCCTGGTCTGGCAATCTGCTCCAACCCAAAATTTACTTTAAAGAAAACATAAAAACAGTAAAGCTACAGTGAAATCCAGCCAAGTAAAGCAGAGCGCTTGGGTTTTAAAGGAATAGCTTAAAGGGGAAGATGCAGTAATGTAGCAGATCAATATGATGGTGTTAATTACCCCTGTGCCTTCCCCACTTACCTTGAGGTGTGTCTGAGGCTGCAATAACTGCTCTGGAATGAGTCTCCTGATTTCGCCATGCTTGGGCAACTGCGTGCACCTCCCCGAGGCCGTTGGAAAGGCAGACAATAAGGATGCAGTTTTACCCTCAGGGATTTGGCAGGACTCTCAGATGCAGGGGAGAAGCGGTGCCAGCACACACACACACACACACACACACACCGCGGTGGAAAATCACAGCATTAGGCCGGGCTGCAATGTAGGCGTAGAGAGAGGGGCTTTAAGAAATACATCAAGATTCTCTTTAGGGGTGTGGTCGCCCCTTCGAAGAGATCTAGTACCGGCCTCGAAGCCAGTTAAATTCTGCTGAACAGGGGTGAGTTTCACCATAGCAGACTACGGTCTTGTCTCTACTAGAAAAGGTTTGCGGGTATAACTGCAGTAGAGGCTTGTTCCCGAGTGGCCAGAGCACCAGACTGGAGACTTGACTTCTATTCCGGGTTCTGCCACTTGATGGGTGAACTCGGGCAAGTCACGTCCCCGCCCCGTGCCTCAGTTTCCCCAACTGTAAAACAGGGATAATGACACTGCCCTATGGATGAATAAGCACTGTATGTGAGCTAGGGCTTATTATTATTCATGTAGACACAGTTTACTCCGACAATAAAATGCTTTTGCCAGTATTACTTACACTGGTTCCCCAAGCAAAATAAGCTATAGCAGCAAAAGCACTTTGATGCCTGTGGAATTGTGTCTACATTAGGGCTTTTAATGGTATGAAAATGGTCATCCAAAATCACACCCAACCAACATTATTGTAGTGGTAACGTTTCTATGTAGACCTGGCGGGGCTGGGGGTTGTAATAACAGGCGGAAACCACCCAGCTCGACCGATTTAAAGAGTCAGGTGGAAATTAGAAAGGAAGGACAAATCATAACAAAACAGTGAGATAACTTTTTCTTTAACGCCCCCCCCCCCGCTCCCTACTTTCCCTCCCAACAACCCCTAAACCATCTGACATTGCAATGTGCTGTGCAAAGGTCATTTTGCAGTGTTAAGTGCTGCATTTTGGCTTGGTTCATGGGCTTCTCCCCCCCCCAAAAAAAACCTAGTGGCAAAAGCACACGACAGGGCTTTTAACTGTCAGGCACTGCTGCCACTCGCAGCACTCTGCACCTCGGTGAGCAAACCCCTCCCCATTGTCTCCTCTCTACCCTGAGCTCCATTAACACGGGAAAAGCTAATAAGTCTCCTGATAAATCGGAGTGACCTGGATCATGCCGACTTGCTGGGAGAGAGAGAGAAAGTGTGTGTGTGTGTTTATTTCCTTCACGGTCCCTGACTAGCATTTCATCTTCACTTCACTGGCGTGCAACAAAAGGGGAGATTGTTTTCTCCTTTAACCCATAGGAGTGCCCCTTCCTATGTAGCACACGAAACACTCAGCACTCTCAAACTCCATCGACAGCTGTTTGGTGCCAGGGGAAAGTCTTTGGGAAGGGGGCTTCTTTTCCTTATTAAATAAATGGGGCGTCCATTTCATTAACTGCAACCGATGCCCTGCGATGAAAAGGATTTATGGAATCAGACCCGGCGACGTAGGAGAGAAGAGACCGGTGGCCAACACAAGCTGGGTTCATTACCAGAAAGACAAGAGCGATAGTCCTTATGCAGCATGGGCAGTGTTGTCATCTCTTGTGAGTCATATGATATGTGGTGGCTTTCTTAAAGCTCCAGCTCCAGGAATCACTTGACTATATGAGAATCTCAGCTTTCATTAAAAAAAAAAAAAAAAGAGAGGACGCTTCTCGCTCTCGCTGTTGTAGAGTAAAGCTTGAAACTAAACAAAATACAATACATTGGAAATGCAGATTTACTCATAATGATTTGAACAGAAAGAACAGAAGGCAAATATAAAGACCCCCAACTGTATTTTTCATACAATCTCACAGGGGCAGGAGGGTGAGGTTAAGCCAATCTCATCATTTTCAGGGGCCTGAGATGTTTTCTGAGGTATGATATGTTTGGGGTTGGCAGTATTGTTGATGCTGGATTAGCCCTTGGCATAAGCAGTGCAGAAGACTACTTGGGGCCTAGTATGTTTCAAGGCCCTGTGATCCTGCCTAATTGGCAACTTACGGTTCAATTCGAGTTCCATCTCTGAAGGAGTTCCATGGACTGAAGGCCCCATGCTAATTACCCCAGGCTCGCTTCACTGTGTTTGTTTGTTAATATCATCCAATGCAATCCTGCATTCTAGCAGCACCGGCTGACTTCTACAGTGTCTGGCCAATCAGTGCAGCAGCAGAGCCTCCGCCTAGGCGCAAGACCCATTGTGCTAGGAGCTGCACAAACACAGACCAAAAAGATGACACCCCCCCAAAAAAAAAACACTTGTGATCTAAGGAATATTTTCTTCTCACTCCAATTTTAATCTTATTTTATTCTGATCCACTTTTCTGGGCACCTTTTGTTGGCCTTTCTGTTTAAGGTCATGTTGTGCCTATCCAATGTTGCTTTTCCATCCAGATTTGACCCCATCACAGTGAAAACATGCCAAATCTAGAAATGTCTGTTTTGAAAAGGGTCTTTCGCCTGGATCAGGCCCAGGCTTACTGGAAAACGGGTTCATCTGCATTATAACAGGCTTGGGTATGAGCCAAAAATAATTAACACAATGGGGGTCACGGATGCTAAAATAAAAAAAGGGGCCATTGTTAAGTTTGTAACGAACGATGAAGAAACGCTAATTCTGTGCAGTTATACCTTTTTTTCTGTGGATACTTAGCTCTCCCAAGGCTTGGGTCCCCATAGTCAATTTAGTATTTCTCGGTATATCTGGGTCCAGTCAGACTATCCTCTCCTATCAACTCTTGGGTTCTGTTTGCAGCACAATGACTAGTTTAGCGGTAGGACGCTCAGTGATGCTGCAGACGTTACTCATGGCTGCATCCTGGAACCCAGACGTGAACACTCATTTCACACTGCAACCATTTCCCCCCTCCCTCTCCCCCGACATTTTCTTTTATCGAGTTTCAATATAATAAACAAAGGACATGATATTACTTCACTGGCAAAGAGTCTGACTAACGCAGAAACAGCTTTAAGTCCTGGCAGACCGAGTGGCTTTTTCGCCATGCGCTGGCTAATCCGTTCGGAACAACAGCAGCGCTAATGGCTTCGAGAAATGGAAATTCAGATCCCTTACCTTAAAGAACAGCCGCAGTTCATGCATTGCTAGAACTTTTTTTTTTTCTTGCAAACATAGCGAACTGACTCATCACAGTTGTTTCAAAGGAAACTTTTACAAGACGTTCACATACTGTAAGGGGGCTGCCTCTTGCGCTTTCAGATTTAATCTCTGCAAAGTGTGCCAATGTCTTTGGGTGGCAGTGTGGTGTACCAGACAGGGCACTGAGCTGTGGGTATGGAAACACTGGGTCTGTTCCTGCCTCTGCTACTGATTGGTTGTGTAACCTTGGCTAGTTACTTTACTTCCCTGTAGAGCCGGTTGGAGTTTTTTCAGCGAATAGTAAATTCACCAAAGTGCATTTTGGGGGGGAACTGAAAAATAGTCACGAATTTGGGTTGAATTTGGCAAATAACAGGTGAAAACTTTGTTTAAAAATTTCTTAATGGTTTGTTTCAACTATTTTTCACCTTCCTCTGCGGCATGGAGCACTGGTCACTTGAGGGGTTAAACTAGAGTAAACGGTGAAGTCTCTGTAACATGAAGTCTTTAAACGATGACTTGAGGATGTCAGTAACTCAGCCGAGGTTAGGGGTCTATTCCAGGAGTGGGTGGGTGAGGTTCTGTGGCCTGCAATGTGCAGGAGGTCAGACTAGATGATCACGATGGTCCCTTCTGACCTTAAAGTCTATGAGAACATTTTGACTTTTTGTTTCAAAATGACATTTTGTTTAGAAAGCACAGAATTATAGGACTGAAAGGGACCTCGAGAGGTCGTCTAGTCCAGTCCCCTGCACTCAAGGCAGGACTAAGTATTATCTAGACCATCCCTGACAGGTGTTTGTCCAACCTGTTCTTAAAAACCTCCAGTGATGGAGATGCCACAGCCTCCCACGGTAATTTGTTCCAGAGCTTAACTATCCTTTTACAGTTTTTTCCTAATGTCTTAATGTAGATCTCCCTTGCTGCAATTTAAGCCCATGCAGTTACATCTATTAAAATGTGTGTGGGGGGGGGGGATAATAAAACACCCAGAAACAAAATGAAATTAAATGAAAAACCCAAGGAAAAAAATGTCAGGTTGAACCAAACCAAAACATTGAGGGGATTTTTTTGTTTCGGTCCCTGAACTGAAAAATCAATTATTCACTCAGCTTTACTGCTCTGTCCCTGTGTCCCTTCCCATCCTTTGTCTTGTCTATTTAGACAGTAAGGTCTTCCTTATTGGGTGGGATCTATGTTTTACTATCTGTCTGTATAGGGTTGAGCGCTATGGGTCACTGATCTCAGTTGGGGCTCGTCAGGGCTAATGTAATACAGAAATTAATAATAGGAATGAATATCAAGCTAAGAATGTGCCATGTGTTTGATAGTATTTTTGTATTCGCACAGCTTGTCAGTCAGACCAGATAGCACGGCAGTAGGGTAAAGGAGACCAATGGAAAGGAGGCTTTCTCTTTCGTCAGTAACTCAAGTCAGTGTTCAAACCCACATCTCTGGAGCTGAAGGGCTAATAAAGAGCATAACAATTTGTACTTACACAGCAACTTCATCATAACGTCTCACAGAACCTCACCAAAAGTTCATGATGTCTCACCCGACCCCTCTGGTGTGAGCTAAATTTCCCCATTTTGAGTGAGCTTTGCTGTGTAACTGGGCCCTAGTCCACCAGTGCGTCAGCTGTTCAACCGTCC
>QXTE01000107.1:1392910-1482655 GCA_003942145.1 Platysternon megacephalum
TAGGGCTGGTCCACACTAGGGGCGGGGATCGAAATAAGATACGCGACTTCAGCTACGAGAATAGCGTAGCTGAAGTCGAAGTATCCTATTTCGAATTAGGCGCGCTTACCTCGCGTCCTCGCAGCGCGGGATCGACGTCCGCGGCTCCCCCGTCGACTCCGCGAACTCCGCTCGCCCTGCTGGAGTTACGGAGTCGATGTGAGCGCGTTCGGGGATCGATGTATCGCGTCCAGACGAGACGCGATACATCGATCCCCACTACATCGATTTCTACCCGCCGATCCGGGCGGGTAGTGTGGACCTACCCGGTACAGCCAATAGAAGGCACCATCACATGCACAGATGGGACACAAGTGCTCACATCCCGCCCCCTAAACTGCCAGTTCAATTATTTTCTCCGGCTAAAAACCTGACCGCATGTATGCGTGCAGATCAGGAATGCTCAATGCCACCGTTTGCCCCTATACCTTCAAGGTTTCGGGTGTGCAAAAGTAGGGGTGCCGATTTACAGGCAGCTTTTGCTGCAGTGTGGTCTAATTATAGTCAGAGGTATTGCTTAAAGTGACCTCATCATTCAGATCCTCAGTGGAGGGATGTTCATTTACACCAGCTGATCTCATAAATTTTTAATAATCCTCCTGTGAGTTCTTAATGACTCCTTCATTAATTAATGTTTTTGTTCGTTCTGTGAACAAGTGTTTTGTTCCATGTACCTATCCCACACCCGCTTAACGTGGGTGGAACACACACACACACACACACACAAGATTATGATCTTTTCCTCACCCTTCCAACCTAGTCAGGACCAGCAATTGTTTGCAATGTGAATTTTGCCCGAGTAAGATCTGCATCTTAACATTTGTCCTTAACATTTGTCCTTAACTTGTACGCTATCAGCACCACGAGGGATATCCCTTCTGGAACTATGGAAAAATGGACTAAAATAAAAGCTGGTGGGGGTGGTAATGCTTCTGTAACCTAGGGCAGTGCAGTATCAAATCAATGCTCAGCTCCTATGAAAACCTTGCTGGCTGTGAAGATAGATACTGTAGTTAAGGTGATTTTCTGACATTAAGAAATAGGAAAAAAATAGTATTCTAAGGCAATGAAGGGGTGAGGAGGGGAGACTGAATTAACACATCTGGTTACATAATTACATTCACTAAAAAGTTTACAATCCAAACTACCCATACGTAATTGATCAGACTATTGTGGTGTGTCACTTTCACTTACTCATATTAAGCAGTTGGTTTCACCTAGCTTCACCCTGGGCTAACCTTCGCTGTTGACCTGCTACAGTACACTTATTAAAGCTGCAATTATGGGGTGACTCTTAATAGCAAGGTCTTGGTTCAGAGGAGGGGGGGAATGTTTCTGTAGCTCACATGTGACAATTAAAGATAATTTAAAATGTAAGTAATTGAGCTGGGTTTCTGGAAACTACTGTAGAGGTCTTGTCCCAGGCATCTGACAGGCACGGTGGTGTATTTTGACAAGTTGTGTGCAGATTTCCATTAAATGCCAAGGAGGAGTTCTATTTTCTTTGGCGTCACTGGTCAGGAAATGGTGCTTGTGAAAGGTCAGGCCTGGAAGACTCAGGAGGGGATGAAGGTGTTACTCAGATTCTATACCCTGGGGATCTAATTTCAATCTAAATCTTAAATCCCTCTCAGCCTCATGATTCCTGCCTCCTGTGTAATCTTCAAGCTGCAGAGAGATAGGGCCTGAGCCAAAGCCAATGCAAGTCTTCCCATTGACTTCCATAGGTTTGGTTCAGACCCGTAGAGAGGCACCAGGAATGGTAGACCCGAGAGAAATTGTCCTCAGTTCTCTGAAGCCCTGGTACCACTGGCTTTTTTAAAATGAGTAATCACTGATGTTCATAAAGTTTAGAGGATTGGCTAAACACCCACATGTCTGGCTGCTTTGCCATCCCCTTTCTCAATTGTCCAAAATCCTCGAGCCTGCAGAACTGGATGGGAAATCTCAGTGGTCTCCAAAGATTTCCCCAAGTTGGGATAGATGGCTGAACATTCCCGAAACCACACCCTGAAGCTTTTGGAGGTTCACCAGCCGCTAGCAAACAGTTAAGTGTTGTCATCAATCTCCAGCACCTCAGGCTAGCGAGTGGAAGTTAGGGACTCACTTAGGGACCATCTTTAATTAAGGGACTGCCATCTGACCATGGGGATAGGAAGTATATGCTTGATCGACTGTTTGTGTACATCCTTGACTCCTTTCTTCTCTCACTTTCTTCTTACAAAGCTCTTACGTGACCTACAAGTACCCATTTAAGAAACCAGAATTGTAAGTGTGTAATGTCTCTCAAGATACAAGGGCTTGGATTTGTTATTTTACTGTGATGAAAGATCATTGACATAAGGCGTTATATAGGAGGAGGCAAAATTACAGGATTTTTTTTTTTTACATTTGTTTTTTTTTTTTAGATTGATTTCAAGTATGACCCAATCACTGCCCCGTTCATTAAGTAGCCATAGCTATGCGCATACATAATACAAAGCCTGTTACAGGGATCAAGAGAGATATGGAACAGAGCCTGTATCATGGAGTGTCATGCAGACAAGACTATGACTTCCCACGAGTTATTCCGACAAATGCCACCACGTTGAACAATGCAACAGCCATATCCCAGTGTCCCTACAATCTGACAAGTGAGGGTTATAGTAACATCATGTGACTGTCTCCACTGTGGCTGGAAGGGGGTCTTAGAGACTCAGATGTATTTATTAGAATTGTACATTTACAGATCTTCCAATGTCGTGTTACACCGGTAGTGGAAGGAGAAAAGAAAGCAATATGTAGCTAGTTTTTAACACCAGTATTTGGATAACTGGTGTTGACTGTGGCAAGACTAATCCAACCTTCTCTACTTTTGTCTGTGCAGAACTGTTGTAGAATATTTTGGGGGCAGCCTTTTTTATGTTTTTAAACACATAACACATAGGAAAATAACACACTATAGAAACTTGGCAATGGATTAGTTTGGAGTAGCCAAGTTGGGCATGGAAAAAAAAATTAGACAATAAAAGGTTGTTTCTATCCAAGTTTTAAGTGAGTACACAATACATACCTTTTTTTGCCTTACTTATTGGCCAACTTGGCTAAGGGCTCATGGAAAACAGTGAAATGGAATTATTTTAATTTTTGCATGCTCTTTTTTGACCAAGCAAAAGTTCTTATGAGCAATAATTTAATTATGGCAAAAGAGGAACATAGACATCGCTTTAGGGATGTACCATAGCAAAACCTATTTTGTGTACTGTACTCAAAACTAAGGTTCATTTTCAAGCCCAGATGAGCTAATGCTATTGCTATTTATGATTATTTTAAAATTATTTATTATAAAGCATGTCATAAAGTGGAAAATGACTGGTGCCGACCATATTTCCAAACAGGCTAATTGAAAACTGAATATTGAATATTTGCTTACTAACGCTAGTGTGTTGTGTTATGCTAGGATCAAAAGGGATACTTTTAAGTTAACCAGTGGCTTTGGAAATGGACAGACGTAGCTGTCTCTCTTCCGGCGTGCTCTTTGCATGACAGGTATTCTCCAAGATGGCTTCAGTCTGCCATAACATGTTTCCACAGATTTTTGTCTTTTCCCTGAGGTATTTCAGGTGGATTGTTGATTAAGAGCAAGCTCCTTGCTGACGTAGGTTGGGTATTTAACATCCCTGGCATGGCGCTCACTTTTGGCTTGCCGGGTGCCTTGGAATTTTTATGAGGACACGCAGTTTTAAAAAAAAACTGTTTTTTTCCTCAGCAGATTCCTAGACTTATGTAGCTTGGAATCAGGTATTCAAAAGACCCTGGGTTTTCTGTGGACGTGGCTATGCTGGGGATTTTTGGACCATTTTAGCTATGCTGATGTAGCCGCCCCATTGCAACCCCCCTATTGTAGATTTGCTGCACCAGCTTCAAAAGTAGCTTGCACCAATGCAGCTAATGCTGATCGAAACTTCGGACTGGATTGGGGAAGGGTTCAATTCTGCAAATAAATAGCTACAGAGCTAGGAGCTCACACAGGAAAGTGGTCCCCTATTGAGGTCAATACTCCAGGACCTTCCTTCCTTTTGAAGACTCTGGGCATTGGACCATAAGGGTTAGAGATCTCCTGAAAAGCTTGATGTAGAAATGTAAGCACTGCCAGAGTGGATCAGACCAGTGATCCATCTAGCCCAGTCTCCTCTCTTCAACAGTGGCTGGCACCAGATGCTTCGAGGAAGGTGCAGAAAACCCTGCCCCTGAATAAATCCTGACTTCCAGGAATGTTTTGCAGGTTGAAATTTCCTGATAAAAATGCAGCCTTTCTTCGCATTCATTTCTGTTAGGACAGAGGTTATAACATGGCAGCAGATGGGGGGAAAAGGCTAGTGCTGACGAACTGGCCTCCCAAATGAGATAAAGATAGGAGCAGTGGGGAGAAGGACATGGCAGTTAGGGTGACCAGATGTCCCGATTTTATAGGGACAGTCCCGATTTTGGGGTCTTTTTCTTATATAGGATCCTATTACCCCCCACCCCCTGTCCCGATTTTTCACACTTGCTGTCTGGTCACCCTAATGGCAGTAGAGAGCTGAGAGAAATAGCTGGAAGCCTTTGAAACTGTGAGAGAGAGAAAAAATTGGCACCAAAACCTAAGACAGGAGAAACCCTGGAAACAGCGCAGGAAGAGAGGCTACAGTTTATACTACAGAATCCAGCTAAATAAGCACAATCGTCTCCTGAGCTGCCACTTGCTGACACAAGGCCATTCTTTTTGACAAGTGCCGGTCAAAAAATTTCCATCAAAAATCATTTCCAAGGGAAAATGGCCTCTTCTGACTAAATGAACATTTTTAGTTTCTTTTACATTTTTCAAAATTTTTGCCCAAAAAACCCAAACCCCTCAAAATTATCAGTTTCCATTTTGCCATTGGAAAAAAAGGTGGGGAGCAAAAACCAAAAAGTTTTCAGTTTTGGCTTCTTTTTTTCATAGAAAAAAATTCAAAGGCANCCCCCCCCCCCCCCAAAAAGTCTCAACATTTTCCAGGGAAAGCAATTGGCATTCTTTGCCCAGCAATATTTAATACGAAAGCACTACAAGTAGCTTCCCAGCCCACATCAGTTGTTACAGGCAAACGGCAAGTTAATGGAAACCCTTTCTGAGCAGATGAGAATCACCCAGCTGGCTGTCATGACTGTTATGCGAAAACCCACAGACAGGCGTCTCCAAACCTGGAATCTGGCACAGGATGGAACACCACATAAACTGAGCAGCCAGCCCTCTGGGAAAACTTCATTGCCATCTGTTTACTTGTGTCAGTGGGGGAGAAATTGCAACATGGCAAGCCTTGTCAAGTTCCACATGTATAAGGCAGGTGAGGTCATTCCTAATTATACCCTTGGTAAGGATTTCCATGAACTAACATACCTAGCACATGAGAAGTCCATTCTGCGTAGTTGATGCAGCATTTGTTAGCGGGTATGACTGGTGAGATGTCGTACCCAGACCCAAGCAATGGTCTGGATGGGAACAGTAAACATGATGAGTAACTAGCCAGTCAGAGACACTGAAGTCATGTTTAATTCAGCAGGTAATAACTTGATTTTTGACATATGCAGCAGCGAGATGGGTGAAAATGACATAGCTGGCATGAGACACCATATTAGATTTTATTAGCATTGTATGTGTGGTGATGTGGTATTGCTACTGCATTTGCATGTCATAATAATAACTCAGGTGAATGCATTAAGGGAAATACCCCCAGGTGAGACCACTGTATCTGTCTGGCCCCTTTGCAAAGGCACAGGAGAGTGGGAACTTTTTGAAGAGAGGGGACAGGGACTCAGGAGAAGAACTGAGTTTGCCATTGACTTTGCCCAAGGTCATTCACCTTCTGTTTACTCTCCTGCTCTTTGCTTGTTTACACTGCAAGTCTATGGGAAAGGAACCATCCCTTATTATGTGTTCATACAGGGCCTAGCACTAAAAACAGCATGTAGGGACCCACTAAAAATAAATTAAAGTATCAGTAACACTTTTGCACGCTTCTTTCCTACACACTGACTAGCCATGATCTGCCTTCAATTATCTAAGCCTTACACCACCGCTCAGAGGTACATACGCATTTTACACCAAGGGCGATTGAAAAATACTGCGGCTAAGTGACTTTGCCCAATATTACTCATCGACCCTATGGCAGAGCTGGCAATGGGACCCAGGAGTCCTGACACCCCATCCTCACTTTAGCCATGTATCCATCCCTCCCTTAGTGTCTCCAGAAGTTTTATGAAATACTCAGATGATTATGCAGGAATGGAAGGGGACTATGTTTGTGGGGGGTTTTTTTTACAAAACCCAGAACTCATCCCTGTGCTGCACTGTCAAACCCTATTCTTAGCCTCTTCTACTCCCTTGTTTGTTTGCTCATCCCAGACAGGAAACCACCCAGCAGCCTTTCAGGGTTTGGTTTGATCAGACGCGAAGAATCTCACCTAAGTGTGAGAACCTCATGACATCAGTGGGACAGGCCATCCTGTTGCAAGGATTCTGGCATCTTCCTGCTCTTAATTGTTAACGAAGTTACCTTAAGCAACATGCAGGACCAACGCACAGACCTCTACCACTTGAGTGAAACGACTAACTCCATTAGCTAGGAACAGGAGCAGGCGGCCATGCTCTCCTGCTGCACATGTGTTTCTTCAGCCTGCCTGATCTGAATGTATAACCAGGAGACGTGTTCAGCTTCTCCAGACACCTGAGTTTGAGGCTTCCTCCAACCCACGCATAGCTAGACGCAAGCCATTCCCCACATGTCTTATGATAAGGCATGCCACTGAGTTACCTCTGTCCTACACAAGCCTGCTGTTGGCAGCACTTGATAGTCCTGGAAATTAAGCATTGCCTGGGATGTGAAATTGCAGAGCTGATGTTATGGCAAACAGTGTTAAAGGAGAAAAGAACAAGGAGTCCTGGTGGCACCTTAGTCTCTAAGGTGCCACAAGGACTCCTCGTTCTTTTTGCTGATACCGACTAACACGGCTACCAGTGTTAAAGGGGAGAAGGTTGTGTCAAACTCCTGCTCACTTGGTGTCCCTGGCACACGTTTTACACCCGGGTAGCAGAATGCTGAGTCTCTCCCACTCTGTCATCACAGAAGTGGAATAAGGTGAGGCAGGATGTGACGGGGGGAAGGACACCCGGTTTAGAGTAAGCTGTAGGGAAGAATCGCCTTTCCTTTGACAGTGCTAGTCCCAGAACCAGAGACTCAGGGCCTAATTCTCCTTGTGGCCTCATTTACATGCCTGCAAATGAGATGTAACGTGCTCCTAAATCAGATCAGAGTCACTTTGCCCTGGTATAAATGACTGTGCAAGGTGCAAAGGAATGGCGTGTCAGGCCCTCCGTGTCTCTGATGATGGTGACGAGCTCAGTATGAACGTGGATAGGTCTGAGAGAGACAAGCAGATGGAGAGAGAAAGACACAGACAGAGATCTAGTTTATACTTTCCCCCGTGGCCTTCTGCATTTAAGGTCTGTCCCTGGAGGCTGCCCCTAGCATTCCTCAGCGCGAGTTAGGGGTGCTCAGCATCTCCCAGGAGGCTGCCCCTAGCAAGAACCGGGGCCCTTAAAAAGCAACAGGACACAAACCAGTTTGCAAGGTGCTGCCTAGGCTCTGCTGGAGGGGATTTTCGGTGCCCAGCCACAGCTAGGACTCACTAAAGGCAAGGCCCCCTCCTATGGTGTTTTCTGATCACTGCACCACTCAGAGCCCACAGCTCCACGCCCATCTGCAAAATCAGCAGCTAGAGCTCGGGGCCTGTTGACTCACCAGGACAGCTCAGGATGTGTAATCTTGTCGTCCTCTTAGCAAAAGCTATTTTTGTCTCCCAAACAAACACACGGCAACTTTGGTGACGCGGATGAAAAAGGGCTCTGTGGCGTCCCCGAAGGAAAGCCTCGTTTCAGTCGGACGCGAGGCAGTGATCAGCAGCCCCTCTCTCTTCGATTTGATGGATCCTACAACTGGCTTTATCCAAAAGCTACTGACAAATACCCATGTGCTAACCTCAGGAAAACTAACTCCGAAAGGCTGGCTGAGATCCTAGCGTAGCTGAAAGCGTCTTGAGGCCTGGCCAGCCTGAGCGGAGCATTCTGTTGTTGTTTCTTAAGAGTGCGATTCATTAAGTCCAGGAGTTGGGCAAAGTTCCTTTCTTTTCATCGGGCCAGTGTACGCCTTTGCTATGGCTACTATGGAAGTGGAGGGGTGGGGGGCAAGCAAACCTTGGAAAATAAAAACTTATTTGGCATTGCTGCATTAAACCACTTTGCATTTCATTGTAGGAAATTGTGTTTGCCCAGATTTTATTCAGCTCTGATCTCTTCCAGCCACATAGGTTTTGTTTTAATGAGAGGGGAGTTATAAGGACCTATTTTTTCCTGATGGTTTTATTATATTATTATTAATAATAATAACAATAATAATAATGTTTAGTTCTTATACAGTCCTTTCTAGCCACACGTCTCAGAAGGCTTTATTAAGGAAGGCCAGTAGTAGTAGTATCATCTCCTATTTAAATCTGGGGAAACTGAGGCAGAGATGGTTACAGTGATGTGCCTAAGGTCACCCAGGAGGTCAGTGGCAGAGGCAGGAATCATGCTCATGCGCCCCTATATCCCCTTAGACAGAAACTTTTCCATCAGCTCTGGTTCGGCTCATAAATCAAATCCCCGGTTCAATAGTAGCCTAATGGCTGAGAAGTGAGAAAGCAGGGAGCCTAAAAGATCCAGTGGAAGGTGGGTCCAGTAGTTAGAGCTACTGCCTGGGATGCAGGAGACTTGAACTCACGGATAAATACATTGAGGACTGGGAGCCACTCAGATACGGAGTTGAAGGGGGCCATACCAGAACCTAAGCCAGGGGTCGGCAACCTTTCAGAAGTGGGTTGCCGAGTCTTCATTTATTCACTCTAATTTAAGATTTCGCGTGCCCGTAATACATTTTAACGTTTTTAGAAAGTCTCTTTCTAAAAGTCAATAATATACAATATAACTAAACTATTGTTGTATGTAAAGTAAATAAGGTTTTTAAAATGTTTAAGAAGCTTCATTTAAAATTAAATTAAAATGCAGAGCCCCCCGGACCGGTGGCCAGAACCCGGGCAGTGTGAGTGCCACTGAAAATCAACTCGTGTGCCGCCTTCGACACACGAGCCATAGGTTGCCTACCCCGATCTAAGCTATATACATTGAGACAACGAGGCAAAGGTGTAATTTGACTGTAGAAATAGTAAAGTGAAGCTTAATAAAAATTATCTGGGGCAGCTCCCATGAAAAGAGGTTTCGTGGCTTGACAAAACCATAGAAATGACTAGANTCCCCGGTTCAATAGTAGCCTAATGGCTGAGAAGTGAGAAAGCAGGGAGCCTAAAAGATCCAGTGGAAGGTGGGTCCAGTAGTTAGAGCTACTGCCTGGGATGCAGGAGACTTGAACTCACGGATAAATACATTGAGGACTGGGAGCCACTCAGATACGGAGTTGAAGGGGGCCATACCAGAACCTAAGCCAGGGGTCGGCAACCTTTCAGAAGTGGTGTGCCAAGTCTTCATTTATTCACTCTAATTTAAGATTTCGCGTGCCAATAATACATTTTAACGTTTTTAGAAAGTCTCTTTCTAAAAGTCAATAATATACAGTATAACTAAACTATTGTTGTATGTAAAGTAAATAAGGATTGTAAAATGTTTAAGAAGCTTCATTTAAAATTAAATTAAAATGCAGAGCCTCCCGGACCGGTGGCCAGGACCCGGGCAGTGTGAGTGCCACTGAAAATCAGCTCGCGTGCCGCCTTTGACACACGAGCCATAGGTTGCCTACCCCGATCTAAGCTATATACATAGAGACAACGAGGCAAAGGTGTAATTTGACTGTAGAAATAGTAAAGTGAAGCTTAATAAAAATGATCTGGGGCAGCTCCCATGAAAAGAGGTTTCGCTGCTTGACAAAACCATAGAAATGACTAGACTCCCCTCCCTTTTTCTAGACTAGACGTGAGAGCGGAACCAATTCCCCGAACGCCTAGTCTCCTTAGTGCCAGTCTCGGCAGAGAGGGAGGCTGAACCCAGCAAGCGAGCTTTAAAATCAGCTGTGGGGAGGCAGCCCACTCCACCCTTCTCAGGTTCTTGCTGATTTCAGAATTGTTTGGGAAAAGCCTGCGGCATCTGAAATCGTTTGGCCTGGATTGGGAGGGGGAAGCTTCTTGTTTGGCTTTGGGGGTTTTTCCCCCCTCACAATTTAGTGCCTTTGCCTTTAAAAGAAAAGTTCCGCATACATTAGGAAATGATACAATTCGTTTCGCAGGGTGGCTGCGGTGACAAAAGAAGACAGCGAGGCTGAGACAAAGGCAACTGGCTGGCTACATCTCTACAGCTCCCAGTGGTAACAAGCAATAGGGACGATCCGGCCGCCGGCATGAGCTGTCTGTCATCATGCTCATGCTCTTGCTGAACTCAGTGGCGAAAATCCCATTCACTTCAACAGCAGCAGAGCCATGAGCTCTCTGTTACTGCCTCTTGCCCTGATGGGTGGGGCCGGGGGGACGGGGGGGCAGGCACGTTTTGCAGCAAAAACCTATTTCTCCCTGGGATAAGCAGTTCCGGGGCAAGGAAATCGAAACAGGCGTTGGGGATGGGCCCAATCCAAAAACTCGGCGTGAGCATACCAGGGGCGAAGTTGTGTGCTGCATTTTTAAGTGGCACAGCACAGAACTCACAACCCGGGGAGCTCAGGAAGTTATGGTCGTTCTAAGCTAATTTTGTACTTTGCAGAACCTGGGCTGCTCTGAGGCCCAAAGACCGCCCCAGCATAACTTAGACAGCTCTGGGCACCTATCTACGTTAACAGCAGCCTTGCTATGGGCAGGATATACTTAGTGCTGCCCGGGATATACTTAATCTCCCACCCCTGACATGCCCCCTGCCACTGGCATGCCCCCTTTCCCAGGGTTTGTGAGAGGATCTTTGCAAATGGGGCTTTTGCTCCCTTTGATACCATTTTACCCATTCACCTGGCAGAAAGGGGCTGGAGTGGGGGTGAAGATCTGGACCCTGGGCTTTGGAAACAGTCAACTCCACCTAGAACCTTGTGGAAGGAGGGAGTCTTTTCATTGGTTTCAGTGGGCATTGGAATCTCACAACTTAAATCAGTTTCCTTAGGAACCTACCTCATGTAACCGGCAGACGCTCAGAAGAATCCCGCGGCCGGGAATTTTCAGGGGTAATCATTTGTAAGCATTTTTAATTTCTGGCAAAAGAACATAAGAATGGCCCTACTGGGTCAGACCAAAGGTCCATCTAGCCCAGTATCCTGTCTACCGACAGTGGCCAATGCCAGGTGCCCCAGAGGGATGCTTTGGTTTGTTCTTCCAAAACATTGAAATGGAAAAAGCTGTCAGGGTTCAAACTCCAGGTAGAGAAATGGCAGAATAATATCACTGGAGCCTCCTTTTTTCACCTCTCTTAACCCTAACCATTTACTAGGGCCATGTGGGAGGCAACAGGGAATATTATATTATGAATATTATGTCTAGGTTAAGATGAATCAGATTCCAGAGACGTGCAATAATCCCCTTCTCCCAGCTCAGGTGCTGGAGGGGAGAGGTGTGAGTACTTTTAACAAGTGGACTGATGCAAGGCGAAGCATTGCTTAGTGAGATACAAGCCCCAGGGGAAAGCCACACTGACTTGCAACCCAGGACGGAAGGTGTGAATCTGGCTAGTTCATTTAACCCGCAATGTTGGTAATATTTTATGTTAATTGCTGTATGTTAAACCAATGAGCAATTTGGTCAGCAATGCAGCCAGCATGTGGGAAATGACGGACAGTGGGGATCCTGCAATCAGAACTGATTTGGGCAAAACCCCGGTTTGTAATAGGAAAGAATAATTTCCAGCATGACAGGAATTACTGTGTGAAATTCTATGGCCTGTGTCCCACAGGAGGTCAGACTAGATAATCCCCGTGGTCCTGTCTACCCTTAAAATCTCTACACCCAGATCCAGAACACAGTCGGTTCCTTGCCTTCCAGGAATCCGGAGGAACCAGGTCCCAAACCAGCTCTTGCTAGCTTGCACAGAGGAGAGTAATGAAGCGCTGCATTTTGACAGGCCTCCCAAGAAGAAACTGCTCACGCCACCAGAAATAAGCAGCGTGGTATCCTGAGTTCTCTCTGGCTAATGGCAGACACATGAGACCTGGAAGGAAGGAGCCGGAGCAGGAAGAGAAAGGCGGAAAGGGACTGAGATTAAAGAAGGTTGGAAAGAAGAAGTCATATTTCACTTTGCTGCTGTTCCTTAACCTGCCTATACATGATCCCGTATGTTCAAGATGTGCCTCTGATTCCAGCTCTCCATACGCCCTACCCCAAACAAATCCTTGCACCCTGGAATCTAGCTCTCTCTCTTCATTTGTGTTGGTAAGAAAGAGGCAGAGGAAAAAGAGGATAAAGGCCCCTAAAAAGTGCCTGCTTTCCCCCCAACCTTTATTTTCTAATGATCTTTCTAAATTTCACATACTAGCTGATAACATGTGGGTCTCATTTACCGGTCTATCCAATTCACCTCTGAACGAGATGGCCGATAGAGCAGTATTGCATTTGGAAGCATGTTTGTGACTGCTCTTGATTTTAAAAACACTTTGAATATAATGAGTGCAAGGTCCAGAATAGCTCCAAATACTCCATCTGCCACTGGGTGATTTCAATTTCAGGCAGCATGTTCCACCTTCTTAAAAGTGCCTCTCTCCTTTCTTGAATTGTACGGATCAGTTCCTCAGCTGGTGTTTTTTGACATAGATAGAGAAAATTGCTACATTGAATTGCTGAGAATCTGTCCCAAAAATCTATAACCACCCTCTGGAAAATGTTGTCTTTAAATTGATCCTCACCTAGAACTTTGAATTATTTCAATATTTAACAGAAGAAATGTTTTTAGGGATGACAGTGCAAGAGGTTGGCATGTTTTTATTATCTCCACCACTACAGCTGGTTGAAATTTTTTCAACAAAAAAAGGTGTTCCCCCCCCCTCCCTTTTTTGACAAAAAACGGGGTTCCATCAAAAATGAAATTTTTCACAGAAGCAATGTTTTTTTATCAAACAACAAACCCAAACATATTTCAATATCTAAAATCCACATTTTTTATGGGGAAAAAAATTGATGAGTGTGAAAACTTTTTTTGTTTTGGTAGACATTTTTCACAGGGGGGGAAAAAAGTCCCATCCTGCTCTAACCCCACAGTGGTAATGCAAGCTTCCTCCATGTCACACCACCACCACCTTTGCTATGTCACAGCCCTGTATGGGTGAGATCCTGTCTCCAGACATCAGAAGGGAATTCAGTTTGCATGTGCTAGTCCAGGGGTCGGCAACCTTTCAGAAGTGGTGTGCCGAGTCTTCATTTATTCACTCTAATTTAAGGTTTCGCGTGCCAGTCATACAATTTAACGTTTTTAGAAGGTCTCTTTCTATAAGTCTATAATATATAACTAAACTATTGTTGTATGTAAAGTAAATAAGGTTTTTTAAATGTTAAGAAGCTTCATTTAAAATTAAATTAAAATGCAGAGCCCCCTGGACCAGTGGCCAGGACCCGGGCAATGTGAGTGCCACTGAAAATCAGCTCGCGTGCTGCCTTCGGCACACGTGCCATAGGTTGCCTACCCCTGTGCTAGTCCTTGGCCTCCTCACTGAGATGATAGTGGTGGTAGCTTTGTGACCAGCTTTAGTCTATCCAGGATTTGGGTTGAGACACCAGCTCGTGTCAAACTGAAGTCACCATGAGATGGTAACGGCTTCCATTTACAACTGTCTGGGGTTAGAGCTAGGCTGACAATTTAAACAAGTCAGGATTTGTATCCCATTCTTAGACCCCTCAGCTGTCCTGTCTACTTCTGCCTCCATAGTTTATGGCTCCGTTGGCGTTCCCGTTCAAAATCCCCTACTTGCCAGGCTTTCTAAGGCAGATATACAGTTTTGTCCCATTGTGCACTGCGGCCACACCACTAGAGAAGTTGCAAGGAGAGGAGGCTGTTATATGGGATCCCGAACCACACCAGATGAAGTCCCTTCAGTGCTATAGGATTTTCCAGCTGTGAATGGGTAATGAGTTCTTGAGGAGGGCTGTATTAGTACAAATTGGACATTGTCAAGGTAAATTACATTTTGAGCATCTCAGCCTAGATAGTGTCTGGCTTAAAGATTTGCTGATGGCTCATGAAAGATTTTCAAAAACTTGCAGCGCATGGATGATCCTGCTGAGAGCAGAAATGTTCTGTATTTCTCCTCTTCTGTCGTTCCCACCAGACATGGTAAGCTCCCGACCACAACCTAGAGCCAGTCGGTGTACAGACCCTCAGCACCGCAGGAAGCATTTGCACCTTTGCAAGACTGGGGTGGTAACATCAAGAGGCCTGAGGTCTGACAGCAAAAATATGCAAGTATTTGAGCATCTACATTTGTGTGAGCAATTCTGTGCACAAACAGAGTATGCCTTGGTGGGGCTCTTTCAAAAAAAGAAAAACAAGGGTCCTAAGAAGCAAATGTCCTAGGCTAAATTCTCCTCTCACGTACACCAGCATGGAAACACAGCACTTCAGTGATAGCGGCAGAGTTATTCTGGATTTGTGATAGGGAGCACGTCTCTGAGCCAGATTTGTCACTGCTATGCAACCTTGTTGCACTAGCTAGGCTGGGACAAAGGGGCCATCAGGTAGGTGTAAGGCCCTCTACTTCTGGGGGAAAAAATCCTAGAACAGAGGACCCTGCATCAGGCCAGCTCTGCTAACTATGCACTGCCTCCACTGCAGGCTGGAAAAGCCCTGGCTGCAGGAGGCATGCCAGGAAGGGGTAGACTGAATAAGGGAGAAGGGACCATGTTGGGGTTGGAGAGGTGTGACCTGGGTTTTCCTACACCCTGGTAGTTCTTTTCCCCTACAATGGCCCAACTAGGTCATTGCACCAGGATGCAAGTCAGGGAAAGATCTCTGGGCTTCCCTTACCAGTACCGGGGTCCAAACGGGCATCCCCTGAACAGGTGAGATGCAAGCTGCCAAGTTCAGTCCCTGCACCCCATGTGATGAATCTTCCCCTCCGTCTTCACGCAAACATCCTTTGTAATTAAAACAAACTAAAGAAAAGAAAAGAAAACACCAGCTCTCTGAGCAGAAGACTTAGCACTTGGATTAAAATGACTAGACATCTATCTCAAAGCACTTCGCAAAGGCATTCAGTATCATCAGCTCCATTTTGCAGCTGGGGAAAACAAGGCAGAGAAAGGTGAAATGATTTGCCCAAGGTCACCCAGCAGCAGTGGCAGAAATAGAATCCGTGTCATCTGAGTCCCAGTCAGTTGCCCCATCGACTAGACTTTTTCGTTTGTTTGTTTTCTGTGAGATGTCAGCAGCTTGTCATTCAAAAATAAAAAAATACATCAGGTCAATTCAATTCAGATTCAATTCAGATTCAATTGAATTCAGAGTTCAGGGCCTGACTTTGACCTTAGATCACTTAATGGTGACATGAATTCCATTTTTTTTCTCTTTTCAGTTGGGCTGCTGGGTCAGTCTAAATTTTCAGCCTTAATTCTGAATTTCCTTCTGTGGGATTTACGTCAGGCCCTTAACATTACTTAGTTTTCTGTGGTTGAATACATTTCGCCGCTCTCCAAAATGTGAGCTCATAGCAAAATGGACTGCGTTTCAATCCAGCTCTGCAGCTGAGGCTTGGAGGGAGCAGGAAGAGTTAAAGGGAAACCCACAAGGCAAACCACTTTGTCATTTGTTTTTCAATAAGCTAAATAATGCTGGAGGACAGTGTCATGCACAGACACTGCCAGGGCATGGTGAACTGTTTTGCTGGGTTGGGTTTTCTGTTTAATTCTCCCAGACCTGCCTGAAAATATCACCAACCAGCCTTCAGTGGCTTCTTCCCAGCATATCTAGAAATGGGACATCTCCAGACCGGATGGACACACCAAGGCTCTTCACCAGTCAGCGCTCCCATTGCTGCTCACCACTGACCTTCTCCACAATGTTCGCTCACCTTTCCCTCCTCTGCCAACTATCCCCTTCCATTCCCCCTAACCATACACTTTTCTCCAATCTTCCCTTCCTTCCACTCTCTTCCCACACTAACCTTCACCCTCCCCGACACTCACCTTTCCCTCTCTGTTGTGGTCCCCATCCATCATAGCATCCTTCTCATTCCCATCTCCACACTCTGCTGCCTTTCATTCTCCTCATCGTAACCAGTCTGCAAAAAATACTCGGCCTTATCTTTCCTCTGGGACATTCCAACATTCTGTCCCTCTCTGTCTCTCGGGGTCATTTTTCTTTAACTCGGTATGAGTTTTCACAGCAAAACTCAGCTGAGGCTGACAAATTTCATTTTACTTTGACCCTCAGACCATAAATTGGCCCAGCTCTACTTGAAACTTTGAAACCTCGCTGGGTTTTGCTTGAAACTTCCCCTAGGTTGAAGGCTTACAAATCTCAGAAAACTCAACCCAGGTTCAGGGAAAGGTTTGGAGCTGATAAAGGAATCTGAAAGTTGATGAGTTTCACCAGATTCCATGTTTTGTTAACAGTCAACATAGTTTATCCTAGGAACTCCTAAAGTCAACTCTGGTGCCCAGACACAGGATAAAATATCCTCATGTCCGTCATCGCAATTTGTGGCATCCCCAACTCTGGCAAACTGGGGAAGGTTTGAGGGAAAACCAAACCTGGAAGATTATCCAAGTACCAAAAAAAATACCACATGTTGTGCTGATGGATTCAGAGTGATGTGCCCAGAGTTGGACACAGCTTACATTTTGCCCTGTACCATGAGAACCCCATTTTCCATTAATAAACCCTCTTTAGCTTGCCTTACTTCCGACGCAGTCTCCCCTACAATGGGTGCCTATATTCTATCTGGAGGCGCAGCCCTTGCTAAATGTTTGGAACAAGCCAACACCAGGTTGGACAAGCTTAGCCAAGTCAGTTAGGACTGGGGGCTCGCTCTTTGAAGCTGCCATAGACAACGTTTGATCAGAGGATGAAAAGATAATTATTTGTCCAAATTTGAGTGAAACAAATGGAGAAAAAAAACGTAATTTCCACTGCAGCTTCCTGTCCCATCCCAGGAAGAGATTCCATTGGCTCTGGAAATTCTTGTGTTTTTTCTTTATCTGTTCCCACCTCACTATGTTTCACTCCATTCCCTCCCTTTCCCGACGGTCCTGTTTCCATATTTAACAAACCAGAGATTATATAATAACTAGGAATGCAGTGGTGTGGCAGCGGAGCCAAGTAATCCTCTATCGGTGCAACCTGTGAAGTTGCTGCAGGCAAAGAAGCTGTAGAGTAATGGTCATGACTGGCTCGGCTAGCACAGTAATGTAGGACTCTTGGCATGGCATAGATACATGCCTTGCTGTGGCTGGACAAAACACAGGTATAATTTGTAAAGTCAAAATGGCTGAGAAGTTAAACACTGGTTGGTAACAGACTGTGAAACCCACAGGTGAGTCCACGTCATGATTTTCTGAACAAAAAGAGTTCTCTCAGCCAGGCATGTAGCTGTTTCAATCGCTCCACGCTGACTCAACAGATTTTCTAGGCTTTAGAGTGACACATGGACAGGTACCAATCCTGGACTCTTATGATAGTTAAGTGAAAGGGACACCCGTGGGCAGAGGGCCAGCACAAAGGCTATGCTCTACTAAATTCCGAATGTTGTCATTATTTTACAGTTGGAGAAACTGAAGCACAGCGTGAGCCCAAGGCTGCTGTCAAAGAATAGAGCTGTTCCTGGCTTATAGGCCTATGAACTAGAGGTCACCAAATGAAATGAATAGGCAGCAGGTTTAAAAGAAACAAAAGGCAGTATTTCTTCACACAACGCACAGTCAACCTGTGGAACTCCTTGCCAGAGGATGTTGTGAAGGCCAAGATGATAACAGGGTTCAAAAAAGAGCTAGATAAGTTCATGGAGGATGGGTCCATCAATGGCTATTAGCCAGGATGGGCAGGGATGGTGACCCTAGCCTCTGTTTGCCAGAAGCTGGGAATGAGCGCTAGGGAACGGATCACTTGATGATTACCTGTTCTGTTCATTCCCTCTGGGGCACCTGGCCTTGGTCACTGTCGGCAGACAGGATACTGGGCTAGATGGACCTTCGGTCTGACCCAGTATGGCCGTTCTTATGTTCAGGCCCCTAGACTACATATTCATTTATAAAGGAATATTTCTCTTTAGCTAAAGCAAAGGCGGCTTTTGCAGGGTTTTGAGGCCTGGGCTTTATCCCTATTATCAATATATACTCATTAGGGAGATAAACAGCCACCCTTACAGCCAATAATGTTGTCCAACAAAAAAAAAAGGGGATGGGTATTACTCACATTGCCTGTAAATAATGGCCAACCTTGCAGGCTCAGACACGAAGACACATTTTGCCATAGGCAGTGGGAGGCTGGGGCTAGAGGCATGAGGATCAGGGAAGAGAGAACTGGACACAGGAAAAATGGCAATGTTTTGTCCTCTTTTTGTGTCCTGTCTTTCATACAGGTTTTGAGCTTTCTTGAGGAAAGAGGCCTTTGTTCTGGGCATGCACAGGGCCTTGCACAATGTGGCTTTGACCCTTCATCTGGGAACCGAGGTGCTAGTGACATATAAATAATAACTAAGGATAAGAAATGGAGAAAGAAACAGAAGAAAAGATGGAGCAAAAACAGGAGTCAAAGAGCCGCATCGAGAAAGAGAATAAGGAAAAAGTGGAGGAAAAAATAGAATCTGTCCAGAGAAGAGGAACCGACTGAAACAAAGAAAAGTGGGTGGAAAGAAAAAAACTAAGTAGGAATGGGAGACCATGGCAGCAAGGAGAGGACTGGGGAAAAGCTGGAGAAAGACAGAAATGAAACATAACAGAAACAAAGACACTGCGGAGGGAAAAGAGATGGTGAATGGCTAGAACAGAGTTAATGAGAGCCAGAAACACAACAGGTTGGAGAAATGTTGATTTTATTTAGCATTAATTGCAGGAAAGAGCCTATAAACTGTGGTGAAAAAACTATTATGTGCCCCATGCAATGCCAGCTTTGTGCCAACCACCCCTTCGAAGCAGGTGTATTATTCCTAGTTCCCTAGGTATAAATAAATATTTGCTTTTCCATGTCTTTTTATGATGGCATTTCATTATTTTTTACTGCTATATAGTTAAAGGTTCTGATTCCTCCAGAACAAATCTGGCGATTAGCCCATGTGCATGTAAATTAGGATGTAGGGGAGTGATGGAGGAGTTCTGCCCCGATCTCTCTCCCCTCCAGCACACACATGATGATCATCATAATAATTCCTAGCTCTTATCTAGCGCTTTTCATCAGTAATTCTCAAAGCACTTCACAAAGGTGTCAGCATCATTATCCCTATTTTACAATGGGGAAAGTGAGGCACAGGGAGGCAAAATGACTTGCCTGAGATCTCCTGCGTGCCAGTCCAGTGCTCTAGCCACTAGGAAATACTGCTTCACTTCCACATACACAGAGTCATCTCTGCATCCCACTGACTGACCCATGCCTGCAGCAATTATGAAAACTTTCAGGTGACTATACTATAGTAAAAACAATGTGTCTGTTGCTCTTTGTCTTTCCCTCTTGCTCCTGACTCCTCTAGCCAACATTCAGATTAGGAAAAAAAAAAGGTGTCTGTACTTTACTCAAGCTCCACCCATAAATTTCTGCTAAAATGGCAGTGAATTAACTGGCACTGCCATTTTTAAGCTTCAGAGTTAACATTTTTTCAGTTAAGCTGAATGGAGGCAGTTCACACTTGTCTTGGGCATTGTTTATGTCTGTATCTGCAGGCTTGATTTAATCAAGTCACATTCAGAAGACTTTCTTCACATCCATAAGGGCTGGACACCTTTTCCCCCACAATGGAATCTTAAAGTCTGTAGAGTCAGATGGGATTACCAAAAAGGCATTTGGAAGATGTGATCATCTAGAATTGGCTCAATCCAATTCCTGACCTGGGATGATAGGCTGTACAAAATGATCATCAATTTTAAACTTGTGGCCAATTCACATCAAGGTTCACTGAGGGCCACAAACCTTTTGGTGGATCTAACCTCACTTTGGATCAAACCACAGTTTGATTTATGATTTTGGGTGGAAAACCATGAAACGGTGATTTCAATGCAAAAGCAGGTGAAATTCTGCTGTTTCAACTAAGAAGCAGTACTGGTTAGGTGGCTTGCAAAACTCAGGATGCTGCAAACCATCTATGAAATTAAACAGGACAGAAGTTTTCATGATGTATAAACAGGGGAATCTTGAGTAGAAATAGGAGGTTGTACTAAATCTGTATTTGGCACTGGTGTGACTGCCAGTGGAATTATGTGTCTAGTTCTGGTGTCCACAGTACAAGAAAGATGTTGATAAACTGGGGAGGGTTCATAGAAGAGCCATGAGCATAATTAATGATTGGAAAACATGCCTCATAGTGATAGACTCAAGAAGCTCAATCTGTTTATCTTAATTAGAAGATTAAGGGGGTGACTTGATTACAGTCTATAAAATAGCTATATGGGGAACAGAAAATTTGAAAACACAGAATCTAGCAGACAAAGGTATAACATGATCCAGTGGCCGGAAGTTGAAGCTAGACAAATTCAGACTAGAAATAAGGTGTACATTTTTAACAGCAAGGGTAATAACCATTGGAACAATTTACAAGATTTGTGGTGAGTTCTCTCGGTCACTGCCATTTTTAAGCTTCAGAGTTAACATTTTTTCAGTTAAGCTGAATGGAGGCAGTTCACACTTGTCTTGAGCATTGTTTATGTCTGTATCTGCAGGCTTGATTTAATCAAGTCACATTCAGAAGACTTTCTTCACATCCATAAGGGCTGTTAAACCCCGGGTTGTGAGTTCAATCCTTGAGGGGGCCACTTAGGGATCTGGGGCAAAATCAATACTTGGTCCTGCTAGTGAAGGAAGGGGGCTGGACTCAATGACCTTTTGAGGTCCCTGCCAGTTCTATGAGATAGGGATATCTCCACATATTATTTTATTATATTGGATATTTTTCTAAAAGATCTGCGCTAGTTCACACAGGATTAATTCAGGGACGTTCTATGGCCTGTGTAATTCAGAAGGCCAGACTAGATGATCAATGCTTGTTCATCGAGTGTTGGGCAGAGCTAGCCCACACACGGGGATCCTCAACTCAATCCAGGGTCCAACCAAAGACACTGAGGGGAAAGTGATTTATGGTTTTTGATCAAACAGCCACAAAAATGAACAATCCCTGCAGTGAGCAACAGATTTTGTTTAAACCAGAAAGCCAAGCATCAGCTTAGGAACTAGCATTTAACTAGCGTCACCATTTTTAATGGCTCTGACGCCAGCCTACTCCCCAGAATGTCGAAACCAAGAGATCGGGAACGGGTGTGTGTTTGGGAGGGAATTATGGGTGGGGGGAGGGGATTTCTGCAGCGTTAACAGAGTAAAAGTCAACCATGTAAAGCTGTTAGACTCCCTGAGCCTGCAGGATGTCTAAAGTTTATAGTCAGTGTTGATGTGGGCTCGCACTTGTAACATCTGTATCCAGTCGTGGTGCCAAGTCGGGCTTTTTTCCACTGCTTGGTCTCCCCTCCATGTGCATGTAAATCTCCAAAGGGAAACACTACATCATAATTTTTGACCAAAAAGGTAATCCTGGGCAGTCTGTTATAGCAACACCTGCAACGCACAGAGTCTTTTCCAGCCAAGACTACTGTTAATATGGTACAGGGCTTCCACTGCCCCCTCAGGGAATCCACAGACCAACGTGAGCTAATAAGCAACGGGGCAGACCGTTTAGATCAGCCAGCAGGTTTGTGTCACAAGACACTGAAAAGAGGGTCATGTGACCAGTGACATATGTCATGAGGAAGCCAAATTGCAACTGCTGAGATTGTAAATGGGGATGTCAAGAGAACTGAAATCAGGGTGAAATTCACCCCAGTGCAAAGCGCTCACACAAGGTGAAGCACGACCTCAAATCAATGGTGCAGGGGAGTGAATTTCAGCTTGCTGATTAAACGCTGCTGGGGATCAAACTCCATCCTTCATCTTAAAAACAGCAACCAAGTCCTTTGGTTTGTCTGCAGTTTTCATCACATCTTGATTTTAAAGATGAGGTTACAGTTTGGGAAAGGTACCACATTGGTATATCCTAGCGCTTCGGGTCTGAGAGTCACCAGAACTTAGGGTGAGTATGTCTTTATTAGTGGCATATTAGTTGAATTTAGTGCAGGGTGACTGACTTTTTTCGGAAAGCAGCCATTGTGAAAGCTTCCCCCCCCCCCTTCTTTTATTAAAATGTTCCTTTTATTGCCAATACACTTTACTCTGCAATACCCTATTCCTGGGCATACACGATCCTGCCAACATGCCTTACTCCTGACCTCCAGGACCTTTTTCTTTGCCAGCCCAGAGTTCACATACAGCTCTTCTAATCCGCCTCATTATTAACCTTCGGAACCCCCTGCACTTCCAGCCTTTTCCCCACACACGGAAGGCCAGGAATGAGGTACATTGCCTCTCTCATCACCATCCCATGACAGAAACTGCGGGGTTGCAACCACCAGTTATGTCCTAAGACAAGTGTGACCCCAGGTCTCGAGAGGGCTAACGCATTTACTCTGCCTGAGCTAGCTTTTTCATGACTTGGATAGCATCAGTAGCATATTGCTGATCTCTCTCTCTCTCTCTCTCTCTCTCTCTGTCAAGGTCAAAGAGGTTCCTTCAACTTTTCTGAAGCAATCTGGAGAAGGTGAGTTTGCTCAAAGGGTTTATGCAGGACCTACCAGCCCTGGAGATGTAATTGGGGCAGTAGAAACACAGCTTTATTAAAGAGAGAGAGAGCACAGGTATTAGCCATCTGTCTGCCATGGAATATTTCTGCAGTACTTGGGGCTGTGGTTTATTTTACTAGTGGTGACTAGTTCAAGCCACATTTAGTCAATAAATATGAGCTATGAGGTCACCCCACCGTTTAGCTGTTACCCTGTCTACACATTTCACAGCTGGGTAGTAACCTTTTAACTAGCGTCTACCTCGGTGGGGAGTCTACATAAAATAAGAGCCAGGATCCATTGGTCTTGGTGGGGGATCAAGAAATAGAAACGCCAGCAGGATTTCTGAACAGGGAACAAAAATAATAGGTCGGGGCGATCTCTCCATTCTGTTATGTCGGTGCGACTCCCAGTGGAGTTACGGGACCCTGGAAGCTCTCTCAGAGACGATGCCCTCCCTGCTTTTTAACATGGAAGCAAGGAGAACACACTACTTTGAGGGCACTGTGGTGTCCGGCTTCTGCCGTCCATTTGGAAACATGGGCCAGGACACAAATAATTCCCTTCAGTTTCCATCCTCATGGAATAGTCCTATATGATTGAATACAAAATGGTAGTCTTCCATAGGGTTATTTTAAAATAAGTGTGAAAAATGGATCTCATAGTCTAGCAGATTCTATGGGGCCCTATTACATTTCTCTAGAACCCTACTGACTTCATCCAGTTCTACAGGATCCATCCATGAGGCCACAGTTTTGATTCAGTGTATTATGTAGATTCCCAAATCCTCTCATGCCACGAGACCTGAGACCCAGCTGGAGAACCGAGGGTCTTGCCCCCCTTTGCAGTCTTTCTCCCCCAGCTGGTTAAGGCCTTCAAAGTTTCAACTGTCCAGCTACCCAAGGATGAGTGGTGGGACGCAGGTCCTTGTTAAATGGCACTCTTTATTCTGCCACAGGGTGGTTGCTGCTGAGTGACATGAGGCTCTTCCCACTAAAGTCCCTTAGCAATGGGTCAGGTATATTTCCAGAACCCCTGCAGTCATGGCGACTGAGACCACTTGTAAGAGCTGAACCTGGTTGTGATCATTACAGCAAGTCCTGATCCCTTGTTAGCTAAAATTGCATCTAGAAACAGCATTAGCTGAAATCTACCCATCTTGAGACTAAGTGAGTCAGGCTTGAAAAAATTAAGTCCGTGAAAGTCTATGCTACAGGGACAAGGTAGGCAGGGACAGGGACAGAAGAGAATGTGCCAAGAAATTCATAAGTGGAAGGATCTGGAAAGATGCCAAAGTTGGAAAATACCAACAAGAGGGGAATAAAGAATGTATGGGTCAGATCATGGAGCTAGGCTGATTTAAGGATCTGGCCCTGTAAACCAGAGGTTCAGGGGTGTAGCTTGGAAACAAAAATGCACGAGCAAGGGGTGTGGAGATGAACAAACACCTGGGGCTCAACAGAAGTTGGGGCTCCTGTCCATCATCCTTCTGCAGACTGAAATGAAACGAAAAGCAAAGCCAGGGCAAAGGAGAATTCCATCAAAGGAAGGCTCTGTTCATAGAATATCAGGGTTGGAAGGGACCTCAGGAGGTCATGTAGTCCAACCCGCTGCTCAAAGCAGGACCAACCCCCAACCTTCCCCCCCAGCTCCCTAAGTGGCCCCCTCAAGGATTGAACTCACAACCCTGGGATTAGCAGGCTAATGCTCAAACCACTGAGCTATCCCTTCTGCCATGGTGATGAGAGCAAGGTGATGGCGAGTCCCTTCCAAGCATTGCACAGCGTCTCCGAAGAGGCAAGCCAGAAAAGCAGTTTGCTTGGGCTGCTGGCAGGGTTAGAGGTGATGGCTCGGGTAAGCCTGTTGCTCCCGCCCTCTGGCAGGCCGAGAATTCCAACCTGTTTCTCTCCCGCTGACGTCAGGATGGCGCATCAATGCTGGCCACATGGCACCAGCTTCTGGAGACGGCTGCAGGCCCCACCCAGCTCAGCTGGAACCTCCTAAAACGGGACCGGTTCAATAAGCTGCCTTTTATAGAACTATAAAACCAAGAGTTCACATACGAGGAGCTGGGCCAGTGCGTGGGAGAGGTGGCCAGACCTGACCGCTGCTGCTATCCCCACCGCTGCTGTCTGGCAGCCTGTGCCACCCTGCTCCTTGCCTGAACCAAAGGCCCCGTGGCATTTTTTTCAGAAGATCAGGGCACTGGAGCGGAATAGCCAGTGCTGCATTTCCCGGACCTTCAGGCAAGTTTCAGAGCAGCAGACAGACAGACTGATGGTCTGAGGGGTTTATACACGTTCATCTTTCCCAATACGCCTGTATTTGCTTGAGATAAAAAAGTTTCACTGCCTTTTTCTCCTCCGACAATGGTCTCAGCTGCCCAGCAATACTCAATAGCATCAGAGGGAATACACCCCTCTGAATGGCAACGATTGAGAGAGGGATCAAACGCAGATACCTTGTTCCCCAAGGAGAGCAGAATGCTGCCCGCAGCCTCCCCCTGACCCCGACGAATCCCATGCTCTGCGCTAGGAACAAGCCCTCCTGAGCACATTAGTATCAATGCAGTTAATAAAGTGCACACTTGTAATGTTGGGCCCAGAGACAAGAATAACATTAAATAACACTGCACCCACCCACTAAGAATACCGAATGTGTCACACTCCTCTGTGTCATGCTTTTAAAAATATCTTCACTGACGGGCCCTCTTTTTAAGAAACATTATTTATATTTTTGAACATTTAACTCTGCCAGGTGGAAAATGTTTGCATCAGAGCCCAAGCAGGGGCCGGTGATGGATGTCTGCTTGTTTTACGTTAAATGGGAGGAAAGGAACAAAAAAAGTTTGCAATTACATGTTCCTCACAAAGAGGTGGGGCCGCTGGCACAGAGAGCAGCCTTAACCTAAACCGCATAGACAGATGCAAAGGGAGGTGGCTTTTGTGGCCAGTGGAAATATACAAACAGGGGCAGCCTGTAGCTGAGATTTTATGGGCGTGAAGGGATTACAGGCTAAACGAAAGGCTGGAGGATTTGGTTCTCCTGAGGGCTTCCACTTTGGGTTGTTCATTTTGCCCAGCCCTGTGGAAGAACTTGGCAGCAGAATTTGAAATGAGAGACAGGCCTCGGTGACGGGGTTAGGTCCCAGGTACCAGTTTGAATCTGGATCCCATTCTAGGAGATGTCTATGGTTCTGAACTCCCCCAGGGTCAGATACCATGTGCCTATTGGAGCTCATCCTCTCACTACATAAAGCCAGGCCAGACTCAACTGCTGTGGAATGAAAACAAGAGCACCAATCCAGACAGTCACAGGATGACCGCTCAGTGTGGTCGGTTTCCCACTAACAGCATGCCGCCCCTTTCCTGACTGGTCTCCCTGAAACCCTGATTGTCATCATTAAATACTTATTTTTAAATTACCATTTCCCCCCCCAAATTTACAAAAGCAACATTTAAAGGTTACATTTCAGTTAGCAAAACATGCAGCTCATTTCAATCTGAAAACAATACAATTCAGGAATAAATGCATTTATTGTAACTGCAATGTAATTCAATTAAATTAGGCCGTTACTGATGCATTAAATGTAAATTGAGATGGTACGTTCCTAGGGGCAGGTACTGTCCCATTCTATGTATGTACAGTGATTAGCACAATGGGGTCCCATTCCCCTAGGCATACAAATAATTAATACTATTCACCTATGAATCTGAAAGACAATAGGGCTCAAGAACTGTCATCCTAGCAATTGTCTTGGCAAGAGTCACCGTTTACTGCCTCGTTTGGACACCCCTCTTTCTCCTTTCTTCAGTGGTCACAGCAGCCATGATACCCAGTCCTGTGGCATTGTCCAAGTCAAACCCCCCAGAGCCTGTGCTTCCGGCCAAAATTATATGGCTAGGTCGGCACAAAAACCAGCAGAGTTTCATATAAGACTAGACTGGGCCTTGAAAAATTTTCACAGAACCTCCAAGCAACAAGGTTTTGTTGTTCCCCGCTCTCGCTAGAAGTGATACATTCCATCTCCAGGGCTTTCATTGGGGTAGGAACTGTGGGTATGTCTGCATAGGGATAAAAGACCCATGGCACAGCCACGGCTGGCCTGGATCAGCTGACTTGGGCTCAGATTGCGGGGCTAAAAATCACTGTGTAGACGTTCAGGTTGGAGCCCAGGATCTGGGCCTCTCCACCCTGGCAGGGTCCCAGAGCTCAGGCTTCAGCCCAAACCTGAGGATCTACACAGCGATTTTTCAGCCCCCAAGACCAAGCCCCATGAGCCCAATTCAGCAGACCCAGGCCAGCAGCGGTTTTTTTCTCCCTGCGTAGACATAGCCTGTGGTGGCTAAGACATCCCAGGCATGTTGGGAACGACAAGGCCGGTATTCTATTATGTTACTCCTGGAGACTGCCTAGGGCAGCATTTGTATATGCAGCAATGACTTTATAGTGACATAATGGGATTGTTTGGGATTGCCGAAGGAGGTGGGAAAGAGAAAGGCTGAGTTATCAGAATACCCTCTCCTCCAATGCCTGCTGTAATCGCAGCACTAATTTCATTGTGTTGAATTTGACTTTCCAGGCCAGCCTGCCAGATGCTTCTAGCTTTGCTATTACCTCCAAACATGCCCCACACTGGGCAGTAAAAGTGAAGTAGCTCTTATTCTGCCATAGCAGGTTCTCTGTACGGAGTCTGTTCACTGCAGCTTCCTGGAGCGTGCTTGCATGCCAGCCAAGTGCCAGTCCTCAAGGGCTGAACTGGGAATTTGGGATCCCATTCACTAATGCCCTACGTATCACTGCTGTCCGTGCTTCTAGACCTGCCTCTGAACGGAGCTGAATAGTCAAATGACAGTACTCTGCCTAGGTAGCTACCAGGGACATACCCAGAGGGGAACGCAGATAGGCAGCATTGACTGTCTTGTGGTTAAGGCACTGGAGGTCAGGGCTTGTGTGCGACTTAATCTCTCTGGTTCTCGGTTCCCCCTCTAGAAAATACTAATAGTAATGCTTCCTCTGTCTGTCCTCTCTGTATAGAGCGACCAGATCTCCTGATTTTATAGGGACAGTCCCGATTTTTGGGTCTTTTTCTTATATAGGCTCCTATTACCCCCCACCCCGATTTTTCACACTTGCTGTCTGGTCACCCTATCTCTGTATAGACTCTAAGGGTACGTCTACACTACACAGACAAACCCACGGCCGTGGGTCTCAGAGCCTGGGTCAGTTGACTTGGGCTCGCAGGGCTCTGGCTGCAGGGCTAAGAAAGAGCAGTATTAATGTTCAGGCATGGGCTGCAGGGGAGCTCATAAACACACGTCAGGTTTCCTTCAGGGCAGGGACTGTCTCTCAGCCCATAGCACAAAGGGGCCCGCAGGCATTACTGAAATGCAAATAATTAATATTCATATTTGTCATTTCTTCACTGTCCAGTTCGGCCCTCTCACGGAGTCCCCGGGCGATGCTCTGGAACTGCTCCCCACAAAGCCAGTCAGGACTTTGGGGAGCCTCCTCTTCCATGGAGCAGACTGTCTTCAGGGCAAGAAGCTCACACGGCTTCACCTCCTGGGTCTCTCCTGGGAGCATTCAGCATATGCCCCTCCGTGTGCTTCCCACAGCGAGTCCGCCCAGGCGGGGTCCTGGGGAAGCCAGAGGGTCCTGCACCCCCACTTCGCAGTCAGACGTGACTCTCAGCCAGCCAGTAAAACAGAAGTTTATTAGATGACAGGAACACGGTCTAAAACAGAGCTTGTAGGTACAGAGAACGAGACCCCTCAGCCGGGTCCATTCTGAGGCCCAGCGAGCCAGACAACCCCGTCTGCACTCACTTCACCTGATCTCTTTGTTCACCTTTAGCTATCCCCTTGCAGGGGGGAAGGGCCCCAGCCATTTGTTGCCAGGAGACAGAGTGTCGGCCATTTATGCACACTGGAGACTTAATAAATGCATAGGGGAAACTGAGGCACACACCCAGTAGTCAGAGGAAACATTAAGAACAGTCCCACTTCGTCACAGGCCCATAAGGCAAAATCCTAGTGATGGTTGGCATTGTGTTAAACAAATGTTTCCCACGGTATATTTCATGATTTGGCACCTCCATGTGCAGCTAGAGATGAACTTCTGCCTACCACGAGAAGGAGGTTTTTATCCCAAGCGATACAGACAAGCATTCGGATTCCAAGTGCCTGTCTACATATCCCGTTATCCCCCTGTCTTGGGGCACTGATGCCCAGAACACACACTGTATGGAGCTCGGTTATTCCTGGCAGTGTGGAAACCATACGGGCCGCTCAGGCAAGCAGAGTTTAAGATGTCCCCACTGCGAGATTGCAATGTAAAGACAGATTAATAACCAGTACACGGTAAAATGGCAACGTCAGTTTAGCACCAAGGAAATGTATTGGGCTGACCCCCTGGGGGGAATGACATTCTCTTACTGAGCCATAGGCAATAGCAAGGAAGCTTATGCACTGTGCCTAAAATGTGCTTCACTGCAGGCTCAAAAAACCGCCTTGAAGGAGGAGGGTGAAGTTTCAGCTCCCTGGACCATCCAACTCTTGGTTTCTGGCAAGAAAGGCAGGGGGCCAATTAGTGTGAATGGTAGTGGTGAGATTTCTACTTCGGGCCTCTCTCCACCATTAAGACTTCCAAAGCCACCCAACTGCCATCAGATGCATAATAACATCTGGGCAAGCGCTGTAGAGGACGGCTGATTTAAAACCTATCCATGGCTCCCTTACAGAACATACTTAGAAGTCCCAAGATACTCTAGAAAACATGACCAGGTCTTTACTGCTCTAATGAAATGTAACAGATTGGCACTGAAATGCATAATGTTTGCCACCACAATTGACAGCACAAACCCTGGACTGAGTTCCTCGTTGGAAACAATCAGGATCTTTCTGGTTTTTAATTTAATTTGATTTCTCCGTTTCTCTTTAAGTTCCATGGTTTTTGGCTGGTGCGCTTGTGGAGTCACTTAGAGGTTGCTGGGAAAGCATTACTTTGTAGTCCCCCACAAATGCAATTATCATCCCTTTTTTAATTATTCCTTTTGTGTCACTAGCTGTTACTTTATTTTTAAAAAATTTAAAAAAACATTTGCAAGATTAGTTAGTAAAAAACAACACCATCTTTTTCCTCTTACGCTGATTTCCCACATACATCAGTCTGAATCTGTTTTATTTTTCCCCCTTGCAAACGTCCCCTGCACATCGCAACCAATTTGTTTACACCCTCACTTCTAGGGACAAGAGGTTGATGGTCCTTTCACACTATTGCCTCCCCTGGTGAGAAGGTTTTGCTGATGGTGCTGTAGCTACCTATCCACAAGGAAATATGCTCAGACCACTTGAAACCAGGGATATGACAAAAATATGAGAGTGAAGTTTAGCTCTTACTTATGTGATTATCGTGTTCTGTTCCCCTGTATTATCCTTTCCAGCATACAAAACCTCAGCCACATAGCTTCAGTCTAAAACCGCTTTTATTTTATATTGAGGAAAGCAACAAAGAAGAAAGAAGTAAAGTATCCATGAGAGGGCCCAATGTGTGTCTCTCTTCTGTAACAGTCTGCAGCAGATCTGAGAACAAAATGGCTGCACTTACAAATGTAAAGGTGCAGAGCACCAAACAACAAAATGCATCACGGTTTCCTAGCTATATATACTGACCCTTGCTGTATGGAAACCTGCTTTCAACTCTTATTGAAAGACTCCTAAAATTCACAAGCTTAAGGCACTGAAGCTACTTTCATAACAAGCCTTCTCAGCCTTTTCCAGTCAGGTACAAATGCCTCGTGACTTGGACAGTGTCGTTTCTGTCATCTATTCAACCTTAATTTAATTGTGTAGAAAAATGGTTTCAGGTTTTGTTTTGTTTTGTTTTGTTTTTCCATGAGGTGATGAGGATAAAAACAGTTCAGCAGAAGGCCGTAAGCGCCGAACCTCTCCACATTTTTCCCCTTCCCTATTTCTTCCACAACAGGAGGCTGAGCCATCAAATCAAATTTCTGACCTAATGCATGGCTGCTGCGGGATAGGAAAAAAGCAACTGAGCGGTGTATAGAATTGCCATGTTGTGGCTGTCGGGAGACTCGGCTACAGACTAATTTGGTGCAGCTTCCTGTTTTTCTATATCCAGGTCTGAAGAGAAACAGCGGAGAAGCTAATATGAGCTTCTCGAGGCATTGACTTGCTGCTGTTGTGTTTTTCAACTGACAGACCCAATTCAGCAGGGGCCTGACTATGCTTCCAGCATCAGCCTCAGCCAAGGGACATGGTTAATGTCAAACCTGACGCACTTTGTTTATTGTGAGGTTGCAGTTACACAATGTACCGCTTGGTATTTCCAACTGAAGTCCTGGCCATGGCATTTTTTCATTGTTTTTTGGGCAAGTGTTTGGTTTTTCAGGCCTTTGTGGACCTGGGCTAATCAGCCAGTAGGAGTTCATGTAACTCCCTAAGGACTGCAACTGAACATCGCTTTAATCTCTTCAGACTTAGGAGAATCGCAATCTACTAAGACATGAACCCGATGTTTGAAAACTAATTGCATCCCTAGCCTTTAAATACGATGATGACATTTCTTAATTAACTCCTCCAGGCCTCTGCCAATTTAGACTACAATGAGCAAAGAGGTAGATTCCACCCCCTTTCCCCTCCCCAATGCACAGGACACTGTTGCACTGGCATTTATTAAGCCATTTAATTAGTCATGATGCAGTTTGGGTGGTAAAGCTCATTTCACTGTCACTTGCATCTCAAACATCAGCATCAGTTGAATTAAATGGAGTGGAATTAAACGGGGTGCGACAGAGAGGAGAACTGGGTCTACTGTGTATTAATAACCCTTCACTGTGAGTTCAGTTTCTTATTGCAAATGCACACCTTGCAAAGTGCTACTGGAAACACCCGATGGGCAGAATTCCATACACCCAGCGCAACTGTAGATAGGACTGTCCTATTGTGAAAAGCTCAAATAACGTGACTGATTTCATCTGGCGCATTGTGTTTGCTAAGGGAGCAATATTATACCGGCGAGGAAGGCCCTGATTAATTGGTCTGGCCAAGGTACATTTGGCACAGAACCAGGGTTGAGGGCGGTAAAGTTGTACCACCTTTGTGTGTCTCCAATTCTGGGGCCAGCCAGGGGTCAATCTAGTCTGCAGCATAACTTAGAGCAGCCTCGGGGCTTCCTATATCCTACATCCAGCTGCCTATAGCCCCAAGAGGCCATTCTTGCAGCCAAGAATAGCCAGAGCACAGCAGCACTTTACCCATGCCACCTTTTCTCCAACCCCACATTAGCGGTTGTAAATGTAACTCAAGGGCTTTCTCCTGCAGGATTTGACTTTGTTTCTCCAGGGGAGGGACAGAGAAGCATCGTGAAGGGAACTTAGGTCTTAGCTGGATGCTCTGCGTCTCAGATAGAAGGACCCTGAAACATCCCAAACATCTCTCTTTGAAACTGACGGGGGACTATTCCCATCCACTTAGCGCGGTTTTACATACAAGAGCCCATAGGTCTTACCCTGTGTAATACTTTCGGAGAAGTCCAGAAAAGACTGAATTCCGATCTATTCTTCAGCAAAGCGCTAAGCTGAAGTGAAGGAAGAAGGGAAGTGTTTAGTTATGCAGAATACTGAGAATCCCCGGCCCTGCATTGCGCAAGAGGGGACAGCAAAGCCCCTCTATCCCACCAGGGATTTCCTTTCTGTGGAGTGAATTCCACAATGCACAGATCCCTCCAGCTTTATGGCCCCTTTGCACGGGCATCTTTTCACTTTCTGCATCAACAGTGACGATGCTAAAATTACACTGTGTTGCCCGTTTCCTGGGAAGATCTCAGAGTGTTTTACAGATGGTGAATCTGAGGCACAGAACGGGAGCTAGAATGCAACTCTCCTAATTTGCAGGTGTGTGCTCAGATGAGAACGTGAAAGATCATCTATTCAAGAGATGGTTAAGAGGAGGTTTGATCATGGTCTATAAGTTCGTATGCAATGTGCTCAGATGAGAACGTGAAAGATCATCTATTCAAGAGATGGTTAAGAGGAGGTTTGATCATGGTCTATAAGTTCGTATGCGAGGAGAAGAGTTCCCATAGCAGAGGGTTCTTTAATCTAGCACATTTTTAACTGTGAGGGTAATTAACCACTGGAACAAACTAAGAAGAGGTGTGATGGATTCTCCACCATCGCAGTCTTTAAATCAAGACTTGGTGTCTTTCTGAAAGATCCACTCTAGTTGAGCCAGAAGTTACGGACTTGAAGCAAGAATCACTGGATGAAATCCCCTGTCCCGTGTTACACAGGAGGTCAGATTCAGTTATCATAATGGCTCCTTCTCTCCTTAAAATCTCTGAAGCTATGAAAGTCCTCTTTTAAAACATGCTTCCTCTGGGAAGCTTGCCTGAGATGCCTTGCCCAAAATCTCTGCACACCCTCCCATCATCCAACGCATTAGTCTGGGTGCACAACTGCATAAGTAGCTTCAAGCAGGGGCTTTGTCTTCTGTAACAAGCATGTGGTCAGTACTTAATCAATAATAGGAATAAGGCCATGCATATTATGGAGACCCCTGCCAGAATGTCTGCTACCCGCACCGGGCATAGCCACGTACAGCAGATGCTCACTCCTAGCATGTCTGTTGTGGGAGGAGCTGAAAAAACACGTTACTACCCCATGTCAGTGAAGAAATGTAGTGCTGCCAGTTGGGTCCATCACTAGCACAGCATCCACAGTTTAATATTATATGACGCTGCTGCAGCTCAGGGCTTCAAAGAGGACAGGATTATTGGCTAATTGGATTTCTGTTCTCAATTAGGGCCGAGGGAAAGCCAAATCCAAGGCTGACATAGAAAGCTTTAAACATCTGTAACAACAAGTGGGTAATTTATGACCAATCCATCAAGTAGTTTGTAATCTGAATGCAGGCTTTTACCTCAAGATGCACAGTGCCTACCTTTTCCCATATGTGCATGGATTTGTTTCGCAACGTAAAGGAATGCCGAAGTTTTCAAAGTAAAATCTCCATTCCTGCTCCCCCATTACAATTATGAAGATGGTACTTGGGAGGATTTGGGTTTCAGAAAGTGAGCACCAATCTCTTCCTGCTTTGAGATGCAAATTGGACATTTAACGGCAGGCGTGATTATTATATATATATATATTTTTTTTTTTGGTGGGATGGAACTCTCTGCAGCTCAGTTGAGAAGCCTCATGGAAACTCCAATCGGTTTCACCTTCAAATCAAACCAAGATCTGAAACTAACAAGCAGGTGAAATATAAAATTGATGTTGGCCACATGTTGCAAATCAGAGGTTAATTAATCCAGCCAAAGAGTTGGAGTAGATGTTCAAGCATTTCCACATGACATTCAAGTAAGCAATTAACCCTGGAAGCCCCGGAAAAAAATTAGGAACTAATTGATATGAATTCAGATATCAGCCATTGGATTTCTCCCATAGTGTCATGACAATACAAACCAGCATATAGCAGATTTCAGTAACAACATGGCAGGGGAGAAGTAAATCTTTGTAATTTGAGCAGGAGACATCATGCATGCAACTCTGTCCTATTATTGGAAGATCTCAAAACACTTAACCAACATTAAGGGCTAAATTTTTGCCTTAAACCACCTTCCTGTATTGGAGACAGTATGGCACTGCCAGGGAACACACCTGTTGTGCTACAATTAAGCATGCTGTGGGTGCACTCCCCTCCATCACCACTGGCTAGTAAGGATGGAGATGCGGCAAAGGCCTTACCATCTCTTTGGGATGGGTAGCGTGTCTAGCAGCACTGGCCAAGGGCCTACAAGCACTACAGCCATGATCAGCCCTTGCACGCAAGAGGAGCTCCTTGTACCCACACACCCCCTTGCACTTGCTGATCATGATCTAACCCTAGTCAGTTAAGACATGCAAGGCCTTTTTAAGGTATGTAGGAAACATCATAACTATTTTGTGGCTATACAGTGTGGGTAACTGTCTTGACAAAATCAATGCAAACAAATCCATCACAAAGGCAGGAACTGAATCGAGGAGTCTAGTCTCTGCAGGGGGCTGGACTAGCTGACCTCTCAAAGTCCCTTCCAGTCCTACGATTCTAACTACATTCCCTCTCCATGGGAATGTAGTTACTTACTCATTGAAGACAAAGGGATACTCATCTAACGAAGGCTTTGAAATATCTGGTCATGTGCATGTATCAATCAGCTGGGGAATTTAGATAGAAAAAACACTATTGTAACCAAATTGTNCAGGGGGCTGGACTCGATGACCCTTCAGGGTCCCTTCCAGCTCTATGAGATAGGCATATCTCCATATATTATTGAAGACAAAGGGATACTCATCTAATGAAGGCTTTGAAATATCTGGTCATGTGCATGTATCAATCAGCTGGGGAATTTAGATAGAAAAAACACTATTCTATTTAGATAGAAAAAAACTCTGTCTTTAAAGAGACATAATCAAGTTAAAAGAACAGGAGTACTTGTGGCACCTTAGAGACTAACACATTTATTTGAGCATAAGCTTTCGTGGACTACACGAAAGCTTATGCTCAAATAAATGTGTTAGTCTCTAAGGTGCCACAAGTACTCCTGTTCTTTTTGCTGATACAGACTAACACGGCTGCTACTCTGAAACATAATCAAGTTAGTTTAGGGTCCTAATGCTTCCTTACAAATGCTTTAATTTAATGGGGAAATACCTTCTGGATAAACAGTTTGTAATATTAAAATGCTTGTTGCTGAGAAATAAAACAAAAATATAGCCACTGTTTAAGTGTGACATATCAACAAATCATTCGTTAGTGTTCTAGCACTCTGCCTTCTGGCCTTCCAGAAGCAGCTAATGAATGAAAGGAACATAGTCTATCGCCAGGACCTAGTTGATTAGTCTGGTGTACGAACAAGGAAATGTAGTAAGAGGTGGACAAAATTTGCACACACAAATGGGAAAGTTAGATGAACATCTGCAGATTTGAGTGTGCAAATGAGAGTGAAAGCAATATTCACCTGCACAAAAACAAGACCGTTTTGAACGTGTTCTCTTATGTTTTCCAAACCGTGACTTTGGAGCCCCTCAAAAATTCAACATAATCCTCTCTCTCTTTTGATAAGGCTGTTCCTTTAGCTACCAGCAGGAGTAGGCTATTATCCGCCGGATGGAATAGCCAGTGGAGGGGAATATGACACTTTCTGACATGGTGCTACCTTGATTGAGCAAATAAAGCTGTGTAAACTGCATTAGCACAGCATTACCTTTTACCTTAGGGCAACAGATTACATTGTTTAAATACATTATGTCGACTGAATTAAAATCTTGGTTTACATGCATTTGCATGGCACATTTACATACCCCTAGGGCTAAATAACACTCAGAGTTAAACCAAAGTAAAGCTAGAGTAACCCCAGAAGCTTTTATCAAACCAACAGCGTTACTGCAGATTCGGAAAGCTAATGATGCTACTCGAGGCTTAATCAGAGCAGAAATTGTCCCTTGCTATGTTAGACACAAACTATATAGAAATCAGACAATGTAAAGTATTAATATGCCCAGGTTTGCTCCTGCACACACATGCACTCACTGACAAGTGCTAGAGTATCATTAAGTTGAAAGGAAAGGACATAAGAAGCTGTCCCAGCTTCTGCCTTTGTAGCTGGCCTCAATCATATTCCTGCCCTGTCTATGGTCAATGTCAACACAGACAGCAGCAACAGCTTCCCAAAAGGCAGTGGTGAGGGGTGGGGTGAAGCTGTGGCCAAACGCTCAGACATTAGCATTCAGAAGTGGACTGGTGTGGTGGGGAGTACATGCCGCATCTTCTCAAAGGAGCTGTTCTTGGTCATCATTTCTTCCGCATGCCCAGAGGCATTTTTCTTCCGCGGTCTTTGGGATCTCCAAGCAGGGGGCACAAACCAACTCCCAAGGCCTGTGGCTGAAAAGCCACTAGTTAGTGCAAGTCTGTACACTTCATTTTCCATGCCCTACAGGATGAGGGCAGTTATGCTGATTGCCAGTGGCACAGGCTAGCGGCACGCTGCTGGGCAACCGCATATTATTTATGACACAGGTTCTAATAATTAGCTGCAGCAACTGGGGAACTCCCAGCAATTTCCACCCACAGCGCACACAGGTTTTTCAGTGGTGACTATCTTTGCTGCCCACAAATATTTTCATTGAGCTGAATCAAAATCGGGCATAGAAACTGAGTGGCCAGATTTTTCAGCTGGTAAAAATCATTTAAGACAATGGAAGGAAATCATTTAAGACAATGGACGGTACACCAATTTACCCCGGCTGAGAAGGGGGTCTGTGAGATTATTGGTTGGAATATTTTCAAGTATCCGGGGTTCTTTCCTATTTGAGTAGCCCTTCATTTTTACTTTCCTATATTGTGCGGCTTTACCAGGGATGGGAGGGTTGAAATGCTCCATTTTCGTTTGGCACCGTTGCCACTAAAAAAAAATAAATGAAACTTGGTTTGTGTGTTAGCTGCATGATTGTGAAAGGAACTCCAGGGATCCCTGAGGATTCCAGCCAGTTCTCCCAACTGCCACTGACATGGAAGGGGGTGAAAAAAGGTTTCAGAAGCAATGTCAAGAGCAAATCGGGCTGAACCAACAAACGCTGGGGGGTTTCGTGGTGGGGGAGGACCCACAGCCCTCCAAGAAAAGTGGCTATAGAAAGCTGATGCAGGTTAAGCGTATGATTCCTTAAGACTTGTCTGAGTGTCAGATGTTCAGCATTCAATGCCATTGCCTCCAATTTAAATAATGTTTAAAGAAGTGCAGAGAAAGGTGATGAAAAGGCCCTAACGCTGTTCCCTGGTCTGAGAAACACAGCCTACTTGTGCACTGTGGGCAATTTTTGCATTTTGGCGAGACATCTTGTGCAGGGTTGTGCTGGAGCCTTTGCTTATTTTTTAAAAGTTTAAGTCACCAGTGAGCCATAAAACGAGAATATACTTTTCCTTTGAGGAAGAGTCTGGAGGAGTAGCATCTTTTCAAGAAATGGGGCGTTGCCCGCCTCCTTTCATAAGGAGGTGTTCTTTCCAAACCTTGGATCAGGAAGCCACTAGGTTCTGCGGCATGGGCCCCTTATCTCCACTTCTCTTTGAAACAGTGTTAAGTCCCTAAACCACCGTTTCAAAGGCTACGTCCACACTACCCGCCCGGATCGGTGGGTAGCCATCGATATATCGGGGATCAAGCTATCGCGTCTCGTCTGGATGCGATAGATCGATCCCCGAATGCGCTCCCTTCGACTCCGGAACTCCAGCAGGGCAAGCGGAGTTGCGGAGTCGACGTGGGAGCCGCAGCCGTCGATCCCGCGCCGCGAGGACGCGAGGTAAGTCGTGGTACTTCGAAGTAAGATACTTCGACTTCAGCTACGCTATTCTTGTAGCTGAAGTCGCGTATCTTACTTCGACATCCCCCCCTAGTGTGGACCAGGCCAAAGTGTCTATCACAGTTTGCATCCGCACTATGCTGGGTTTAAACTCTGCTGTGATTGGGCGAGTTGGGACTAATTCTCACTCTAGCCTCATGTAGCTCAGTACCGCTCCATAAGGTCAGAGCAAACTTTTCAACACAGATCTCAACTGCACTGGAAGTTTGGAGCTGTAGGCCCTGGGATTGGACTTAATGTAGGCAGCTCATCGATATTATTATTGTTTTTTATTTCTGGATTAGTACCTACGGGCCTGGGAAAGCAATCACTCCAGGATTTAAGACCCTATGTGCTAGGCCCTGTTCCCCCACATAATGAGAAGAGAGTTCTGGCCCGAAAGAGCTTACAGTTGCATGCCTTTTCCTTTCCCACAATCTTTAAGACAATTTTTAATTTTGCCAGTCAAAGAGCATTCTTCCTTTAATTCAAAGCAGTGAATTAATCCATCACAAGGCACTGCAAAGAGGCGAACTTCAGAAGTGACCGCAAACAGGAGACAGCAATGAGATCAGGAAACAATCTAAACATTACAATGAAACATTCAAATAGGTTTCTGGAAGGAAAAGCCAACTCTATGTGTAGCATGTACAGATCATTTCTAACAATAGCTAACATGCTGGGTTTTATCTTCATGATTTCCTCTGTGCTGAAACGCAAAGTGCCCCCAATCCAATGCATCCTCATTGACTGGCTTTGGCAGATCCAAAGCCCACTGAAGTCAATGGAAATACTCCCGTTGACTAAAGTGGGGGTTGGATTGGGTCCTGAAAGAACTTTTTTTTTTCAGTGATGAATGGAATCCATTTTATTCCTGAGTAACCATAATGCTAGCCCTTCAGAAGTGCATTTTGCATCCTAAAGGGGATGGCTTAGAAACACGAGCATCGGGTTTCGACATACCTACCCTGGCATCCAGCCTAGCTTAAGATTCCTGGTAGAGTAGATTGAGCCCTTCAGACTTTCCAAGAGAAATAAACTGAGTTCCATGCAGTTTACTCTACGGAGGCCTTTCAGTGATGCCTGTTTGCTCTGCCTAGACACTAAAGGTGCCATGGCATATTGTACAAGTCGACAATGCATAGATCAGCACGTGAGCCTCTCCGAAAGGTTGGCAGTCTCCTTTGGTTTTCATTGTGGTTCTTCTCTAATCACCACGTCTGATTCTGCATTGCATTATTCTCTGTTATACTCCCTGTTGGCCCCACCCTATTCCATTAAAATCAATGGCAAAACTCACACAGACGTTGTGCCTTTTCCCTCATTGTGCGGCTAGGGCTCAAGCCCGCAAAGTGCTGGGAAGCCTCAGTTCCCAGAGAAGGCAGTACAAGTTGAGGCATTGGCACTCCACAGGGTCAAGCTCATTGACTGTAAGAATAGGAGTTTCCAAAATACTCAGCAGTGACCTTACTCTGCTCCCACTGGTAGAAATGACTGTACAAGGGACGGACAATGGGAGCTTCTTATTGACTTCAGAGTGAGCAGAGTTAAGGCCACACTGAGCACTTCTTTGAAAATCCCATCCTAAACCTCTCAGGGCCAGATTCTCTATTGCCCTAAACCAGGGGTCGGCAACCTTTCAGAAGCGGGGTGCCGAGTCTTCATTTATTCACTCTAATTTAAGGTTTCGCGTGCCAGTCATACATTTTAAGGTTTTTAGAAGGTCTCTTAAGTCTATAATATAGAACTCAACTATTGTTGTATGTAAAGTAAAGAAGGTTTTCAAAATGTTTAAGAAGCTTCATTTAAAATTAAATTAAAATGCAGAGCCCCCTGGACCGGTGGCCAGGACCCGGGCAGTGTGAGTGCCACTGAAAATCAGCTCGCGTGCCGCCTTTGGCACGTGTGCCATAGGTTGCCTACCCCTGCCCTACACCAATGCCAAATTGGCATAAAATACTACCTGTTTGGAATGGTGCACTCATTTTCACTAGTACAAATGATTTTACAAGGTACAGACCAATGGAAAATTGGTGGCTATCTGGTTCACGGATCAATTATTTGTTTGGCAAAGCTCACCGGCGTCAAAGTGCACGGCACAATTCTGATACTACAAAATATATGTCCTCTTGCAAATAAAAACATCCCTTAATATAGGCCATTTGACTAACAGCACAGTGCTAGTGTCACTTTGAAAACTGTAGCGCCCAGCTATCTGGGTAGAACTGCAAAAAGCAGACTCCAAATATTTGTGAATTTTTGGGTCAATATTGAAAAGCTCTGCAGATTATGTCAAAAAAAAAATCCTCATTTCTTTGGATCGCTCTAGGTTCCTGCTGCCATTGCGTTGGCCTTAATAACCTAAAACAAGAGTGGATTGCCTCTTTTAATTCAGTATTTCCTTGCACTGATTAATTGATTGATGGATTTTAAGGCCAGAAAGGTCAGTTATGATCATCTAGTCTGACCTTCTGCGTAACATAAGCCATAGAATTTTCATCAAGCCCTTAACTTCTGGTTGAGCTACAGCAGATCTTTTAGAACAACATCTAAATGAATGTCTCTTTTTATCTTTAAAAAAAAGTAGATGAACACATAAAAAGCATCCTTTTGTGATGCTGAACTTCTAGATTTACTCTCTGGAGAGCGTGTGTGCATGCTTGTATTGAATGATAAGATGAAGAATGGTGTGATTTCAATTTTTCTTCCTGCTTATGCAGAGTTACTAATATCCTGATTGGAACCAGATTTGTGAGAATTAGAAGTCGAAATTGGAGCAGTAACTGCTGTGCAGAGGATGTAAAGGGAATAAAATGAATGGGGTATTAACCTTCAACCACTGAATATTAATCAGTGTTTCACAAAAAAGAAAATACAGAGCCTGCCACACTAAATATTTTTAGCACTTATTGACGGGCTTGATTTCCTCTCTCCCTAGGTCTGTTTGCTTCCATGGACCAAAAAAAGGGACACATATGCTTTTTGGGGGGAGAAAAAATATTACACATTTTTAAATACTGTATGATGTTTGTGAGTTATGCAGTACGGAACCCCCTGTAACAAACAAAACACCTTATCCCAAAAGAGATCTGTTCAAAGGATCATTTCTCCAAGCCTCAAGCTAAACAGAAATCTAGACTGGAATACGGTGAAGCCCTCGGAAATGAATGCACGATAAAGAAATAAACTTCCCTAAAAAATAAACTTCCCGTGTGCTGAAAAGTAAAATGCAACTGAAAATAAGCCTAATAAAAGAATTGGCATGTTAAATGAAGACATTTTCTGTGCACCAAGCTAAAGTCTGTTTCATAAAATAGCAGCATCTTCTGAAAACAAAGTCCTGTTAAAGGATTTGCTGGAATAATGAAAACTGGCTTTTCATACACTGATAACTTAAGTCTAGCAACACCCCGATTAGATAAGTGTTGGCTGTTATTATTCACCACAGATAGGGCAAATGAGAAACAGAGGGCCTGATATTTAAAGGTATTTAGGCACTCAAAGATTAACATGGGCACCTTCATATGTGCCTAAATCCCAATGATTTCAATAGAATCAGGCAGTTAGGTGCTTTTGAAAATTTCAGTAGGCATCCATCTGCTTCTTTAGAGACCAACATAACTTTAAAAATCTGGCCCAGAGACTCTAAAAGTGTCCTCTAGTTTGGTATATCTTAACTTCTGGATGCTGACTGAAAATACATAGGGCTTGATTTCCAGAAGTGCTGAACGATTTTAGAGGCCATTTTTTAATAATTTAGATCTTAGTGAATTGGCTAAAGTCATATATAGTGAAAAATGGCAGAACTATAAATGGGTCTCAGGAATTCTTGTTCTGTATTTTAACTGCTTACGGTGACCAGACAGCAAATGTGAAAAATCAGGACGGGTAGGGGGGTAATAGGAGCCTATATAAGAAAAAGACCCAAAAATCGGGACTGTCCCTATAAAATCGGGACATCTGGTCACCCTAGCTCAGCAGTACTCCCCATCTCCTACCACTGATAAGTAGGGATAGCTAGGATGGACTTTTTATTGGCTTAAATTTGGGGTGGGCTGTGTTACTTAGATACTCACCTTTCTTGAGACGTGGCCTTAACATCTATGAATGACTATCTATCTAAAGATAGATTTTTACTAAATTAATTAAATAAAATCTCATAGTCAGGATAGTTCAAAGAAACTGCAACTCCACATTGTCAGGAACTTATTTCAGGGCTTTCATGACATTGTTTATGAAATCTATTTGCTAAAACAAACACACACACACACACACACACACACACAACTAAGGCAGCTTTGACAGCAGCCTAACCCATATTACGTATATCGTTGTATTTTTATTTTAAATGCCTGCCTTGTTAGACCCTTGTGAGAACTGCTGTCTACACATGGAAACTGAAAGAGGCTGTAGACACTTCTCAGGTGATAGCACAGTTTAGCAGCATGCCAATGTTGTGAGTGCTCTGATGCTGCTAGAATGGCTCATGTTTGACACATTTCAACAATACTTTGCCCTTCTTTAGCACCTTACTAAGGGCATCAAAGAGGTAAGATCCTGAACAGGCTGGTGAGCATCTTCAACCCCCATCAACTCCATTTGGCATTGTGGGTGCCCAGCACCTCGCAAGGGTACACTGTTCCCTGTAGGATTGGGCCCAGAGTGATTTACAAATATTGATCAGTCTTTGCAACCCTCTGTGCGGTGGACAGATGCTATGATGTCCATTTTACAGATGGTTCAACTGAGGCACAGAGTTTAAGTAACTTGCTGTAGTTCAAACAAGCCCATGGCATAGCAGGGAAGAGAATCCATGAGTCCTGACTTCCAGCCCTGTGTTCTAACTATTAGACCACCCTGCTTTCCAGAAACCACTAGCTCCTGGTTACCTGTACATGCACATCAAGGGAAGAATAGATTTCTCATGACCTTGTGAAAGGGGCAATGAAAGAGTCTGCTGGCCACTATTCAGTACAATATTCATACAGCATAATCATCTCTTGAATTTTTTTTGTCAGAAAAACAATGAGGTCTAGCAATTGCACTGCCCGTACCTTGAATGAGGACTCAAATTTCACCGGGGATTAGGAAAACTATCTATCTCAACATTTTCAGTGAAAAACATATCCTGTTAGTAAAAGAAAAAAAATGATGTTCCAATAAATTTCATCCCACCGTTTTCACACAAACAATGTTTAAAATAACGACACACGCACAAGTGGAAAACTACAGAGGCTTCTCTTTTGCCTATTCTCCCCCAGAAAATTTGGCACAGCAAGACTCCGACGCTCCAAACTATAAAGCCAGATGGCCTTTGAAATCCCTTTTCAGCAGAGACAACGATGCCCCTCTCTCGCAGACTCTGCTGCCCTTCTCCTTAATGCATCTTTGCAAGACAGAATTAATTTGTTTTCATTAACTCCTTATCAAGTTACCTGGTTTTGAGTCCATGCTCAAAATGTATTTTAAACAAGAAAACAGTGGTAGGTTTTCAGGAAATAGCAAGTTCTTTTTCACTAAGATAGAAATCATTTGGCAAGCAACAGTGAAATACTTCTGGTTTCCAGTAGAAGAGGGGGGAAGGAAGTTTTAAAAGAAAAATCAAACCTTACATTTGAAAACTCCTCTGTTTGAAGCCGATTTTGTCAAGTACTCTCAGGGTTTGTCCCCAAGAAGGTAGGTGATATCCTGGCCGTGTGTTTATGAAATGAAGTGATTAAGATAGGGGACTTTAAAGTCCCACATGTAATAATGACGGATGTTTAGATAGCATCCTGTAGCCAGAGATCCTAGGCACTGGTTCAGCAAGCACTTAAGTACATGCTTAACTTTGACTTCTGTGGGACTTAAGCATGTGTATAAGTGTTTTGCTGAACAGGGATAGATTTAAGCACGTGCTTAAGTACTTTTCTGAATAAAAGCCCTCAACAAACTGATTACATACAAAAAACTATGGATCTGAGTTATCCTACTGCAGCATAAAACTGCAGGTTACTGCAGCATAAAACTGAAGCAAAGTGGTTGTGAATCAGGCCCACTATACATGGGAATCAATTTGACTCATTTCTGTAATGCAGCCACTTCATGGACAGACGGGAGCTGCTTTTACACTACAGAGCAAGGAACACCCTTTTTCTAGGTTATTGCTACTTATCAAACGACTCAGAGCGGGTGTCACAGGAGGGCTGACGAGAGGGTAGCTATGTATGGCCTTTGGGAATTTGTACACGCACGGGCCGATCTGGATTTTCTGGCCTTATACAAATTGAAATGGCAATGTTCTGCTCCTTTCTTCCATGCTTTCAGGAGATTGCCGTTCACTTGGCTATTTTACTCAGAAGCAGGACTGCATTCTAATTAGTTTGCATTTAGAGGCTGCATAATGGTAACGTGATCCCTACTCTAACCTTTATCATCTGTTTCCCATCTTCAAAGCAGCACAATCCTCTTAACTCCTGGTGCACAGGAGCAGTTTTTAGACTTGCTGCTTTGCTGAGCGCAGTATTGAAACAGGAGGAGGCAAAGGTACCATTCTTGCTTGGGGAGGGTGTCTTTCTGATACACGTACCTGGGAAGATGCAGGCTACTACCTCTGAGATAGGTTCCCATGTATCGCACAATGGCTGAGTTCATTTAGGGCACACTGATTTGTGCAGGTTTGTCCCCTGCTGTGCAACTCCAGTGGTTTCACGGAGCTTAGTTGTACTGACAGTGGTGCAAGAGATGTCTATTGGGTTGAACATTTGCTTGACTCCGGACCAATAGTAGTTTGTTTAGGGATGGCGCAAGGAAAAGGCTGCTAATACAGTCTGTTGTAGAGTATCAGAGGGGTAGCCGTGTTCGTCTGGATCTGTAAAAAGCAGAGTTAGCACCAGTGAGAACTTTTGAAAACACCCATCTATTTTAATGCATGCATTTATGCACTGGTGTGCCCATCACCTTAGCATGTGGTGCATTAATCTAGACTAAACACCACCTGACATTAACTCAAACCACCTACAACAGACAAAGAGTTCTGTGGCACCTTAAAGACTAACAGATGTATTGGAGAATAAGCTTTCGTGGGTGAATACCCACTTCGTCAGATGCATGCGTATTCCGTGGGTATTCACCCACGAAAGCTTATGCTCCAATACATCTGTTAGTCTTTAAGGTGCCACAGAACTCTTTGTCTGTTGTAGGTGGTTTGAGTTAATGTCAGGTGGTGTTTAGTCTAGATTAATGCACCACATGCTAAGGTGATGGGCACACCAGTGCATAAATGCATGCATTAAAATAGATGGGTGTTTTCAAAAGTTCTCACTGGTGCTAACTCTGCTTCCATTGAAGCCAATGGTAAAATTCCCAGCACATTTCCGAAAACCCCACCCTAAATGTTTTGGATTTCTTTAAATCATAATAAACCATGTGCCTGAATAACATCTTGTAGCAGTGAGTACCACTGGTTCTATTCCATTCTGTTTGTTTACGTACCCCTTTGATCCAAAGGTTAATTGTAGGCTACTATAAAAAGCTTTTCTTCTTACCCATTTTAAATCCGTTGCTTTTGATTTCCACCATGTGCTGCTAACTCTGGAATGTCCTGGGGAATATTTCTCTCAGCAGAGCAGGGGGAGTCATCCTGAGTCGTTCCTCTAACGTGTTGGCCTCTGAAGAGGAGGGGAGGAGGAACCTCCTTTCAAGTCTGCCCTGTGATTCATTTCCAGGCCCTTCCTGTCCCTTCCCACAAGCTGACCTGACCTCCACTCCTTTCTACCTGTGTGTCAGATGCAGGGAAGACCAAGTGACCTTCCAAAATCCTGAGTCAGGGAGTAAATCTCTCCCCCTCAGCTTTTACTCCTGGTGGATATACACCAGTGCAATTCTGTTGACTTAAATGTAGCTCTTCCTGATTTACACCAGAAAAGAGGACGTAAGTAAGAGGAAGATCAGGCTCTTAGTAAATATCTTTTTTTCCCTATGAATCGTTTTTACTCCGACCTAGAGACCTTATATATTCTATTCCGGCCTTTTAATATAAACGTCCTAGATAGAGCTCTCCTTAGATGCTGAACAAGATGTGAGTTGAACAGGAAAATCACCCTGAAGTCTGCAGTAAATACCATCTGCTCAAACCACCGTGCTAGACTCGGATATAAAGGGGTAGCGAGATGTCCCCCGCTTCATCCTTTCAAATAACCTCTCTCTTGAAAGGGTTTATTAGGATCTCTTTCAGCAATAATGTCGGGAAGTTTTGTCAGCAGCGGATGATTATAGTAGTAAAATGCACTCCAAACAAAATGAAAGGCTTATTTGTTGGAACACTGGAGTCTCTGCTGCCTTGCTTTGATAATAGAGGAGTGCCAGCTAGATTTTTTAAAATGTTTTCTTTCTTTCTTTTCAAACATAACGTGTTGCTTTTTTACTCATTGTTCTGTAGACACAGTTCAGCATTTTACCAAAACAAAACAAAAATCCCTTAGGTGTGCGATGATTAAAGTTTTCTAGGTCTGGACGTTTTAAAATCGGAAACATATGTTTAAAATAAATTGGGCTGGCTGAGGGCCACTGCTCTTTACATCCAAAGGGCTGCTGCATTAAAAGGATCCACAGTTAGCATGAAGAGAAGAGGGTGCACACTTCAACCGGTCCTCCTGTCATTCTGATCCTGCCAATGCAATTCCTATAGCAGGCATTGCCTTATACTCCATGCTGGCTCTAGTCCCTAATGTTAATGTCATAACCGAGCGGTTCTCAAACAGGGGTCCACGAGGGTACGCCAGGGGGTCTGTGAGTCATGTCCGGGGCTGCCGGCCCCACTGATTAACTCCATCCCCTCCCTCCCAGCACCTCCTGCACACCACTGAACAGCTGTTCCATGGTGTGCGGAGGCGCTGGGCGAGAGGGAGAGGAGCAAGGACAGGGAACGCTCGGGGGAGGGGGTGGAAAGAGGCAAGGAAGAGGAGGGGCAGGGGTGGAGCGGGGGCTGGAAGAGGTGAGGTGGGGGTGGGGCTTTGGGGAAAGGGATGGAGTGGGGGGGCAGGTTCTGGGGCTGGGTGGGGGGGTTGAGCACCCCCAGGGAAAATTAGAAGCTGGCGTGGGGGGGTCCATGAAAATTTTTAAATCAAAACGGGGTCCTCGGGTTGGTAAAGTTTGAGAACCGCTCTCATAACCAATTTCTTGAACAGTCTGGGTGATTTTCTTTGTATTCGCTGTTCATCCATCTCCTAAACTGGGGGTGGAATACACTCCCACCCTCACCCCACCCCCGGCGAAGTTAGACAATGCAAGATCCTCTGTACCACTTAGGGCCCAATCCAGCTCCCGCTGACATCTATAGCCAAACTCAGACCTACACTGAGGATCTGGCCAAGCCCATTGACTTCCATGAGCGCTAGATCAGGGCCCTGAAGTGGGGCCTACACAGGTCAGGAGCAAGGGTCCATTTAATCTTCAGAGCACAATGGGCGCTCATTAAAAATTCCAGCCTGGGCATGTCTATATTGCACAGTGATTTCCACATCCCAAAGGGGCGGTGGACTGGGTCTCCTACTCTTTTGCACAGCCGCCTTGGTCTGAACACGCAGGAATGTGAGTGCTGATTCCCACCCTCCAGAGCAGATGGATGTCCCGGCTCCTGCCCCTGGCTCTGCTCCGAACTATCACCACTCTGTTCCTTTTTCCTCCCGTCACCTCTCCCACCCAAAACACACCTGGGAGTTTTGCATTTAACTCTGAAGCAGCCATCCTAAGTCTCAGGTGACTGCGAGATCAGATGTCAGATGAGATGGGCCATTGCTCTGCTGAACTGGGGTGATTCAGATGTGGCTGTACAACATGGGATGGCAAAAAGCAGAAGCAGCATTTATTTTGGGAAGGAAATGAATGAAAGTAACACATCACAATTAGCCACATTTCCTCTTTCTTTTGACACACGGTGTGTTCTCTCTGGTTTCATAGAAAATTAATATAAAGGCATTTTTGACCCCTTACATCTCCTCACTCTGCAAGAAATGTGACCTAATTAGAGATACTTGTTTGACTAGCATCATCTAATGATATTTTTCCTCTCACTTGTCTTCCCTCTATCTGCAGGACATGAAGGCCAAGATTCCCAAAAGTATCTAAGTGACTTAAAGGCACAAATCCCATTAACTCTCATTGTGATTTATGCTCCTAAGGCATGCGGGCACTTTGGAAAAACTCACCTGCAGTGCATCTACAAGGGTTAGTTGAACTAAATGGCTGTTTTCCTGATTTCCCCTTGATATGTTTTGTTCTTTCTTCTCTGTTGGGTCAATGCGTTCAAGACCAAGAGGCAGCAAGAACTTGTGTGCAGAAGGGATCGTTTTGCTGCAAACATTTGTTTTAAATCTTTGCAATGACCACTGATATTGCTTGCACTTCACTAGAAATACCTTTCTAGGGCCTGATCCAAAGACCCGTTGAAGTCAATGGAAAGACTCTCATTAACTCCAATTGCCTTTGCATCAGCCCCCAAATATCCAATTCCACAGCACATTAGCCTCTCTGATGATGAGCCATTCCATGAAACTGAAAGGCAGAACATTTAAAACTAATAAAAGGAAACACATTTTTTAAAAAAACCACAACAAACAAATTAGGCTGTGGAACTCATTGCCACAAACTATGAGATCTTTAGCTGAGTCTCCGACCTTAGCAGGATTAATATGAACAAAAAGAACATCCAGAATTATGAGAGTAAACACCTTTAAAAGGTGAGAGTTTTGAACAGAATATAAGCCCTCTTGCTCCAGAGCATAAGCCAACCTCTAGCCAATATGAGTAAGGAAGAAACTTTCTCTGTGGAAGGATATTTCACATAAGCATCTGATAAAAATCACTGTCAGAGACTGGATGCTGGACTAGCTATAGAATAGAGCAGTTTTCATCTGTCAGTGTTTCTGTGGCTACTGGATAGTGTCCCAAAGAAGTTATCGTGCAATTTATTTTCTTCTCCATTCCCTGTTTTTCTTCTGGTGTTTTAGTTGTATTGTCGTTATCAGCAAAAGAATCATCTAGGTCAGGAATATGGATTTATGGGCCTAACTGGTGGGGAGAGAATCCTGAAATAATTATATTGCAATGCTTGTTAGAAGCTGCCTTACATTGAATAATATTCTTCCTCCTACATAAATTTATAGGATTTTTAACTCTTCCCTTTTTATAGGTGGGTTTCTGAAATCTATTTTATTAGGGGAAAAAGATTTGAGTGTGTTAGGCAAAGTGCCAGTAGCCATGGCAACCTAGGATTTTTCCATCTTCATTACAAGCTCAAGTAAAACCTTCATATAAAATCTAAATGAAAGGGTACATTATAAGTCAATTTTCAAATGTTTGCCTGGAAGTAAAAATTTGGACTGCATCCTTTTTTTCTGCAGAACATTCTGGTTCTACGCAGAACACATTTTTAAGGTGAGATATTTATTTTATTTATTTTTGCCTTCACATTTTATTCAGTTTTCTCTGCAGAGTGTGTTGTCTAGTTGTTAGACCAAGGTAACTGGACTCCTGGATTCCAGTCCCAGCTCTGACCTGCTGTCTGACCTGGGCAAGCTATTTAATCTCTACGCACCTTTGTTCACTTGTCTGTACAATAATGATGACAATAGTTATATATCTCCCAGGGGGGTTGCAACGATCAGCTAATTAGCAAAGTGCTTTGAGATCTTCCAACTAAAGGAGTTATAAGTGTGCTAAGAGCTCCTGGTCTCTTGATTATATTTCCTCCTTCGTCTAAAAATCATACCAAAAGGCTAAGGAAATGTGTGGGTTAGAGAACAGTATGAAGGGTCTGTTTTCTTTTCAAATAATTGATTATCTGAGAGCCTGAGGAGGAAAAATAAGGCTGTTTGTTTGGTTAAGACACTGATGCAATGTTGTTCTAGTAGAGATTCATCATACATAAAAATGTTCAGGTGCCATTTAAATGGATTAATTCCAACATTGTTTCATCTTAAAGTGCTTCCAGTCAAGAGAGGAGACAAATTTATAGCAGCACTTCATTTCCAGCCACATGGGCTGGACAACAGGGATCATTTCAAGGAGCTCCTGCTCAGTCATTCACCTCTGAGATATGCTGCTCAGCAGCTTCTCGGAGTTTGAACCAGAATGAGGCATCTCACCTCAGATCTCTGGCTGACCGTCCCTGCCTGTTCAAGGCATTCAGAACCACGGGTTTAGGGCTGTGTTTTATCCTCTACTGCAGCTTCCCTGGGGAAAGGCACAGGGTCTCTGTACGTTCAGTGCTCCAAAATGAAATCACAACCAAGCTCAGAGCTGCAGATCCAAACACGCATAGACATACTGTCTTAGACACACCTCAAGGCAGGAGCCTTGCCCGTAAAGCACTCTGTATTTATAGTTTCTGAAGCCCCATGGGTGTGCAAACACCGAGGATGAAACGTGCAAATGGGACTTTCTAACTTGTGCGCATAAATCCTGTTTGCACATACAAAACGGTGGGCTGATTTTCCAAACGTAGCCCTTCATCTGGAAACACATCGGCTCCATCACGTTAGTGTTGTAAGGGCCAGAGCATAACAGATCGTGCAATGATATACTGGTATGCCAGATTGGAACCTCACAGCAATGGTGAGAGCACCTGGAGGCATTGTGGGCCAGAAACGGGCACTTCCTCCTGGAGTTCCCTGGGAATCGTTGTCAGGCAGGGACCGGGCACAATCTGGCCTTTATGCTTTTCTTTGCAGTAAATTTCATCCTTCCTGGTGTTCATGGAAAATATTTTCCAGCTCCGCCATTAGGATGAAAGGAAACCCCACTCCTGTTGTATCTGATTTCCCTTCTGCCCTGTTACGGTTAAAGCTACAACCTGCTGCCTTCTAATATTGAACATTTCGGGGGGGAGACGGATTAAAAATGGCAGGGGGTTCTTTCTTTTTTTTTTGATACATCCTTCCTTCCGCCCCTCGCAATCAATTAGTGGGCAAAGACTTCCGAAAAGCTCTTTCCTCCCTAACCTTTCACAGACTGTAGCGATAATGACTCTGGAGAGCTCGAGCTGGGCCTTTGCGTGGGGTTTGTTACCCTCCTAGGGCAGCGTCAGGCGACCTCCATCACTTCCTCTTCTTCCTGTCCTACTCCTGCAGCTCAGATAGTCTCAGGAAAGAGGAGGGGGCTGCTGGGGGAAGGGATAATGTTCTCAAATTGGCTTGATGCCACCAGATAATGTTTCCTCTCTGGTGTCATTGCTGCAGTCAGAGGTAAGAGTATGGCTGTAGAGATTATATAGGCCCATTCTTTTTCCTGTTAATAAATAATAATTATGCATACCTGGAGTCAAGAAGCGGGGGAGACAGCTCGCTGTTTTTAATTTACATTCTCTTTGTCCCTCTGTCGAGTCAAACCACTTCTCGGAGCTCAACCTCCATACTGCAGCAGCTCCACACACACACACCCCCACACAAAACACACAGCTTATCATTATGGCGTTACTTATTTTGCCAGCATTCCATGATTCTCCTTTCTGCCCCTCAGCCTTCTCAGAGAGATAGATATGTCTGTATGCATAGCCGTGGGATCCCACTGAACGCTTTTGCTTGGCACCTGGTCCCCGTTTTACAGCCAGTTTGTTCATGACAGCTGTATCATGGTTAGGTGATGCTTCAGTCTAAAGTATCAGGGGGTAGCCGTGTTAGTCTGTATCCACAAAAACAACAAGGAGTCCGGTGGCACCTTAAAGACTAACAGTTTTATTTGGGCATAAGCTTTCGTGGGTAAAAAACCTCACTTCTTCAGATGCACTTCTGAAGAAGTGAAGTTTTTTACCCACGAAAGCTTATGCCCAAATAAATCTGTTNGGGGGGAGACAGCTCGCTGTTTTTAATTTACATTCTCTTTGTCCCTCTGTCGAGTCAAACCACTTCTCGGAGCTCAACCTCCATACTGCAGCAGCTCCACACACACACACCCCCACACAAAACACACAGCTTATCATTATGGCGTTACTTATTTTGCCAGCATTCCATGATTCTCCTTTCTGCCCCTCAGCCTTCTCAGAGAGATAGATATGTCTGTATGCATAGCCGTGGGATCCCACTGAACGCTTTTGCTTGGCACCTGGTCCCCGTTTTACAGCCAGTTTGTTCATGACAGCTGTATCATGGTTAGGTGATGCTTCAGTCTAAAGTATCAGGGGGTAGCCGTGTTAGTCTGTATCCACAAAAACAACAAGGAGTCCGGTGGCACCTTAAAGACTAACAGTTTTATTTGGGCATAAGCTTTCGTGGGTAAAAAACCTCACTTCTTCAGATGCACTTCTGAAGAAGTGAAGTTTTTTACCCACGAAAGCTTATGCCCAAATAAATCTGTTAGTCTTTAAGGTGCCACCGGACTCCTTGTTGTTTCAGTCTAAAGCAGGGGTAGGCAACCTATGGCACGGGTGCCGAAGGCGGCACGCGAGCTGATTTTCAGTGGCACTCACACTGCCTGGGTCCTGGCCACCGGTCCGGGGGGCTCTGCATTTTAATTTAATTTTAAATGAAGCTTCTTAAACATTTTAAAACCCTTATTTACTTTACATACAACAATAGTTTAGTTATATATTATAGACTTATAGAAAGAGACCTTCTAAAAATGTTAAAATGTATTAACTGGCACGCGAAACCTTAAATCAGAGTGAATAAATGAAGACTCGGCACACCGCTTCTGAAAGGTTGCCGACCCCTGGTCTAAAGTGTTTCTGTTTTGTGGTGCATGCCTCTTGGGTGTGTGCGTGAGAGAGAGAAAGGACCGGGTTCTGGGAAGGATTTCTTAGAAGCAGGCAGGATTTGTGCAAGGTCTTCCACACAATGCCAACAACTGACCCCCATCTTCTGCTCCTCCAGCCCTGGGACGCCCACAAAGCTCTGCTCAAGGGCCTCAACCACTTCCCACTCTCCCAGGTCTATGGCTGACGCACCCACACCTCTGCCAAAGCACCTGAGCCTGGATCTGCAATGACCCCTGCTATTCCAAGGCCGGAGTCGCTCCGGCACAAAGCTTGTCACGGGTGCCATTCCAGTGATTTACTGACGCAGACCAGTGTCCACTAGGAAGTGACCTCCACGCTCATTTTGGCTTCTGACCTCCTCAGGATGTACTGATTGACTCCCCATTCGCCTTCCCACTATGCCAAAGTTCTGCTATTTTAACTCCGCACACAGCTCTCCTGGCATATCTGCCTCTCACGTACAGATCTGTGAGAAAAGGAAGCGGACCTATAAATAGCGGTTCAAACCATTCTGTGGCCGTTGTGCGCAATTCGGCATTTCAGTTGGCAGGGATTCAATCAAACCCACTTTTTTATTTCTCTTCGTGGCGGGGTTCATGCCCTGCGAGTTTTGGTTTGTGGTTTAAGCCCCCTCCCCCAAAATAAATCCTTCAATGCAGAATTCAGCCTAAACTTCCAGTTTGTGTCCTCTTTTCAAGCGAAAGATGGGGGGGGATTCAGCCCTGGGGTCATTGAAAATTCAGCCCCGGTTCAGTAGCAACCTTGGCCTAGAACTTCAAAGGTATTTCAGTGCATAACTCCCATCAATGGGAGTTAATAGGGCTCCATGTGTCTTGTAGGATCAGGCCTATATCTCTGTCTCCATTTCTGGGTTTAGGTGTTTGGTGTGTGTCTGTCTGCTGTGTGTCCGGGCAGAGAGATCTGGATAGGACTCAGACTTTTGATTAACTATTTGGAAACCGAGTCTTACTCCTCTCTCTCTCTCTCTCTCTCTCTCTCTCTCTCTCTTTAAGCCAACTCCATGACTTCCATTCCAATAAACCATTCCCCTTTGGACAATGTGTCTCCTTGTTAATTTCTCTTTGGTAGCTGTGACAATGTTTCAAAGCTCTCTTGACAGGAGGCAAAGTGGCCTAATCCATGAGAATACTGATTTCTGCCTTTCCCTCCTCCTTTAGAAAGCTACTAAAATTTCCAAATTTCCAAGTTTTGGTTCAGCAAAAGTCACTCACTCTGTCTTGGCTGTGTTTGCGTCTCACCTTTATTTTAGCATCATCCATCATTCTGATTCCAGAGATTCCATTTTATCAACATAAGCGAGAGGCCAAAATTCTCAGTCCTAGCTGAGCATTAATAAATACAAGACGAATCCATCCAGGGGCTTAATTCTGCCTAAGACAGAGATAAGGGCTGTTAGTTATTAGATCTTCTTATTAAAACTTAACTTGGGACAGAGAGTCCTTCACTAAATAGTCTTTAAGTTTCCAGACCCTTTTTTCCTTTTCAAAGCCCCATGAAATCTCAACTCTGACCACTAGAAGGAAAAGAGAAAGTCAAAAGACAAGCGGAGGACACAATTCCCACTCCCCCCACTCCCTCCCTCACCTAAAATCTAATAAAGATGATTAAATTACATGTCTTTTCCTCCCATTGAAATCACCGCACACTGCTCAAATATTAGGACTCAGGAAATAAAGCACGACAACTTCCCTCATGAAACCTTAGAAGGCAGAGCAGGGGGCAAGGGCTACAGGCCTGCAAGACTGGGCTGGTCTAATTAAGAAATCACCCTGCTGAGCAGAACCTAATCTAAATAAAATAGAAAAAGGAACCTAGTTGAAACCTCTGCCTCCCTTCCTTCCCTCCTCCCCCGCAGCACGCCTGCCCCAGCCCACCTCACCTCCATCCAAAACCCATCCAAGTCACAGTGCGTTTTTCTCCTCTGGAGTTTCTTGGAGGGCAAGGTTGGCTCACACACAGCTCTGTGTGTGCTTAGGGTGGCCAACTTCCAAAGGAAAAATCCACCAGCCATGTATGGCAGGAGACTGCTGTTTCTTTATTGGCGATTTTTTAAAATGCTACTTGGCCTGCTGTTTGCTAAGAAAAACTCTGGCGTCTCAATTGTTGGTAGGTAGGGCTGGTTGAAACGGTTTTTGGGTGGAAAATCAGGGGGTTCCATTAAATGACATTTTTCACTAAGTGTCCTCTTCCCACTGAAAATTTTGATTCTTTGTAAAAACAAAACAAAAAAAAACTTTTTTTTTTAAATTTGACTGAATACCAAAATATTTCCTCCAAACCCGGAAATAGATTGATTCAACTATCCTGCCCAGGTATCTCCTGGGACTTGTAGTCTGGTGTCCTCATGTTCCCATTCCCCTCTATGGACCAGACTCCCCAGTTGGACTACATCCAGGGCCGGCGCAACCCATTAGGCGCCCTAGGCGGTCGCCTAGGGCGCTGCTATTTTGGGGGCGCCGGCGCCCCGGCCGGCCATTCAATTTTGGGGGCGGGACCTTCCGCCGCCGCTGTTGGGGGCGGCGTTTCGGGGGCGGGACCTTCCGCTGCCTAGGGCGCCGGAAAAGCTGGCGCCACTACTGACTACATCACCCATTTATGCAGTGTAGCTGTAGCTGGGTTGGTCCCAGGATATAAGAGAGACAAGGTGCGTGAGGTCTCAGGATATTAGCGAGACAATATCTTTTATTGGACCAACTTTTGTTGGTGAGAGAGAGAAGCTTTCGAGCCACAGAAGTGGGTCCAATAAAAGATATTACCTCACCCACCTTGTCTCTCTACATCTCCCACGATTCATCATGGCCAGAGACTCCTATAATGAAAGTGCCTCCCCTCACTATGGAACACCATGGGAAATGTAGTCCTTTCAGGGGCACAAGCTATAGAGGAGACTGGGAGCATGAGGCACCCATTTGAGGCCAACTACAACTCCCATGAGACACTGCGGCAATATTCAAATTGAAACATCTTGGTTTTTGACTGACATATTTAGGTTTTTGATTTTTCAGTGAAAAATCAAAATTTTCGGAGGAAAAAAGCCCGTTTTCTGACCACCTCTGACTGTTGACAAATTACCTGTATATAGGCTGGAGAAGCCAATGTTTTCAAAAGTGACTAGTGATTTTAGGTGCCCAATTTCAACTGCTGTCAAGGGGCCTGTTGTTTACCAGGAACATGCTGGTCACCTTTCGAAAATCAGGCACATTTAAAGGGTCTCAAACTGGGCACTCAAAATCACTGGCTACTTTTGTAAAGCTTGGCCCAAAGCAACTTGGAAAATCCGTGGGAGATGGATTTGAGCCTTCCTCCCCCACCACCACCACACGAAATTTTTTTACAAAATTTAAATTTAAAAATGTTAGGGTTGGGAGTTGTTATTTTCTGCTTCTTCATTATATTAGAAGGATCAGGAAGGTCAAGTACGGCCATCCCTGTTTTTGTTGTAGAACTCACGGAAGGTCTCAGATGCAGACTGAGGTATCTCAAACCCTTAAGTTAAGCGGTGGTGGCATCACATCTTTAACAGATATTTTCTTCCAACTGTTTTCAAGTATGTATATATATCTCCTCACTATATGTTCCATTCTATGCATCCGATGAAGTGAGCTGTAGCCCACAAAAGCTTATGCTCACATAAATGTGTTAGTCTCTAAGGTGCCACAAGTCCTCCTGTTCTTTTTGCGGATACAGACTAACGCGGCTGCTACTCTGAAACCTGTTTTCAAGGTGTTTGAGTTAAATGGCTGTTAATAAAACGGGGCAAGAATACGTGAGTGCTGGACTGACTTGGGCTACGCCTGAGCCAACAGTTACTCCCATGCCAAAGATCCTGATACTGTAACTCGTATGTATAACTCTAGGTATATATCCACCCCATTGTATTTTTTAAAAACATACTTGGCTGATTAAGAGGGAAATTGTTGCAATTTGAGGGAAACACGGCCAGACCTGAAAAGCAGAGCAAACAACATATTTTTTTATTTATTAATAATTCCTGACAGATTATTTTTAAAGGTGATTTTGCCTTCAGTGGAGCTAGGCCAATTAATACCAGCTGAAGACCAGGCTGACTGCTGGGGGTCTTTTACAGACATAATTAGAGATCCTAACATCCCTGAGAAGTTTGCATCCGCATCCATACACTACAGTTTTGGCCCACGTCAGTGGGTAACGCAGGAGTCAGCCTGAGAGACAAATCTATAATCCAGAAAACTCCCTTTCTCCTTCCCAGCCACAATCTGCTAAAAGTTGATTCTAGTAATCTATAGGACACTGCCAAGTTCTTAAAGATTCCTTGCCACTAATGTGGCCCAAAGGGACCAGCCTGACTCTTGTTATCTCTCTTTATTAATAATTATTAATTATTATTATTACCTAATTAGGTTGCCATTCAAAGAATATAACAGACTCCCCGGTTACTCATAGAAGAGAGAGCTGCAGAAGGGCAGATGTGTCCACAAGATTGGGATGTCAGCACGAGTTCATTACCCTGCCTGAGTCAGATATTACATCTGTGATCGTGATGAAACAGAAGCAGACAAAATCTCAGGGGAATGGGAATGTCACAAGCAGCATTTCCAGGCTGAAGCCTAAAAGAGATGTCATCGTAACTTCAGAACCAAACCTTCAGAGCCTGGGGCTCTCACCGGACTGATTTTCACACTGTTGGACTCTACTGCCACAGATTATATTAAGTGGAGAAAAAGGCAAAGAATCTACTTTGACTGAGAGAATCACCTGAAATAATAAGATGGACAAAGCCCATCTCATCACACCCCACCCTGGCCTCTAGACACACACACACACACACACACCACTTGCTCTCCCAAATACCCTTTGTAACCTTATACTTGCTCCTAAGATCCCCAAACAGCAGTGCAGCACACTCCCAGACTGACTGCCATTTCATTTTCTTCTGAAACAGTAAAACCATTTCACTATAACTTGGCTAAAGCATTAACACTCTGGTTTCAGTTTCTTTTATGATAGCTTAGGGCAACTGCCAATTAGGGTCCCCCTAGCCACCCTGCCCCCTCAGTAGCAACTCCCTGAACTGTCTCATAGTGCAACCCAGACACATAACTCTCCTGTTCTCTGATGAAAAAAATATAAAATAATAATAAACACACCATAGAAAAGATTATTGGAGTTATTTGCCAACAGAAAATGGCAACGAGCCAATCTCTGTTCTCAAATCCACCCTCCTCACCCAGCATCACCACCCTTCCCCAAGCCATTTCAACCACCATTTCTTAAAGTGAAATACACATGATTTTGCGCATTACAGAAATTGTCACAATACAGTTGTTTCAGACTACCATGTTTGCTCTTAAATGTTTTCAGTTACAGACAGGAAGGATGTCCGAGGGGATAGGGTAATGGACTTGGACTCAGAAGACCTTATCGTCAATTCCTGCCTCAGCCAGACACTTCCTTTATGACCTTGGACAAGTCATTGTGACTGATCCCGTGCCTCAGTTTCCCATCTGTAAAATAAGGATGCTACATTTTTACCTCACAGGGGTATGTGAGGATGAAATCCATCATCGACTGTGAGGTGCTCAGGTACTATGGTGATGAGAGCCATACATGGACCTAGACAGATACATAAAACCTACCAAATTGTTTACTATTCTTATCTCCCCAGCATGAAGGTGCTGAATCTTGTAAGTGCCAGCAATCAGTAAAAGCCAGGTATAATGCATTGGATGCAGCTGACAACTATATTATCCACTGGCATTTGCATGAGATATTATCATTTATCATCTGTGTAGTGCATGAGCAATGGTAGTGCATTATAATCAGTGAACAGCGCCAAACATATAACATGTTCCTGCCCTGAAGAGCTTAAAATATACACCTCTACCCCGATATAACGCTGTCCTCGGGAGCCAAAAAATCTTACCGCGTTATAGGTGAAACCGCGTTATCTCGAACTTGCTTTGATCCACCGGAGTGCGCAGCCCCGCCCCCCCGGAGCACTGCTTTACCGTGTGATATCCGAATTCGTATTATATCGGGTCGCGTTATATCGGGGTAGAGGTGTATTTTAAATATGAGCACGAGGACAGAATACTGCTTGGCTTTCCACACACACCGTGTTCAATCAGATACCATGTTAGAATAAGGGGGAAACATCCTTTTCAATATCTTCTGATTGGTTTTTAGTACAGCTGCTTGGAACATTCCCCCCAAACATTTTTTTCAATGATAAAACTATATTATTCCCCCAACTCTATTTTTTCACTACCAAAGTTTTCTCCATTCTGTTGCTCGGAACAGCCGTTTTAGAGAGTCTCTCGCTTTTCAATGTGTTGCATGCCCAGGAGATTTTAATCACTATAACTTATATCACTATTACACATGTAATTCCCTACACACTTTCTCTCTGTTGCAGGGACTCCGAAGTCTTTTGTAATCAAATCATTAATTAATGAAGCCTTTCATCATCATCCCATACTCAGTATTATCCTTATACCTGTGGGGAAACTGAGACAGAGAGGAAAGTTAAGTGACTTGCCCAGTTAAGATTGAACAGCAAGCCTGTTGCATAGACAGGAATAGAACCTGGGTATTTTGTCTCTGAGTGCTGTGCTTTAACCACTAGGCAATGCTTGCATATATGGGCATATTACCCCCTTTATTTCTCATATGGTGGCATATATTCCCAACCATTATAAACTGACTTCATACTGCTCCGATGGACAACATTAAGCTCCACTTATGTCACTGACATCATTTACATAGTAACTAATACTCTTCTAAGGAAGAAAAAAGAGCTGGGAAAGACTAAAAGAAAAGCTGAAAAGAAAAGAATAAAACCGGTGAAACAAAAACAAAGTGGTGGTGTGGACAGCTCTTGAAATTTGTTGCCACTTGAAGACTCAATACACTCTCACTCAGAAACACACACATGCACACAAATCTGTACATCAAACCACTAGAATAAACAGACAGATTCCATCTATGAACAACACAAACATTAGCATCTGAAGAAGTGAGGTTTTTTTACCCATGAAAGCTTATGCCCAAATAAATCTGTTAGTCTTTAAGGTGTCACCGGACTCCTTGTTGTTTTTTACCAACATTAGAATAGATCACTATATGAATGCTAGAGAGAGAGAGAGCGAGGGAGCGAGAGAGAATGTTTATTCCCTCCTATGCATATATATATGTAAATATCACACACACACACATATATACATGTTGTGCATTATCCACACAGATAATACGTTGCTCATCTCTTTCATGAACTTACTGAATCTTAGCCAGGCTTCTGGAAATGAGTCAAAATGTTAAGAGAAAATGGAGAGAGGGGAAAAAAACCCACTAAGGACATGAAAGCATAAGGTAATAACCTGGGAAACACTCAGCCCAATAAACACCTCTCAGCCATGGCCTATTTTGACTCAGTTCACAGAAGCTGTGCTTAAACAATGTTTAGCCAATCGCATTGGGCATGGATGTGCAGAAAAAAAGGTGGATCCTGGGTCCTTTGTTGCTAAGGGCACTCGAGGCTAATTATTCTCCTTACCTTCCAGTTCTTTAAGCTCTCCCGATACCAGCAGACGTCCTGATTTGATTCCCATTTCGCCGATCCTGAAGCAAGTTGATGGGGGCAGAGGGCAATGGAAGAGGCTCTCGATAGTTTGACACTCTAGATCCAGGCCGGGAAGAGAAGAAAGGAATTTATGATTACACATTTTAAACATGGAGCCAACTCCAAATTTTCATAACAGTTATTTTCATCCTCTTCAATAAATGGTAGATTGGTACCTGGACGTCATCTGCAAGTGAGCAGCAATGTAATCTCTCTGGAATAGCAGGATACCATCACATGGATCATTTTCTCTTTCTTTCAAAGGCAGACTCAGCTGAGGCCGTCTGACTGCAGCTGCTGAATTCAGAACCGGCATCACCATCAATCGAGAGAGCCAGACACGTGTTGCATCTAGGTGCATAAACAGCAAGTGCACGTTTTCCACTGGGCAGCTTCTTAACTAGCTCATGGAGCCCACATGGCTTAAGATATTTAGGACAAGGACACGTTATCAAAATCTCAGCTCCCAATAAAGTGCCAGCTTTACCCCCTCCCCCTCCCCCCATTTCTCTGTCTGACACCACGTTTACAGTTTGTTTTCCGGTCTGGAAAACACAAAGCTGTGCTAACACTGCAGAGGCAGAGGTACCACCGAGCCGAGAGAGGGGGACCAGGTCCCCAGCCAGCCTCCAATGTTGCAAGCAGCGACAACGATCGGTGAGCAGGTCTGATTGCTGCTGCCAGCAATGAAATGAGGCTGCAGTGTCCACCAATCTGATCTTTTACAGGGCTTTGTTTATTAGCCGGGTGCCCCTATTTCATAAGGCAGCGTTAGCTAGACTGTGCACGCAGGGATGAGGAAGACGATGACTATTAGCAGGAGCCCAAGGACACCTTTTCTTAAGTCTCATTCATAGCGGCCGACATGGTAAAACAGTCCAGCAATTGTTCTCTCAAATGTCACCTTTCTGTGTAGGCCACTGTGCCGACAAAACCCTGCTCTCGTTGGGGCTTTTTTCCTTCCCTCCCACCCCCCTTTTAAAAAAAAAAACAACCTGTGCTATCCTTTAACTGTCGCCAGAGAAATTCAACCGACCAGGGACGTTTTTCGTCTTTTAGGCCCGCCCGCCCCCCATCCTTTATTTTCATCCCCTCCCTTCTTCACGTCGCTTGAACAATCTGGCTCTGTTCTGGGCACATTCTTGCGGCCTATTCTTTGGGTTGCTCATGCAGGGTTCACTCTTAGTGGACGGAGGGGGTGGGGGGAGGGAAAAACAAGGTCTGCATTCAGGTAGGGGACGGCAGGAAGGCGAATCTAATGTAGTGGGGAATTGTTGTGCCATCAGCTTAATACCTGAGCAGGGGAAACAAAGAACCTTTAGAGAACTTGCTTCTAGGCGGTGACCCTCCTCCTCTCCCCCTGAAGGAACTCAAAAAGATAACAAGGACTGAAAGAAACGGCACCAATATAATTAAAGCTATCCAAGCAATTTCTGGGGGTATTAGATATGATGACAGAGAACCAAGCCGTTAATAGTATTCCTGGTATTATTAACATCCACCAGCATGAAGGGACAAGTGTTTTTTTTAAAACTCCTCGTCAAAATTATTCCTCTTGGGAGTGACTCAAAGCAGACGCTCCCAGACCAGGTAGAGCACATGATCATTCCTAGAATGATAATATATATATAGTCAGCAGGGTGTTTAGTGACTGCAGAGCTGGGGTATTTTCCAGTTCACAGAGGTGGCAAATCAGGGGCCTAGTGATGGGAAAGCATTTGACCTTTATGAGTTTGATCAATAGAGTTTGACCAAGACTCAGCTAGAAAGAGGCTGAAAGTCACTGCTGTCTGACAGCTGTTTGATGGATTGTGGGAGATGATTTGATGAGGAGGAACTCAGTCCAGTTCTCAGTGTGCAGGTATCTATCATTTAAGCCAGCTCATTTGCTGGTAGAGTGAGCAGAGAGGGATTGAATGGACCTTGGAGATAATGTCCATCTAGCAAGCATAGGGATGGTCTCTCACTAGGGTAATTTTGGGGCAGACTAGGAGGGCAGCTGGGCCTATTTCAGTGGCCTGCTCATCTCATCATTACATCCAGATGGCCCTGGACCACATTTGTGGACATAGCGGTAGGACGCTCTATCAACACCTCATAGCTAACGTGAAGTGCACCTGGTGTGGGAATGGGAGAGGAATACGAGCCAAGAATACAATAAAGACTGGAAAAACATACAGTAGTTCAATTCTAAAAAAGGCTGGATACTTACATTAACCATAACAACATTTGCAGTTATACAGGTTAAAATGAAGATAATTAAATGTCATGCTCCAGGGCACAAACTGATTCCCACAAGGGTCAGGAAGGTATTTCCCCATAAGTACGGCATTGCTCAACTGGCTAGGTAGTTTACAGGAGAGAGGAAGGGTCACTTTCCTGTGAAATATGAGGTACTGTCCTCTACCAGTCACAAAACGTAAGACTGGCTAGATCATTGTTCTGCTTGCGGATGGTAAATAAGCACCCAGAGGCTGATCCAAAACCCATTGAAGTCACTAGGAGTCTTTCCATTGACATCACTGGGTATTGAGATCAGTAGGGTTGCAATCTCTGCACAACGTGTATGGTAATCCCTGTAGGCTCCCTTATGCTATCACCCTGGGTAGCCAAGGCTGTGACATGAAATGTGGCCTTTGAATGAAAAACATTAATAACTTCTCTGGGAGTTTTATCCCCAGTGGTATCATGTCAGTCTGAAGTGATTCAAGCCAGGGCAGGATGGCTTTGGAACAAGGCTAAATGGGTGTGAGAGATTAACTACCTGGCCTATTCTTTTGGTCAAGTGAAAGGACTTCAAACTCCCAGCTAATGAAGTCCAGAATCAAGCCATTCATCTCTTTATTAATCAGTCTCCTCATCAATCCAATTTAATTTCAGACCAATACGTTTCAAGCTAGCAGCATAGCTCTCGCCCACCTCTGTTCTAGGAGTCAATCCCCACTACCTTCCCCAATGTTCTCTAATGAAGAGATCCCATTCGATTCCATACTATTATAACAGGGTAGACACAAAAGCCTTCTATCTTCCTGACTATCTGAGCACTGCCTGTGCTCCTGGTTCAAACCATCTTTCCTGTGTGCTGCCAAAAGCATTATAAGCTTTTTCCATAGGGCCTCACCTTAGTTTTTGGGCCAGTGTTTAAAGGGATACCGTCAGCTCTTTGGGAAACGTCACTTGGACAAAGCATTTCTGCCCAACTAAACTGAGCTCCTGAGCCACTTACACGTCATCTGTGATTTTGTTTAGTGGTTAAACAAATCTCAACCACAGGCTTGAAAATGGGCTTTTTGCAAATATCGCAGTGTTACTAGCTCTCGCAATTTTATCATAAGTCTCATGGTTGGATCTTTTTTTTAAAGCTCCAGCTGATGGAATCAGATTCTATGAGAATCTCTGCTTTCGTTTACAAAAAAAAATGGTTTCTAGCCTGCTGGCTTGCAGAGAAAAATCTTGAAAACATGAAACAAATGCAGCCTAAAGGCTCACACACTGGAAGGCAAATAAGAAAAATAACCCAACATTTATTGTTTTTTTAAAAATCTCATGATTTTCAAGCAACTCTCACGATGGGGGGCGGGGCACTTGAATCACAACTTTTGAATATTTGGGGTTGATGATACTCATACCGGTACATTTCCCTGCTTGGTCTGTAGCAGCCTGAGCTTGTTAACCTGTCAGGCTCATCAAAGCAAGGCTCGTGTTTTCTGCTTGACCCACAGGGAGTCAAGGGATTGGGGAAATTGGGGTAGAAGATGCTGGGGAGCTAGTGTTATCTATAAGAGTCGGATTATGGATGAAGGGTCTCCCAAAGGGCGCACTGGCCGCTCTTTTATGTAGGATAGTACGAATCTAAATAACAGTTGCTTGCACAATAACGTTAACAAAAAAGGAGTTGTGAACAATGTGAAGTGAAGTGAAATCCTACTTAGAGGTCACCAAAAACGTTTGCAAATAGTTTTCGTCACTCTTCACCCAGCTCCACTGCTACTTAAAGCCAAATTCCAATCTGGTCCAGTTGCATAATATAATTAATAGTCAGTTAAGCTCATGCTGTTATGCAAGAAAACTTGAGGTACTTTCTGCTCCAATTTCAGCTCTTCCTAATCAATGTTTTTCTGGACTGGAGTTCACACTGTTTGCCTTGCTCTGCACTCAGTGTATAACCTCATTAAGCAAAATCATAAAGTCTGTTATTTATTTATTCCACATGATAAAACCAGGATATTACTCACAGTGATAACATGGGTTAATTTTCAGTGAAGTCTCTTTTGGCAGCAGGTGGCAAACTTTTAATACAATGAATAACACTCCTATCAGATCCAAGATAAAAGGCTGTCATATCATAAACTCATTTCGCTCTTTGGGCCAGTAACATTAGACTTCAAGGTGCTGTAATTATCTTCCATTGATTTTTATTTATTTATTTTTTATTGTTACTCATAAAAAACGAAGCATAAAATTCAATTAGTTCAACAAGATTTGGTGTGAGCTTGGACGCTAAGGTGTAATAGGTGTCTATATAATGTAATTTAAGGGCACCACCCTGCCAACTGACTACTATGCACATCCTACAGAGCTATTTCTCCTGGAAGAAAGGGTGTTTGCAGGAGCTCTGGCTGGGGATGTCCGTAATGGGAGCAAAGTTCTCACCACACCAGCAGAACGGAACATCTGACGTGCACTAGGCCAGCAGTGATAAGCTCCATTGACAACCCAGCATGCCCTGCTTCTCTCTTAGAATAGCGGTTATGAGCCCTCATGGTGGAAACCACTTGGGATACATGACAGGTAACTAGCCCTTCCCAAATGTGTCCTCCAGTAACAACCCTCACTCTAACCTGTTATGGCAGAATGAAACATGGAGGCAGCAGGGCTCAGTGGATGGCTTGGGACTGAGTACACCTGGGTTCTATTCCTGGCTCTGCCCTTGGGTGACATTGGGCTACTTACTCCCCTTTCTATGCCTCAGTTTCCCCAGCTGCCAAATGGAAATAATGACACTGACCTCCTTTGTAAAACACTCTCTTATATGGTGCTTTTCGTCAGTAGATCTCAACAATGTATTATTATATTATAGATATACCATATCTATCGGTGAGAAGCACTATAAAAGGGCTAGGTACTATATAATAATGGTGTAAGAAGGGATCAGGAATTACTGCTGAGTGCTCCCCAGTTCAGACCCTGGGCCAGATCCCCTGTTGTAAGCCAGCCCCTTTACAACACTGAGCCTTCATTCACCCTGTAATCAGGGTGTAAGTCAGAGCAGTTTTTGGCCTGGACTGTTGGCGTTAACTATCTTGGGTGAGTTTTCAGTCAGGAATGAAATGGGTGGGGTGTTTTTTTGGTCAGAGGCTCTGGCATGTGGTAACATTTCCAAAAGGCTATATTGGTTTGAAGGCTCGTGCTATGGGTTCATGGCAGGAGTTACACACACAGCTCTGCTAGCCGCAGTCTTGTCCTCCTTCCCCCTAGAGCTACTTCTTTCTTTTTTTTTTAAACAGCAAGCATAGGGAAAGCAGCAGAGGAGAAAGTTTAAAACACGAACAAGGGAGCCCCAAAAGGTTTGGGGTTGGGGGTCAGTGCAGAGAAACCCCGGAGGTTTCCATAAGAGAGAAGCCCAAGCTGCAAAATTCAGATTTTCAGTAGGCACTGGGTTACCTAAGAGACCACCTCTAGCTCCATCCTCCACTGCCACAGCTGCAGAAGCACTGATGTGATGTCCCTCCTCCGTACAATGGAGAGGGGGTGACTGACAGGACGTTCTCTGGAAGGATCCAGGCTTTGGAATACCTTCCCATACTGGTCTGAAATAGCCTGGCTTTGCCAATTTTCAGGGCATGCTCCAGAGCCCATTTGTTGCATCTGGCTTTAGCGAGGGGAGACTGCTAATGTGCTGGGGTGTTTTTGTTTGCATTTAGAGGTGCAAGAAAAGAAAAGGAGTGAAATGGTGTTTGATCTTGTCATTTTAAATCACTGGCAGAGCCCTCAGAACCTTTGGACAGGTGCTTTTCATTTCTCTATATGAAATAAAATATATAACAACACCTCAGGTCCGGATTCCAAACTCCCCCAGATGGGGGGTGTTTGGATCCAGCAGTCTGGTGTGGTATGCTGGGACAGTGGGGGCTATTTGCAAAATCAGGATCTGGCTTCAGAGTCACAGCGCTCGCAAAGCATGAGCGGTGTTTGGCGCTGGAGTTTGGGTTTGAGTGCATGGTGTTAGAAGGAAGATGATCTTGTGGTTGAATCACTGGAGCAGGATTCTAGAGAGGTGACTTCAACTCCCTGCTCTACAGCAGACTTCCTGCGTGACCTTGGCCGAGTCACCAGATCCCTCCGGATATGTCTACACTGAACACTAAGCCTGGACCCTGACTCAGGTTTGAGTCCAAGCCCCCCTTCCATCCACACACAAATCAGTCTTGGGTCAGCAAGCTCCCAGGACCCGAGTCCTAAGACCCTGCTGAGGGGCTGGGTCAGAGCCTTAGTCCTGCTGTGACTCCGATCCAAGCTTGTGGACACGGGTCAAGCCACAGACCCGAGTCAGAAGGTCTGTGTATTGCAGTATGGATGCATGAGCACAGCTGGGAGACCCAGACCCAATAATTGTAAGCCCAGGTTTACACTGCAGTGCGGACACTCCAGCACAGGCTTGGAAACCCCGAGTACAATGCAGTGTAGACACAGTTGCTGTGCCTCCATTCCCAATCTTCTGCTCGCCTGTCCTTTTCTCCCGCCATTGCCTGTCTTGTCTGTTCAATGGTAGGTTCGCTCTTACTAACTGTGTGTACGGCCCATAACAGAATTGGGTTCTGGTGTCCATAGAGGCCTCCAGGCGTCTCTGTAATACAAACAGTAAGAACTGGACATTTTCCAGAATTATTTGGGCTTCTTAGCTATGCAGAGACGCATTGGAAGTAGAGCCAGTCGACAGCATTCATTTCATTTCATTTAATTTCAAACGGCATTTTTTAAAAAGCACAAATTTTCATTTTCCAAATTAAAATAGTTTTTCATTCTTTTGGCCTTCCAGTTTTTTATGTTTCCTTTTCCTCCCTTTTTTCTTCCTTCCATTTTGCCAAAAGGTGGTAGGAAGGCAGAGAGATAAAAAAACAAAACACTAGAAATTCTTCAGATTGAGGGATTTTTGAAAAAAAATAAACTTTCATATTTTCAAACTAATATTTTCAGGAACATGTAACATTTGTGACCATTCCTCATTAGACATTTCACAAGAACAAGTCATCTTGTGCAATTTCTACTGTTATCTGCTTCTGATAGACACAGAAATGGCACAAGAACAACCTTTCTTTTGTTATTTGGCATTTCCAGTCCCTCCCAGGAAAAAGAAAAGAAAAATAATATAAAATAAATTACCAGAAAATTTCTAAAATGTCAACAAGGTTTGGTTAACAGAAAAAGTTGGCCTGATTCCTTACAATGGTTTTCTGTAATTCCATTGATTTTAGTGGCACTATTCCTGATTTATATTATATTGGTATAAGTGACAGGAGAATTAGTCCCATTGCTGGGTGCAATGGGGGTGTTTTAAGATAGAAACAGGTTTGGATAAATGAGTTCATTATTTTGTAGAACACCTTTGCACACTAAGAAACTGGAATATGGAAAAAAAAATTCAAGCAAGAGGTGGGATGAAACATACTATTAAACCAGTGTAGCCTTCCAAAGGTGTGAGAGTTGTGATAAGTCCTGTTTAAACTTTACCCAGAGCTAAATACCAAATGTCAACAGGAGCTCATGCCCAAACTCTCTGATCAGGCCAGACAAACATCCAATCAGAAGCATAAATCAAAGCTGAGACATAGTCGAAGGGAGGTGGGAATGTTTAACTCTCCAATTCCCAGCTGAGCTAGCCCTCCCCAGCAGGTTATCCTCAGCCAGTTCTTTCCCCTTCATCTATTTATACAAGACACCCTGCCACATGCATCTTTTTTTTTCCCTTCAGGTAAACATGCACACTGAGCAATAACTTCTAAATGTACATCATGTACCAAATCCACACCAATTCAAAAGGGCATCTCCAGCATACTGCGGCTGCAGCGTGCTTGTTTGCCTTTCCTCCAGGTCCCATCTACCTAGCAAGCATCAGGCCAGTCTCATGCACTGACTTCCGTCCAGCCACTTTCTTGAATAGTAGAAGGAAAAACATCCCCTGCCTAAATCCTTCAGCCGGAAGAGGATAACTGCTCAGGAGGAGGCGGAATGATATAAACAGATGCTGCTGCCTTAGCTCACCTTCAGTGCCTGCCTCTGTCTGTGCAGACATGGCTTATACGATTAAATGCAGGCGTTAAACGATCAGATTGCCGAGGGCGACATAGTGTGTTTTGTAACAATAGCCAATACATTTCAGATCTGTTCATAATGGCAAAAGTTCCACCTGTTTTATAACCTGTCGCCCCCTAGTTTGAAGCATCTAATCAGGTTAATACATATATTCATGAACATCTTATGACATAATATACTTTGATCCGATCCAAAGCCTTTTGAAGTCAATGGGAATCTTTCCTTAAGTCCTCGAGTGACTTAACTTATNTGACATAATATACTTTGATCCGATCCAAAGCCTTTTGAAGTCAATGGGAATCTTTCCTTAAGTCCTCAAGTGACTTAACTNTCTAAGGTGCCACAGGATTCTTTGCTGCTTTAACTTATTATGGGTTTCAGAGTAGCAGCCGTGTTAGTCTGTATCCGCCAAAAGAACTGGAGTACTTGTGGCACCTTAGAGACTAACACATTTATTTGAGCATAAGCTTTCGTGGGCTACAGCCCACTTCATCAGATGCATAGAATGGAACATATAGTGAGGAGATATATATACACATACAGAGAACATGAAAACTTATTACGGTCGTGTGTCAATACAGCTAGGTTTTTATTATTGGGCTAAGGAAAGGCTAGAAAACACCATCTGTCATGGTAATGCCTTTCTTTTTTATATTTCTTTTTTCCCTTCCTCATTAGAAGAAGCATGCTCATTCAAAGCAGGCCACATGTTTTATTAATTGATGGCAAATAATCCTAAGATAAAACGTGCAATCAACTTTTTAATGAAAACATATGCTGGGGGGAATTGAAAGGGTTGAGCCTTCGAAGTGCGAGCTTTCCTTGGGAGTACTGTTATAAAAGGAGATGGAAGGCTGTGTGTAGAGGGACCAGCGTGCTCTAAGAGGAGGTGCAGGTGGGGACCGGCTTCATCTACTCTCGGGAGGTAGGGTTAGGTGTATTACTGGCATGGCAAGGTGGGTAGTATTTTAACCTGAGATGGACCCAAGCCACAGAATTCAGATACGGACCCGTAATCCGCACACCCTGGGATTTCAAAGTTTGTCTAATATGCAGTTATGATGGTTTAACCGAAGATGTTATTTTAATCTGAATTTGTTAAACCCGTGCTAACAGCTTTGTGGACACTCTTATTCCAGTTTAAACCACTCTTAGTTTAAGTCAGTTAGAAACACATTTAATCTAACCTGACATAAGCTGTAATACGAGTGTCCATGCAATACGAGTGTCCATGCAGCCTTTAACTGGTTTAATTGAACCAGTGCCAGTTTGTGTGTAGATATGGTCTTGGGGTCCTGCCTACTGTAAAGATAAGGGCTAAGTCTGATCTTGGCTATGAAGCTACATCCCCATTAACTTCAGCAGAATCACTCCTGGTTTACACCAGCGTAAAATCTTAAACCGTCATATTGCCTCACTCTAGACATAGCGGGCGACATCCTGCCCCACTGAAGTCGGGTTTTGTTGAAAATGGCATTGCAGTTAGATCAGAGGGAATCTGTGCCTGGCTCTGCTATGACTCAGGCCATGTCTATACTACAGGGGCTACCGCAAGGGCACTGTAGCTATACCAGCATGACCCTGTAGTGCAGACGCAGCCTGCCAAGACAGAAGGAGTTTTTCCATCGCTGTAGGAACTTCACCTCCCCAATGGTTGCTAGCTCGATAGAAGCATTCGTCTGTCAATCTAGCCACCTCTGCACTGGTGGTTAGGTCAGCGTATGCTCCGGGATGTAGACTTTTCACACACCCGAGTGCCACAGCTGTGTTGACCTACATTTTAAGTGAAGACCAGGCCTCACTGGGGGACCCAGGGCAAGTCATTTTATCTCCACTGCCTGCCTCACTTTCCCTGTTCGTAAAGCTGAGAGAACAACAACACTCCTATTAAAAACCAGGCACTTCGGGCCAAATCCGGAAAACGGAGCCAAGTGTGAGCCAAAAGGAAATGCCCCAAAGGACACAGGGAGCTTTTCTTCCCAAGACCAACCCATATAGCCCATTTAATAGTTAAGGGTGGGATTTTTACAGCTTAAAAGGCCCAGAACCTCAATGGTATTTAGATGCCTCACTCCCGTTGGATCTGAGCCTAGGTGACTCAGGGCACAGGAGCAATTGATTTTCAGCAGGACTTGTGCTCCCTTAGGTGCTTCTGAATATCCCACCCAAATAAACTACCCTAAATGGTGATGCCCTGAAAGCCAAACGCACCCACTGCCTCAACCTACTACTCCCAGCCGTGCCTGAGAAACCAGACAAGTCTTGCAGGGAATGGTGAAAATTCATTGATGTGGCAAGCTGCTCCCGGTGAACGGGTTCTTTGTGCATGAAACACACTACTGTGCCAGCACAACATCCGTGTACCACTTGAGTCTTGCTTAAACCCTCAGAATAAGTGGGACTTGCACGGAGCATACTCCTGGTGACACACCATTGGCCATGGCCCCTAACACATTTCAGTGCCGGCAATGCAGAGAGACCCAGACCTCATGGGAGCAGTACAGAATCACAAATAACATCTGATTGCCTCCCCGGAGTCTCTGGATGCCACTTGCCGTATTGCCAAACCCAGACATTCAAAAATCATGAGTCAGGCCCCAAAAATCTTGTGATTAGCTTCAAAAATCAAGAGATTTAAAGCCATAATAATAGATGTGTGGTCCTTCTAGGTTAAACTCGGGTCCCATTTTCAAGCTTTTCTCCACAACCACAAGGGCTACAAACTTACCTTTTAAAAACCACAAAAGCTGACATTCACATGAATCCAGGAGCTGGAGCCTTAAAGAAAACATCAAAGAACATGAGATGTGTGATAAAAACACAGAAGTGGGCAACACTGCACTTTTTCTACCCAGTCATTGTTTGCTGGCCCTGATTCATCAGTCATGAGATCCTGGTTGGGGGTCAGAGGTGCTGGTTGGCCCTGGTAATCTATTAACCAGAGGCACATAGAGATATTGAAAATACTTGTGTTTAAAAAATTATATAGCACAAGTTAGATGCCTTACACTCAAAATTGCCTTCTTCTTCCAGGAACACTTCCTAGTGTCTTTAATTCCCTGAGGGTGGCACAGAAGGGAAGTTCTGGTGTGGGGAGTGAAGATAGGGGCCAAGATTTTGCATAGCCAGCCTGAGCCAGTGTAAAGGGGCAGGCGCTCTGTACTATCTGAGAATCAAGCCCCTTTAAGCTGATTCAGGTTGGGCACACAAAAATGGAGGCACCTGAATTCACTAGCTGCTTTTGCTGGCTTGTCCAGTCGTTCATTGTTAGTAACGTTGTAATATTGGCACCAGGAAAAAGCTGAGTAAGGCCCGTCCATCTCAAGCCTTTCTTTCCCCGGCCTCGGGCAGAGTTGCAGAAAGGCACTGACAGCGTCAGACGGAAGCACAAGGCCCCTCTTGCCAAGAGGCTGTAAACCTCCCGGCTCCTGGTCTCATTTATCACCTCAGCGAAGGTCCTGTGGAATTCCACTCATTCTTCACAAGGACTTTCACCGCTCAGATCAAACAAGGGAGTGACATTCCCGGGCCAGCGTGTGTAGGCGGGGAGGTGGGGGGGAAGGCTTAATCAATCCAGCAGACTTTCCCACACTTTTTTATCAGGGTTTTGACACAATAGGTCAAGGACCTTCTAATGGTGTCAAAGGTGCTTTTCTGGCCTAATAGGCATTGGCATTGACAGTGGAGATTTTTAACCTCCCTACAGGTGGTCCCTCCACCACAGTGGCGATAGGGCCGCTCTATTGTGTCCTCTCTATGCCCTGAGTAGCTAACAGACATGCCATGCAGGAATACCCAAGTATTATTTGAAAGGGCATAGTAGGCCCATCTGTTGGAATTCAGCTCTTAGAGCAAGTAGAACCGACTTTTTATCTGACCAGCCACCATGAGACCCACCAGGGCTCCTTCTGCATTCCACACATAGACATTGAGAGACCCTGGAACATTCTAGTGAAGAGCCGTGAGTTCATGTCGACAAGACACGCTTCCAAGAAGATGGGTGGTAATTAAAGAGGTCCAATGTCCCTGTGATTTACAGTCACTTTATGTCCCTTGTAACACCATTAATGTAAATGGTGTTCCTCCTGCTGTATGAACATGTACGTGAAGAATGGTCCCATTTACATTTCCCAGTTATGTTACAAAGCACCAGCTTAAGAATCACATCACATTTACACATCACACGAACTATACCATGGTTTCAGAGACAGGCAGTGAGGTTTTGTTTTGCAACAACAAACAAGACATTTGAGAGCATAAGGCCTATATAAATTGCTATGGACCAGATACCATGGTGAGGGGTTGACAGATATAGATTGGAAAGGATGGATGCTCTTAGGTGCATAACATAATCTCATTATGACCCACCCCAAAATAACTGATGGGCAAACCTTGTAAGTTTCAGAGTTAGGTTCTGGATCAGATACATTTCTAAAAATTCAGAATCTCATCCAAACAGAAAGAGTCTGCAAACTTCAGCTAGGAAACTCATTACAACCAGATTTCTCACCCACTTTCTTGGACTGGTCAGATTGGAGATACGTGGGAAATAGCTCTACTTATGGGTACTTGGCACTTCATTTTATACTCCCAGCTGGAATAAGGAAGCTCAGAACATGAAAAATAACTCCTGGCAGGAGGAAGGTAATCCAAAATTTTTATGAACTTCCCAAAAGTCTGGTTTGAGTTTTGGGGGCAGTTCTACTGTGTTTCTTATTTTAACCACCTCTACCTAAAACTAAATGCCTATCAGGGACACAATCCCTGACTGGGAGTTCTATCTGCTATTGCACTACGAATAAATAATAATAATGGGTTCCTGGAACCGAAAGGAGAAAGTTTGCTCCACCAGCTAATAAAAGGCTGTTTTGCAACAAGACCCAATTAGAAATCCTTTCTTTATTTCACAGCGCCGGGTCGTGCAGGGTGCTAAACCCCGTCAGTTTCCATGTACTAAAAGAGGAGCTGAGGGTACCTAGCAGCTCTCTGGAGCATTCAGCTCCTCACAGGATTGGGCCTTAGGATCTGAATGCGTTCGCTGGGGTAGAAACACTGTACAGAGTGTTCTGTATCTTTTGGCAGGTTTTCACTGTTTCTTTAGTTGGGGTTAAGGATACTTATCCTCCTCATTGGCTGGAATGTCAAAGAAAATTCATAAATCTTATGTAATTTTCAGGAAGTGTGTCTCTGCAAGGAGACTGGAAATGCAACTTGCAGGCACGTCATGTTTTGTTAACATCTCAGTCAGTAGCCTGTCTTAAAGTAGCGCTGTCAGGCCAAAAAAATTGACCCGATCTAACATAAAATTAATTTGGGCCTTTAGAACTTCAAGGAGAGCAGCAAATATGATTGATTTAATTTTTTGCAGGCCGACGATAACAACCCACTTTCTCCTCACGATTGCAGGCACAAGCCTGCATGAAGCACTTTGCCCATCTGCTCCCGCTGAGTGGATTCAGTACAGGGCAGTGAAATATACAGGTCTGTTGCTCCTTGAAGGAGACAGCAGGAGGGGCCTTAAAAATTTCATTTTCTGGCTTGCTTGCAAGAAAGCTTCACACGCAGCAATGAGAACCAGTCCAGTTTCTAATGGTTAAAGGGGCGGATGGGAAGTCAGGACTCCTGGGTTCCATTCCCAGCTTTGCCATCCAATCATTGCACGACCTTGGACAAGTTACTAAACTTCTCTGTGCCATTGCCATCTGCAAAGGGGATAAAATACACCCCTCTGGCTAACACCCTGAGAGCTAGGGGCTACGAGGGTCAAACTCATGCGCTGATCGTCGGAGTCCTGGGCACATGGGACCCCAGTAACAAGCGAGTGCTGAGAGAATGTGGAGTCGGTTAATGCTACGCTCGGCTGATGCGGCAACTCATGGTGTCGGACGCCATCAGGTGGTCGAGGGACATCTACATAGAACACATCACCGGACATCAGCCATACCAGGAGGGATGAGCTGGAGTGCCGATGAGAAGCGCAGTTGGGAAAGTAACTCAAATACTTTCCTGATGGACGGTTTTTTCTAAATGGACAACCTATCCGAAATTCTCAATTACTCAGGGACAGTCTTCACTCGTTGATATATTTTGCTTTCCGTCACCATCTCTCTGTATAACCATTTTTATGAGTAATGTACCCGAATACTTGGATGCTAAATATCTAAACTGTATTCTTAAATTCATTCACTTAAATGTGGGTTATTGCTAATTATGCACTATGTGTATCTTATGACTTTAAAAACAAACCTTGTATTTGTGGCTAATCTAAGCACTATACCCAGATGTACAAACACTCTTTTCTCTACCTGTATATTATATAATTTTAACATTAACTTTAATAAAATTTTTAAATCTGTATCTCAAAGGGGACTTGTGAGGATCTATTAAGGCAAGTGTCTCTTGCCCTACATGTGCCCACAAAGGGGGAGCAAGGTTATTATAACTAAGCCTCCCCCTTACTCCCTTATGCTGGCTTCCTGCATTGCCAATCGCAGCATGGGGGTTGGACAGACTGGATTCCATGGGACCACTACATCACTGTCCCACACAGACATACAGGTGAGCAGGGAAAGAGCAAGCAATGGCCAGAGCCTTGGTTAAATACTTCCTCCCCCAGTGCACAGGTTAGCACACCTCAGGGCGCACAGAGTATTGATCTGTCAATACCAAATTACCTTCCTCTGCAAGCAAAGAAGGAGCCAGGAACGGAGATGATTCTTATATATCCCTGGTCTGTTCCTGGGGTGATGAAGCCACATGCTGCTCCTTACTTTTGGCCATGAGCAAAGTCACAATTTTGCCCTTAGTTAAAAGTTTTCAAAGTGTACTGGAATGCTCAGATAAAAGATGCGACATACATTGTACGACTCTGTCTGAATCTTTTTTGTTTATGTGTACAGCCAGCCTGCAACCTAAGTAACAAGTCAAAATTGTAGTCCACCTTGACAAGTGTCCCCATAAAGCTGTTATTTCAGGCAGTGAATTTTCCAAGTGTGGCACTGTGCTGTTTTAGCCATTGCCTTTAATAGCACTTTTAAAAAAAAATTACTACTGTTTTTAGAATAATCACCCCAAACAGCACAGTCTTGCTATTGTAAGAGGGAGCGTTCCGTTCTGGTCTTATGTTTTCAGAACAAGGTTGCCCAGCCCTGGTAATTAGCTCAGTCTGTCTCCACTGGGTTTCTCCAACTTCTCATGAAAATACTCGTAAGGTTTTGAATAGATTTTTTTCCCCCCACAGCACTTTTCAGACTTGATGTTTCCCAAAGTGACTTATGAAGCAATGGGCTTGGTCTGTGCACTGCAAGCTCAGAAATAGCTCACACATGGCCCTGGAAACACGAGACTGGGGTCAAAGAATACTTGTCAAAACCATGGCGTTCTCCCAGGAATGGAAACCCAGTAGAACATCTCATCGGCAAGCTGGTGCCTCGAAGACATCATTCTTTTCCTGCACTGTGACCACCGTAACAGGGCTTCAGCTAAAGATGGGAGACCCTCAATAGGTTCAGGGGCCTGTGCAGATAAGCACACATCAGCTCAGAAGCTTATCAGAACCTCTTGAGACAGAGCTAATGCAAATCTCACAAGGTTTTTCCTCACAAGATTTGCAGTGGGCAAGTAAATGAAAAATAACGGAAACAATCTTTCCAAATGGAGGCTCTTCTCTCCTCTCCCAAGACACAAGCACGTCAGCCCAAATCCTCAAAGCAATTTCGGCGCCTAGCAATCAGTGGGAGTTAGGTGCCTAAATACCCTCGAGTCTCTGGAGAGCTACTGACTAAAGCCCTGATTCAGCAAAGTACTTAAGCGTGTGATAAACTTTAAGCCTGTGAGTATTCCCATTGAGGTCAGTGGGACAATTCATGTACTTGAAGTGAAGCACCTGTTTAAGTGCCTAGCGAAATCAGAGTCTAAAGCAAAGCACCCAAACCAGATATTCAATGATACAGCATACAGAGCACCATCAAAATTCACAGTCTGGCCTTGCACTTTGGGCTTAAAGCTGCATTTAGGCCACAAAAGCTCTGGCAGCATGTAATACATACATTTCAAACTGGCTAACCGTATGCCTGGCTAAACTTACACAACAGAGTAAAGGAATCTTTAGGGCACTGGCAACTCCTCTCTTCTTGTCTGAGGTACGATTATTTTGCTGTTCTCTTGTAATAATGTTAACAATTATAATAATTTATACAGCACCTTTCATCTTGGAGGATCCCCAAGCACTTTAACTAAGGCTACATTTCTCAAAAGTGGCTAGTGATTTGGGGTGCCCGATTTTTTGGGTGCCCAACTTGAGACACCTTAAAGGGACCTTATTTCCTGATGGCGGCTGCTCAGCACTTCCTGAAAAACCAGGCCATGTGTCTGAGGCTGCCGCAATTTGGGCATCCAAGTCATTTTTGAAAATCTTGGCCAGTTTATCTGCCCAGAAATCTCTTTATCCACATGGGAAATGCAGCTATCTCTGGACTGGAATACTGCTCCTGTAACAATGCACAGCAATGTGACACGCTGTTTAGGAGAGGAAGTGGAAAAGAATACCATGTCCAACTGAAACTGCAGGGGGAACTCCCGCAGAAAGGATGCAATTACCAAAACTAGGATAAACAGGACACTGGGATTAAAACAAGCCCTGTTCTTTCAAAAAGTTCCATGGGCTCTTTAAAAGACAGGAAGGAGGGTCCAGTGGTTAGAGTTAGCTAGTGGCTAGCCTGGAGTTGGGACATACAGGTTCAATTGTCTGTTCTGTCACGGATTTACCATGTAACCCTGAGCAAGTCAATTAGGCCCAGATCCTCAAAAGTATTTAGGCATCTAACTCCCACTGAAAGGCCTTAGTCTCCCTGTGGCTCAGTTCCCCACCTGTAAAATGGGATAATAGCACTGCCCTGCCTTACAGGAGTGTTATGAAGGTAATGCATGAATAATTGTGACTTGCTCAGATACCATGATAATGCGGGCCATGTAATTCCCTAAGATAGATACCAATTAGGACATCGTTTTATTATTGTTTATTGGCCACTGACAGGTGACATCTGCAAAACGCCCGCTTCACATGTGGCAATGATTCAGTGCTGACTCAGAGATGGACGCCTACTGAACCAGCAGTACTATTCCCTCCAGTACCACAGGTTTTACTTGCAGTTCTTCCTACTTAGTTGGGGAGCTCTGACAGCCCCAGCAGTATCGCTGAAAACACCAAAGACCAGGAACTAGAACCTGTTCCCCCCCCCAAGAAGTATTAAAGGGAGGTGAATTTTCAAAGTGTGCCATCACCACTGGTTTAAATGGGGTTCCAGATATAAAACCATGCCCGAGGCTTTAGAAGGAGAAGTAAAAGGGCTGACAAACCCAACATTTGCAGGCAGCTCCATCCTTTCCCCCATCGCCTTCTGCACACCTGTTGCCGGTTGGTCCCAGGGATAGGTATTACTATATATTCTGCAATACCCCAAAGACTGGTCTTAACTGTGAATTCCCTAATTCCATAGTATTGTCCTGGTCTGACTGAGTATATTGCTACACTCCAGCCAGAGGTGTGATTGCAGCTTGGTTAGCTATGTTAGCTTTGATCTAATTAGTGCAGCTAAAAATAGCAGTGAAGTTGAGGCAGTGTGGACCTCAGCACAGGCTAGGAATGTGAGAACGTACCCAGGGTTCCAGGCAGGCTTGTACCACCTGTCCTGAAGCTCAGGTCATTGTGTCTTCCTAACGCTAGTGTGGGTATTCCTGCATAAACTGTAATCCCACCTGCCAATCGCAGTGAGAATTCACTTCCATGAGCTTCCAAGGCATTCTATTGGAACCCACTAGGAAAGGATTATCCGTGCAGGAGACAGAATTTTCCCAGAAGTGGGATCTCTCAGCCACAAGAAATAAGAATGACAGAGAAAGTTACCTTGAATAAATGGGTTTGGTATTTAGTTATGAAGATGAAGCCTTCTAAAATCAGGTGTTCTGATTTCTCTGAGTACGGTTTTCCAACCAGAAAACCGTACTAAGAGAGTAGTTAAGCTGGTTCACAGTCAAGCTGGAAGGACTTATCAACTGGGGTCCTGCGGGATCTGTCCTGGGTCTGATTCTATTCAATATCTTCATAAATGATTTTGAATAATGTCACAGAAAATACACTTATAAAGTTTGTGGACGACACCACCCTGGGAGGGGTTGCAAGCACTTTGAAGGACAGGATTAGAATTCAAACTGACCTTGACAAATTGGAGAAAATGGTCTGAAATAAATAGGATTAAATTCAGGAAGGACAAATGCAAAGTACTACACTACAGAAGGAATAATCAATTGCACAAATACAAAATGGGGAATGACTGCCTAGGAAGGAGTACTGCAGAAAAGGATCTGGGGGTCACAGTGGACCATAAACTAAATATGAGTCAACAATGTAATACTGTTGCAAAAAAAACCAAACATCATTCTAGGATGTATTTGCAGTAGTGTTGTAAATAAGACATGAGAAGTAATTCTTCCACTCAGCACTGATAAGGCCTCAGCTGAAGTATTATGTCCAGTTCTGGACAAATTGGAGAAAATCCAGAGGAGAGCAACAAAAATGATTAAAGGTCTAGAAATAACCTATGGGGAAAGATTGAAAACACTGGGTTTGTTTAGTCTGGAGAAGAGAAGACAGAGGGGAGACATGATAATAGTCTTCAAGTGCATAAAATGTTGTTTTAAAGAGGAGGGTGATAAATTGTTCTCCTTAACCACTGAAGACAGGACAAGAAGTAATGGGCTTAAATTGCAGCAAGGGAGATTTAGGTTAGGAAGTTATTCCTAATGTCTAACTGTAAGGGTAGTTAAGCACTGGAACAAATTAGCTAGGGAGGTTTTGGTGTCTCTGTCTAATTTGTTCTTAAAAACCTTCAATGGCAAACACCTGTCAGGGATGGTCTAGCTAATACTTAGCCCTGCCTCAATGCAGGGGACTGGACTAGATGACCTCTCGAGGTCCCTTCCAGTCCTACATTTCTACGATTCACATACATACAGAGACACACATAAATACACCCCTCAGTCACATATACACCAGCAAAACCTCTATAAACTACTTACCTAGGTCTCCTACAGGCTGTGAAGACAGATCAATAGACAGCCGCTTGGTGATGATTGCTATGACGGTATAATAGTCTAAGTTCCCTCTAAGCTGTGCGGCCCTGCAACCGTGCCGCAGGCTATCAAGGGCCGCGCAGGCAGGGAGAGGCACCTCTCTCCTGGCCCTGGTCCCAGAGCTGCCATGGCTGGGCAGACGCATCTCTCCCCCGGCCACGGGCTGCTGCTGCAAGAGAGGGCTGGGGGGAGTCCGTTCTCCCCACTGCAGCCCCAGGGCAGCCTACACCCCAAACCCCTCATCCCCGGCCCCCTCCCAGAGCCCACACCCCCAGCCGGAGCCCTCACTGCCCTCCCCCGCACTCCAACCCTCTACCCCAGCCCTGAGTCCCCTCCCGCACCTTGAACCCCTCATCCCCAGCCCCACCCCAGAGCCCTCACCCCAAGCTGGAGCCCTTACCGCTCCCCCACACACACCCCAACCCTCTGCCCCAGCCCTGAGCCCCCCTCACACTCCAAACCCCTCGGCCCCACCCCCGCCACCCCTCACCTCCATATTGGTGCACATAACAAAATTAATTCCTCACATGGACAGAAAAAAATAGAGGGAACATTGCTACATATACACTTGCAAGTTGTTTCTTTTAGGGTATGTCTACACTGCCACTAAGTGTGCGCTGCCCAACACAACTAGACAGACACGCGCTAGTTCTGCTCGAGCTAACGCACAAAAAATTGCTGTGTAGCCGGAGTAGCACTGACAGCAACTCAGGCTACCTGCCTGTAGCCAGGGGTCCAGGTGGGTTTGTATTCAGGCAACCGCCCACCAGGCTACCACTGACTATGCTACTATTTTTAGCATGCTAGTTCAAGCAGGGAAGCACACTACCCTTAAGTGTGAGCAACTTTTGACTCTTAGGAAGACAAACTGTTATTGTTGTTCCTTTGGGGCCAGGCAACGTTATGTGTAGAGGCAACTTCAGAAGAGAGGGAGCGGCTGCATTGTTTGCTCTCTGATTGGAGTCAGTTCCTGAAGCAGTATTTCTCCCAGGCAGTGGTTCTGTGCAGAGATTCACGGGAGACGGGATTGCCCTGCATGCTGTGTGACCACCTCTGTTCTAGGTCTGACGTATGCATGAAAATAAAACAAGTTACACTTGCATATGTACATTTTATATATATCCAGACTCTGAATCACTGATTTCTCCTCTAGTGGGATGCCGACTTGCAAAACCCCAGACATCTGCTACAGCTTGGTAGAGGAGCAACGGTGGTGTCAGAGCAGGGCCCTGGTGTCAGGAGAAGGGGCAGGAATGTTATTTGAACATACATTTTAATGCTTTAATATGTATGGCCCGGTACCATTGCAAGGAGAGGTTACACTCTGGTATGAAAACCTACAAGGTAAGTAATGATTTGACAATCAGTAGTTTCTCAGTTCAGTGGAGCTGAATCTTTATGAGCATCTGCTGAAGCAGGTTCTATATTTTCTCTATCAGACTCCTACAAAGTTATTAGGATCCTGAAATAAAAGGGTGAGGAGAAAAGCAAAGAAGAGAGGGCTAAGGAGCCAGAACTGGGTCCTTTCCAACCTCAATAAATGAATCTCTCTCCCTTGTGGAAAACTGTTCACAAACGAATCCCGGCAGACAAACTCAGCCCTATATTATTAATAGTCGTAACTTATTCCCATTTAGCACATCAATTAGTGCTGCTCCACACACCCCACTCTCAACTAGGTCCAACATTGGCTGAAAGGAGGTGGGGCGAAGGGGGTAGAATGAATTTCAGATTTTGACACCCAGGCTCCAGCTGTTCTGGTTGAGCAGCTGGGAGTGGAATCTGACTCCGGAGGAAGGGATTTACGACATGGTTTAGCAGTTTACCTCCAACGTTTGTCCCGAATTTTTACGGAGAGGTTCGAAGTCGAGCTGAGAAGTTTCTCAAGCCCTTGTCCAAGCACAGAGGTCCGTCACACAAACGCCAACCCTGCTCTTTACCTCCCCTGAGATGCTAGGAACTTCACCAGACCGGGAGAGGAATTTTTCAGTTCCCCCCACCACCACATTCCCTCCCTCATCCTTTTTTGGCCACTGCTGCATAATGCAGTTGGCTTGTCTTGGCAGCCAACTGACAAGTATATATGTACATACTGACCAAAATGAATGGAGTTGCTGAACTAGGTGTCAGAGTGAGACCCCTTAAAATGATGAAATACGCTTACTGTAGAGCAGAATCCAAGTCTACCACAAGCCCAGCCAGAACTTCCACAGTGGAGCTCTTTTCTGCTTAAACATTTTTTGCTGTGGAACCATCCTCCGTGTTCAGAGTCGATTCCTTCTGGAGAAAAGACACTGCTGCCTTGAATTCAGGAGATCTCATACAACTTTCCCACTGCCTTGAATTTCATCTGCTCTTGCGAGTTTTCCACTATTTTCGGCCACATCTGTTCTGGATCCTTCCCAATTCTGGATCCAGCCTGGACCCAGAAGTGTAGCAGAAGGTTCTGGTCTAGGGGTTAAAATATGAGACACACACACAAATTCGGGGTTGGCTCATAGCTGAAGTAGCAGTTCAGGCCCCTCACTCTCCATTCACCCCAAGCTGAATGGATGAAATAGGATTGTACGGTGGCAGGTCATCATGAGACCGCTTCCATTTGCTGTTCTTTCTCGTAGGTTTCTAATCACTCTGAATCAATAGGGCATAATGCATCAAGCACCAGTACTGGATGCAAGTATCTGCAATAATTTCCACGTACAAGGCACTGCATTGTGGAATGGAGCTCAGCTTCCCAGGTGGGCTGGTACATCTGCAATGCGCGCAGCTTCTTCTCTACACTGGGGCAACTGCACTGGTTTCAGTCGGATCAGAACTAGAGATCTCTTCCTATGAATTGCAACCATGCAGCAAAATCAATGCTTGGAAAATGCCTGTGGCAGATGCTATGTTTGGATGCACAAAGGTCCTGATTCTCCTCACATCTATGTTGATTTTGTACAAGTACCACTGGATTGACTTCAATGGAGTTGCTTGTGATGCACAACCAGGAAATCAAGGCCATAGTTTCATGTATGCACCGAAAGTTTCAGTCACTCCAAGCAATGATGTTTGCAACGCCTTTTGCTTAGCGTAGCTAAATGAATGAAAGCAGCTTAATTCTCTGGAACTATGCTGGGACTGGGAGTAAAAAAACTCCTTTGGAGTAATAAATGAAGTGGATTTGATATGGAAGATCATTAACAGAGTAAATACAAAACACAAGGATGTAATAATCTCTCTCCTGACCACAACCACACCCTAAACATTAGTTTATGATGCATACAGCCAGCTATCTCCTGCTGAAGCCGGTGAACAAACTATCCTCTTAGTACAGGGAGAAGCAGACCAGGTAGATAAGGCCAAGCCAGCAAGCTTGGAGACAAGAAGACTCGCTTGGCTTTGGGAGTCAAACCACAAGCTGAACCGTTGACACTGGCCCTCCGCATATGAAAAAGGAAACATATAAATAAAGATTGCTGTGGATGGCAGAAAACGATGTGAAGGGATCCCATTGGCTTGGTTTTCCTTTGGCGTGCCCTCAGTCCTGGAAGCAGAGCTAAGCTGAAGTCCAGTTCTCAGATGGAGCCAGCCTTCAGTCGCCTTGGCTTTGCCCACCTCTAGACTGCAGGCCCACCGCACGCTGGAATAAGGCAGAGGCAGCACATGTGTAGCCTAAAAAAACAATTGTAACAAAAGTGATGATGGTTTTAAAAAAACAGACGAACCCACCTCTGTTTCAAAGGCTTGCGTTGTTTAGGTCAGTCTGACAAACTGTGAGACTAGCCTTCTGTGGCAGAATCTTGTAGAGAGCCCCTGGGTCAGTGGGCCAGGCACTGGACTGGAGATACAGGCTCTATTCCCAGCTCTGTCACTGACTTGCTGTGCCACCGTGGGCAAGTCACTTAGCCTCTCTCTGCCTCTGTTTCCCCTCCCACCCCTTAGGGTGCGTCTACATTTGAGCTGGTGTAATTCCCAGCTCGTGGAGACATACCCCTGCTAGCTCTGCTCAACCTAGCACCTAAAAATAGCATTGCGTCCACAACAGTATGGGCGACCATTTGGGCGAGCTGCCCCGAGTACAGTCCCGCCCGACCCCCAGCTTACATGCGAGTGCGAGCTGCCATCCATGCAGTCAGGTGCAACCTACTATTTTCAGACACTAAATCAAGCCGAGCTGGCACAGGTACATCTATAGGAGCTGGGAATCCCACCTTCCAGCTCAAATGTGGACGTACCCTTAATCTGTCTTCTTCATTTGGACCGTCAGCTCTTCAGCGCAGCGACTATATATCTGTACAACACCCACAGCCATGAGTCCCTGATCTCAGCGGAGGCCTCGAGGTGTTACTATAGTACAAGCAACAACTTTGAGGAGAAGCAAACAGGTCAAGAAGAGGAGAGGTCTTTCCAGTTTCAGAACCCAGCAAATAGCCCAGCAAATCTACTGAATTTCTAATGTTCCTCTTGCATTTGCTGAGTCCTAAGTGGCGATGAGAGAAGTTAACAAGTTGTGCTGATCACAAGTTTTGAAAGATGCTACTAAAATGCACTTTGATTCTTTCATTTGTATTCATGGAGGAAACAGGGCCCCTGGTCGCACCTCCTTTTAAAGACACTATTACATTTGCGAAGGCCTGAATGTTTTATTCTGTACCACTGAGATTTTGAAATCTTCTTTCAGACAAACCAAGATTCTCTGGAAACTCTTGTGCCAATGGGACAGATCTTCAAGTGCCCAGCACTCCCAACTGGGGACAGTTTCAAAAGAACATAGCATCCAAGATCTCTCCAACATACTGAGCTCTTTTGAAAACCTGGCCCGGATTGTGGGTAATGAGCCCTTGTAAATATTCTGTCCATAAATCTCTTCCCTTTTACTTTTTGTAATTGTTAATTACCACATTTCTTCAGCCTGAGGCAAAGTCTGTACTGGTGCCATTGCCAGCAGCCAAAGGGCATGGGACTTGCCTTCTGAAAATGTTCTCTGTATGGTACACAAATATGTATAAAAGCCCGACAAGGTTCCATTAGGCCATTCAAATTAAACAATGGACTTTAAGAGGAGTGAACCTGAGCCCCCCCCCAAAAAAACCTGAACTTCTGTGGCTTCTTCCACCTCTACCATACACTCTCCATGGTGATTAATTCCTAACAATAACCTATTGGCAAAAGTAACTCCCAAACTGCAGAACCTAGCAAAAACAGGCCAGAATCCTTAAAGCAAAGAGTTTTGCTTAATGATTAAAGATTGGTCTGAACACTCTGGAGGATGGGATTTGGGATCCAAACCCAGATCCAAATTTCACGACTGATCCCAAGCGCTATAAATATGGGCAAAACCAACCTCTCTTCCCCCACCCCCCCAGATCCTGACGTTTGAGCGCTAGATCTGGATCAAAACTTGGTGCCGTGGGCCTATCTCAAGTATAATTAATTAGTATTGTTTTTATTGTTATTATGAGTGTTACTTTAGATAACGCCTCTGAGGTTCACGGGATGTACAGACAAGTAGCAAAACCAGGCGTTAAATTCACTGCTGGCATAGGCAGTTGTGACTCCATTGTCTTCAATGGATGGACTCAAATGACACTGATGAACGTGCCCAAGAGTTCCATGTACTCTAGGCAGGTGAAATTTACCCCTAGACAGAGGGGGCAGTGTAGCATCTATGACACTAATTAAGCCTTTTGTTTGTTTCCTCCAGACCCTCAGGAGACATAAGTGGTATGTAGACCTTCTGCTAGGGGATGAATTTCACCCAGTAACGGCAGGCAAGGGTGAAACACCAAATCAATTTGGTACAATAAGAGTCAGCCCAAACTCTCCTCGAGAACCTTTGTTAGGGTTGGAATAAAATAACTGGCTAATTTTTTCATCATTCTTATTCTCTTTCTTGGGCCCCTCCATTTCCCAGCCTTGCCCAAAGGGAGAAGCATTGACATATCATAAGAACAGCTATTCCCACCCACACCAGAGGAAGCAACGACTGGAAATCCCACGAGAGCCTGTTCGGTGACACTTCCAGCCTGATTTCTAACCGAAGTCTGGCTGATCTTCCAAACTTTTAGTTGTTTATCCAAACTAAGCCTACAAACCTTTGAGATTCACCATTACTACACAGAGAGGCAGATCCTCAGCAGATGCAAGATTTCAGTGGAGCTGCACCAATTTACAACAGCGAAGGATCTGCCCCAGACGCTTTAGTGAACTATTTTCCTTTTCACACACACCTTTCCTTCCATTGGAGGAAAAAAACCAACTCACTATCTCATACCTCCTAGTGTTCCTTATACACAGATCCGAGTTTTCGGATTGATCACCCGCAGGCTAAACCTACTGGAAGAGCCGATCGGGTTCCTCAATCATATTTGCAAATGAGCTCTCATTTCCTGCTTACCAGGCTACCACAAGCATATTTTGTCCCTTTAAATCATTGTCTTCGGCTGGTGATGCGAAACACTGAGCAGCCCTTGCTGCGGATGCTCAATGTCATCAAATTCACGGAGCGGATAATTAATATTGAAAGGTGTGATTGCAGCCAAGCAGGCCAGCTAATCAGCTACTGATTTCTCTATAATGTCCTCGATCGTTTGGAAATCTAATCTGGAGGGGAAGGGGAAGGGGGGGACTGCTGGGAATTAGCGTGGAAATGCAGTATCCCTTTTCAAATATAAACACTGCACCATTATGCCAGCAAGTTGGTCCTTCCTTATTCATTGGGCTATTCTCAAGCTATGGAAGTTAGACAGGCATTTCGTCCAGAGCAGCCTTCTACTGAGCCAAATGAGACCTTCCAAGAGGTCTACATTAGCCATTGGATCTGAAGAAGTCTTCTTATGTCATATTCACATCTGCTTTGACAACACTGTGACCGTCTGGGCATTCGTGAAAAAGTGGGACCATGTAAAAGTACATCTATGTAGCCACCACAGAGCTATCCGATGGCTGTAACTTTAAGTATAGGCTATGCCAAATTAAGGTACTCTATTGATTTACAATGCTTGGGGATTCCGCTACATTCAATGGAATATATTGTCTGATATGTGAACATTGCAAAAACATTATGGTAATTGACTTGGGTGATTACCTTATGCTCATGTGTCCCACCGTAAAACGGACACTTTAAAACTCTAAATACATTCAAGACGACTTGCCCTTGTGACTCAAAGATATTTCCCACTTCAGCTGTAGGACAATTCCCAACAATGTTATAAAAAGACTAGAATGATGCAGCTGTACTGGTGCTTTCCAGGTTTCCTGTTAATCCTTTCATTACCTCTAAGAACATGCATATTTCCTAGCTTTAGTTTTCTTCTGTGGCTAACTATAGAACTTCATAGGGATGAAACCAAGAGAAATGTAGTAGGATTCTGTAGAAATTGCTCTACAAAAGCAATTGATTTAAATGGAAGTGAAGGACATAGACCTTTTTGAAGATACAAGTAGGCGCGCCTATCTACATCTTTCAGCACCTAAATTCCTTTAAAAATTTGTCCCTAAGGGCCTAGCCAAAGTCACATGAGAGTTTAGAGCAGAGCTGGGACTGAACCCAGGGCTTTAGTAGCCCAAGCCAATGTCTTACCCACAAGTCCATGCACTTGGCTAGCTGAATAGTCAGTGCACAGCAAGCTGGGGTGTAAGTCCCCAGTGCACTAGCATGGCCTGCACCACGGGTTGCCAATCCTCCAGGATTGGCCTGGAGTCTCCAGGAATTAAAGATGATCTTTAATTAAAGATTATGTCATGTGATAAAATCTCCAGGAATACCTCCAACCAAAACTGGCAACCCTACCTGCACCACCTGTCTATGAGGACCCTGTTACCGTGCACTGAAAGTTCCCCAATGTGTTGTTGATTTACTCTTGTTTCAAAGCAGAGTCAATCAAAGCACACTAAGAACTGGAGTATTGTGTCCAGTCCTGGGCACCATATTTCAGGAAAGATGTGGACAAATTGGAGAAAGTCCAGAGAAGAGCAACAAAAATGATTAAAGGTCTAGAAAACATGAGAGAAGATTGAAAAAGTTGGGTTTGTTTAGTCTGAAGAGAAGGACATAACAGTTGTTACAAGGAGGAGAGAGGTAAACTGTTCTTGTTAACCTCTGAGGCTAGGACCAGAAGCAATGGTCTTAAATTGCAGCAAGGGCTTAAATTGCAGCAAGGTTGGACATTAGGAAAAACTTCCTAACTGTCAGAATAAATTGACTAGGGAGGTTGTGGAATCTCCAGCATTGGAGATTTTTAAGAGCAGGTTAGACAAACACCTGTCAGGGATGGTCTAGATAATACATTAGTCCTGCCATGGGTGCAGGGGACTGGACTAGACGACCTCTTGAGGACCCTTCCCATCCTACAATTCTATGGACTTTTAGGGCCAGTTCGCAGTGTCCACATGGACAGTTAGTGCGTGGCAAGCTAGTACACTACAGATTTACACACCAGCTTGCCGCACACTAACTTTTCATCTAGACAAGCCCCACATTTCCACGCTAAACCAGTTCTTGACACAGACAGGTCATTTTCAGCTCAGCAAACACCTGCATTCCCTTTTGTCAATCTCTTTGTCCATATGCTGTCCAGAAAGCATAGACGTGTTCAGCCTATACATACCCTGGGAATCTCTCTCCTTTCTGTAGGCCTGTCTCCCTGCCTCTCACCTAGCCTTTGTTGGGAAAGCCAACATTCCTCTAGTCCCACAGGGCCTGGGTGTTGTCCCACATTGCGCAAAGAGGGATTAAAAACTAGGATCTTATACTCAAAACAATGATGCTTTATTTGTCTTGGACCTCAGCAGGATTATTGCGTTTTCCTTTTAATTAACGAAAACAATTCCTCTGCAATAGTATTTTGATTTTCCAGCGTGTGCCGTTCTCTCCTCCCCCACCCCATCTGCTTTCCTCAGACAGAGCTCGAGATGGATAACTTCATTTCTCCTTGGGATGCAAGTGCGCTTGAGAAATCGCATCATATCCTCCCGCTCCTTCTTGCATGTGGGAATCGTCTTCTGGGAGGTTGCATCGCTCGCAGCGTCTGTTTGTTTTGGATGCAAAGCCTGGTGCATTGGGTTAGATGTTAGTCAAACTGACCTTTCCTGTTTTCTGAGTCAATGATCTAGGATCACTAAGTCAAGCACAAGATGTTGAAAATTAATCAGCATGTGGGGTTGACAGTGAACTGTGTGGTTGGGGGACGAGAGAGGGACCAGACCGACCAGCTTTCTCAGTCAAAGCACGGTCCTGTGCTTTTAAAACCTGCCCTCAGGAATCCCACCAGAAAACCCACCTGATGTGGCCACCCTGAGGCAGTGTCAGAATCAATGAGCCACCTCCACCCCCCGACTGGAATCCAGGGGAACTGAAGGCGCTCCCCACAGTGCAAGAGCCGGCCCCAAACACCGATCGCCTCACTCACACGGATAACCCATTTGATTTAAAAGATTTGGCCCTAAATGGGAATGAATAACTTATTCCCTGGAAGGATTCAAGCTGAGGGTGAAGATTTGCACTGTATTTCAGACACCAATTTGGATGTTGCTTTAGCTCTCCTGAAATGTTTAAGGAGTGGCACCAAGTTCCGACACATGATTTAAGGGTGTTTTCCATTAGGAGAGGCTCTTTTCCAGCACATTCATGTACGTTTCATACACATCTAGCTACACACCCCAGCTTTTGCTCTTGCAGTGCCACAAAGCCCA